>CM065469.1:16744954-17344954 GCA_032872505.1 Leptopilina syphax | reverse complement strand
GAAAAAGTTTATTATTTTATTATATAACAATTATTAATTATTACAAATATTGTTTAAAACAATTTGGCGCCATATTCTTCAGAGATGGGAAACGTCAAAACCGGATATTCTGTAGGTGAAATAACTATTCGGTGCAATTCTTATTATGACATTAATAGGTTAGGAAAATAATAAATTAGAGAATATAAATCTTAGAAAAAATGTTTGTTATGTAAAATACGAATTAGGAAATATAAAAATTATAAAAAAGAATTATTAGGAAAAATGAATATTAGGAAAAATAAAAAATCGATTAAAAATAATTATTTAAAATATAATTTCCGTAAGAAAAAAATTATACGAAATAATTATTCGAATAAAATAAAATTATTAAAACTAGTTATTATACAATAAAAAAATTTGTATAAAAAGTTATTAGATATTACAAAAATTTTGAAAAATACTATTTCGAAATAATAATAATTATAAGAAGTGCCAATTCGGTAAAGTTATAGTTAGAAGAAATACAAGTTAGAAAATGTAGTAATTATAAAGAAGAATGATTAGGAGTAATGAAAATTATGAGTAATGTTAATTTGAAAAAGTTAAAATTATTTTGAAAAACATTTATAAGAATAAAGTTTTATAACAAATGATATTTCGATAAAATAAAATTTAGAGACTTTAGAATTTAGAACATTTACACATATTAAAAAAATATTATTAGGAACAATAAATTTTTTAAGAATTGGTAATTAGGTAATTAATTGAATTATATTGAAAAATAATTCGGGAATATAATTATTATAATTATTAACAAATCTACACGGAGAGAAATCTGCTGCTAATATTACTCGAAAGAGCACATTACTTAAATTGCTTAACGTTTCTCTTATATTTTTAGCATGGATTCATATACTTATTGTAAAAATACTTTCAATGCAATAAGCATAAGAGACAGTAGCTAATTTTGCATGAAATCTTTATTATAAATACAAAGAGAACGTGCTATAAAAGTATTAGATTCTTCTTATAAGAATCGCTCGAACTCCGACTGATTTTCAGGCGGACTTTATACAACACAATCTTACCTGTGTATACGCACATATAACTCACACACACATATATTTCTCTCTCTCTATATTTGATATTTCTCTGTCCTGTAAAACATTATATATTATATGTAGTATTTAATACTTGTTGCTGTTATAAAAAGATAATATTTATTTAATAGTAAGTATATTATTTAAAAATTATTGCATTTTTATTCGTGTTTGAATATATAAGCAACATGTGAAAATTGTTAGGTTATGTTGTTGCAAACGTCACCGCTTTGTACGCGTTCCGTTCCTCGAAACCATCTAGAGAAATATATGTGTGTGTGAGTTATATGTGCGTACACGCAAGTAAGATTGTGTTGTATAAAGTCCGCCTGAAAATCAGTCGGAGTTCGAGCGATTCTTATAAGAAGAATCTAATACTTTTATAGCACGTTCTCTTTATATTTTTAATAAAGATTTCGTGCAAAATTAGCTACTGTCTCTTATGCTTATTGCATCGAACTCTCCATTACATTAAATAGATGATTTCGTATATAAACTATTATAACCTCAAGCTAAAATTCTATTCAGCAGTGACTAATAAAATTTGTAAAGATTCTGCAAGCAATAATAGCAACAGATTTCTCTCCGTGTATAAAATAATATTTATCAAAATTGACATTTCGAAAATAAAAATATTAGTGTAAATAAGAAATATAAAAAATTATAATTTTTAGAAATTTTAATTCAGTCATTTGAAGATTATAAAAAATTTTGTTTCGCAGTATTAAACATTCTGTTAATTAGTCATTCAAAAAAATAATGTTTTTGACAATTATTCTTTGGATTAAAAGAAATTATAATTAATTCTTATTGGATAAAAAGATTTTCGATAAAATAAAGATTCGGAAAATAAAAATTGGAGACTTTTTATGCGCCTCCCGACATATTACACGGAAAAAAAAAGTTCCCAGATATTTCAGGCATTATTTTCTAACTCTTGGATACGTGGTAACAGCTCTGAACAAGCGACGAACATTCAATGGTAATCAATGAATGTTTGAAAGAAATTCGGGAACTGTATTAGAAAAAGCTGTAAATAGTCCAATAGTCTTTTTTTCATTGCTTTCTCATATAAAGTTCATGGCACTGGCCGCAACTGTTTCTGAAATTTTTGGGAACTCGTCAAGGAATCTTGGTGCGCAGAAACCCAGTGCGCACCAGTCTCAACAAGTCTCACAGTCAGTAAGACTTGCGTGCCTTATATATTTATTTTATGCTGAGGTATTTAACGTTCCTGTTTAGCTCAGATGGATAAGACGCCGGACTTCTATTCCTCGGGTACGCGTGTTCTGTTCCAGCCGCCGTCGATTTTTCTCTAATATGGTTTTTTCTATTTCAGAAACTTAATAAAAAATAAAAAATTGTATGTGACCTTCAAGGATAAATGTGTGTGTGTGTGCGGACGTGTCAAGGAGGGGAAGTGGGAGGGGGGAAGCAGAATCCATTTTTTCTTGCATTTGCCTAACTTTTCGATTTTCTTGAACAGTTCCCGACTTTTTCAAGAACAGTTTGCCGAGAAGTGGTGAAATAGTTATAATTTTTAGAGAAATAGTAAATGACATATTTAAACGAGGCAACCTTTAGTTCTCTGTGAACTACCCGCCGTATCCAAGAGTTTAGAACGAAGTTCCCGAATAATCTTCGAACTTTTTTTTTCCGTGTAGATCCGAAATTTGGGATTTTTAAAAACTAACATCATATTAGTAATCAGCGACCCCAAAAACCCCCCGAGTACCAATTTTTAAGCCAATCTGAATGATTTTTATTTTTTGGTCGCCATTTTGGATTTGCCATTTTGGATTTTTTTAAAACTAACATCATATTCGTAATCAGCGACCCTAAAAACCCCTGAGTAACAAGTTTCAGGTGAATTTGGTAAATTTTTAAAAAAATCGTCTGCCATATTGAATCCGTAATTTTGAATTTTTTAAAACTAACATCAGATTCGTAATCAGCGACCCCATAAACCCCCGAGTAACAAATTTTAAGAGAATTTAAGCAAATTTAGAAAAAAAATTTGTATGTGTAATAAAAAAAAATTTAGCGTTCGGGCGCCATTTTTTAATAAAAAATGAAAAAAAGAAAAAAAAACTACTGCATATTTTTAAAGTACAGCTATCGGGAATACGGTTTTTATACCTTAGACGATATGTAGATACCGATATAACAATAAAAATTGCAATAAAAAAAAAAAAATTTCATTAAAAAATCTTGCATTTTTTGGAAAATTTCATTAAAAGAGGGGGTTAATTTTTTTTTTTTTGAAATTTTGACAACGCCATTCGAAAGAGTGACCCCGAAAATAGTAGAAAATAGTTAAAATTCAAGTCGGAAAACAGCACATTTTGGCGTTAAAGAGTTAATTACTCTTAATAATAATGAAAAATTGCCTTTTTTACTTGTTATTAGTCCAGAACAATTGGTTTTAGAAAAAAATTATTACAAAAAAATATGCCTTTTATGTTTAATTAAAAAAAGTTTTTTGTAATAAAAACAAATTTATCCATGTTTTGATTTTTAAGCTATTTAAAAATATTTATTATACCGTCAACTAATTACAGTAAATTCAGAAATTTGAAATTGCGTTTACTTAATAAAATTGAAGACTTTTAATTTTAAAGGTATTTGAATAGTTTTTAATATATAATATATATCTCCGCCGCTGGTTGTCCACTGCCGAACATCATCGATGTCTTCGATGTGCTGGGAGAAGTGGATGCATATCCACTGCCAGACATGATTGACATTATGCATATGTTCGGTAGACCTTGTCGTGGTGGCGGGGCTTTCAACTAAAGGACAACCAAACAGCAAGAAAAAATGAATTCAAAAAATTCTGAGAAGGTACCTCATGTGAGCAGGCCGGAAACGGGAAATCTCACCATTGGTCCCAGGACCGATGCTCAAGTGCGCGCGGATTGTGGGGGCGCACAATTTCTTGCAGTGCCACGAGTGATCTTGGAAAGGGTAGATCCACAGAACATCGTGGAAAATAAAAAAACGAGGAAAGGAAGCACGTCGAGCCTTCTGAGTGTGTCAAGCTGCAGTAGCGGAAAAACCGTTCATAGCGCTATCCACTCAGAAGTAGACGACGAGGCGATAGAAGAGACTCGCGAGATATGCTTGCGGCTCAGAAAGGAGGAGGCGACTTGTCTCGAAAAAATGGAGTTGGAGGTCGCAAAGATGATAAAATCTTGCGACATTCAGAAGACCGTCAATAGGACGGTAAAGGATGGACTCAAGGTCATCGACGTCCTGTTAAAGAAGGCAAGGGCAAAGCATGCCGCGGCCGATGAGTCGGACGTCGATTTGGCATGCGTTCTGAGCGGTGCGGAATGCAACCGCAAGGACCGTAAGAAAGAGAGAGAGCGTTTCTATAGGCGTAATCTCAAAAGCGTCTTAAGAGATGCTCAGAAACGGAAGAGAGAGGGTGACAGTCTAGAAGAGACTCGAACCAAAACCGATAAGAGGAAGAAGGAGGAAGCTTTTCCAATGGAAAAGGAAGTACTAGATCCAAAGATTCCTCAATTGGAAAGAATTGGGTCAAAAATATCCACAGTTCTAATCCGAGTCGGTGAAGGATTGACGTATGCTAACGTTCTGGGTAAGCTTCGCAAAGAGGTCAACCCAGAGGACAGCCATACGAGAATAGTAGCAGCAAAAGCTACAAACAAGGGGGACCTTCTGATTAAGTTCAGAGGAGACTCCGATAAGAACGCTTTCACCGCTGAGGTCACCAAGGCGGTTGGAAGCATGGGTAAGGTGCAGTCATTGGATCGAAGAGTTACACTCGAGATCCGTGATTTGGATTGCCTTACCCAAGAAGCTGAGGTGCAACAAGTGTTGTCTGAAGCAATGGGTAAGCCAGTAAACAGGAGAGTGACGGTCTTAGGACCCAACCGCCGAGGGATGAAGCTCGCGGTTGTAGTCACCAACCCGGAAGAGGCGAACAGGTTGGAGAAATTAGGACACGTAAAAATTGGTTTTATGTGTTGCCCAATTAAAAAAAGAGTAATGGTCTTCCGGTGTCATCGATGCTTGGGATACGGTCATATTGGAGCGAAATGTCAGAAGGTGGACAGATCGGCTGCGTGCTTTAAGTGCGGTGAAGCCGGTCACAGGTTCTCCAACTGTAAGAAGAGCCCAAGTTGCTTTTTATGCAAGGAAATTTATTTGTTCTTATACATTTTTTAATTTGTTTTGTGTTTTTTATTCGTCTTTATTCAGTTTTATCTTTTCAACATTATATGCGTGTTTAATTTTTTTTCTTTTCTTTTTTATATCCGTTTACAATTTTATCTCTGACTTTTTACACTTCTTTAAAAATTTGTTTTTTATTATTGTTGTGCTGTGAATTCCGCTTGGACTTTGTAATAGTTTTAATTATTTTTTTAACTACGGACGCAGGAGGACCGCAGAGAAAGGGAGAAGGTCGCATTAGCGACAGAGTTGGAGCGCCACCCTCGAAGGCTAAAGTCTTGCGACAGTTCTGAGGGAGGGTAAAGGGCTCCAGAAGAAGGGTTACGGGTTTTAGTGGGTCGGGCTGGTAGTAGGTCGCCAGTTTATTAAATTTATTATAACAATTATTTATTTATCTTTTTTTAATATTTCCTTCTGTTTCATTTTACCAACCCCACATAACCTTGGAGTGCGGAATCCAAGGTATCTGTAGGCAGATTTCCCAAAGGTCCCTAAGCAAAAAAAAAATATATAATATATATAATAAACGTGTATTGAAATTTGCAAGAACACAGAAAGGGTTTGCAAATTTTTTCTAAATACTTTTTTTACAGCCAACGTGCCGTCAAATGGGATAATTCCGGACAGGAGGCTAACTTCCGACATTTGTACATTTTTGTGAATATTTTGTATTTCCATTCTACCTAATAGTTTTTATAAAGATTTCGTATTTGTATTGCTTTACCGAATATTCATAGAATTATATTTTAGTTAAGAAATCAAAATACTCAAAGAAATTTAAGAAAAAAATTAATTTAGTTGGAAAAGATTTTTGGAAGTTATAGGGAACCGCATAACTGCGATACGCCATCTGGTATCGACATCATTGTGTCAGCCATTTTTAGTTGTGTCTTTTTTTAATGGGGATCCCTTATGAGAAGTGTGCAAAATATGTCAAAATTCAACATTTTTTTTCTCGCTTATTTTATTATAAAAGTTAAAAAGCCTTCTTGCATAATAAAAAGTATAACTTGAAGTATTAAAAACAATAAAATTGTTTAAGATTTTTATATTATAAGAGTAGAGATGATTCTATCACTCAGTCGTATTTTAATAAATAGTGAAAATTAACAAGTGAGTGTCATTTTGTAATCGTAGCGACAAAGATGTGCCTATCTTAATTTATAATTTTAATTTTTTTCTAATTTTCTTTTTTTCGTTCTGAAGAGGACAGCTGTGCTGCCGAAACGTAAAAAGAATTGAATTTCTTTTAGTTTTATTTTCCTTGACTCGGAGTGATCGTTAATTTTCACGATTTATTTTTATATTATGTTAGGCTGCAGAGGGCGCCAAAATCTATGCATTTATTTTGAGGCACTCCACGGTTGCAGGTCTAGGGCCGTCCCAAGTGGTTTAAAACAAAAAACCAAAAGAACTTTTACAGTTCAGGTACTAATCCAGTAGTTATACATAAAATTACCTCAAAAAATCAAAATTTAAAAAAATCCGTTTACTCAGAATCCCTGCAACCGATTTAAAAAACAGCTTTTTGAGAAAAACGCAGTTAAAGTTTAAGTATGACTTTTTCAGATTTATTATTAAATGTCTTTTATAAGAGCTTTCCAAATTTTAATTTGCTATCCTAGGTCAATAAAGTACGACATAAGCTTCCTCATAAGCCTCTTTAACGCCCAAATGTGCTGATTTTTAACTTCGGTTTCAAGCTCATAATATTAAAAGAAAAAAATTATTAAAAAATCTATAAAGACATATCCATACGTTTTTGGGGTCGCTCTTTCGAATGGCATGGTAAAAATGTTTAAAAAGTGACGATAAATTCTTATTTTTTCAAAAATACTCAAAAAAAACAAGATTTTAAAAAGTAATTTTTTTTCAGATCCAATTTTAGTTGTCATATCGATTTTTCCAAGTCATCTTAGGTATAAAAAACGTATTTCCGATAGTTTAAGTTTGAAAATATGCTTTGCGTCTTAAGATTTTTGGTATTTTTGATTCAAAATGGCGCCTGAAAATAAACCATTTTTCAAAATTTAACACAGGATGGATACAATTTTCAAAAGTTCATGAAATCGCTTAAATTAGTTACTCGAGGATTTTTGGACTCGCTAATTACGAATCTGAAGACAGATTTAAAAAATTCAAAATGTCGGATCCAATATGGCGGAAGACAATATTAAAAAATCATTGTATTGGCTTCAAATTTGTTACTCCGGGTTTTCGGGGTCGCTCAATACGAATATAAAGTCATATTTTCAAAATTCAATATGGCACATCCAATATGGCGGACGACAATATTAAAAAATCATCGTATTGGCTTCAAATTTGTTACTTGGTGGTTTTCGGGGTCGCTGATTCGAATCTAAAATCAAATTTTTTAAATTCAAAATGGTGCATCTAATATCGCGGACGACAACATTGAAATTTCATTTATTGGCTTCAAATGTATTACTCGGGATGTTTTTGGGGTCGCTGAATAAGAATCTGAAGTCAGATTTAAAACATTTTAAATGTCGGACGACAAAATATATCAATGCCAACATAATTTCATCCGATAATAATTCTGGTAAATTTTACTTGCATGATGGCGATGCTGAATCTGAGTGTTAGACCGTTAATATGTTTTCTGAGGCAGATCATAATTTTAATTCCTTGCTGAGGGGGCATGAGCAGTTGTAAAATTCAATTGAAATTAGCCTTTTTTAAGTACCATTTTCTAAACTCCAAATAATTTTTTTATCACACTTTGTTTTGATGATTTTATATACAAAGGACTAAAATCTGATCGTTCGATAAAGACAAATATTTATTTTTGAATTTCCTGTGCCATTTTAAAAAAATAATTACCAGTAGATATACAGGGAGAGTTCTGGACCAAGATTCCTGCACCGACATGTTACCGACATTTTTAGCCCAGACTCAAACCACTTAGCCAAAACTCAAACCATTTTGGGGGGGATATTCAGACTGTTATGCTGAGCCGGATATGATGTCATACATCCTAGAATTTTTGGAGTGGGGGGATATTGAGATCATGATGCAAATGTGATTCTTGGAATTATAACTTAATATTATAAAACAATTCTAGAATTTTCCATAGGGGTTGTTGACTCAGAATTTTTGAATTTTTTATTGGAATTTCCTGTTTTTGTTTTTTACGGATGCATTCTTTAACGATGACACATAATTTCTTTGTTTTCGCAAAATGGGGTTGATGACTCATTATCATTGGTATTTCCTGTTTTTCTTTTTAAAGGATGCATTCTTTAACGATGACACATAATTTCTTTGTTTTTCGCAAAATGGAGTTGATGACTCATTATCATTAGTATTTCCTGTTTTTGTTTTTTACAGGGTGCATTCTTTAACGATGACACATAATTTCTTTGTTTTCGCAAAATGGGGTTGATGACTCATTATCATTGGTATTTCCTGTTTTTTTTTTTTTTACAGGGTGCATTCTTTAACGATGACACATAATTTCATTGTTTTTCGCAAAATAGGGGTTGATGACTCAGAATTTTGGAATTTTTTATTGATGACATTGGTATTTCCTGTTTTTGTTTTTTACTTATTTTATTCTTGAAATTACTATTTTCGTCTAAATATTGCAAATTACTGTTTATTAGATTCTTATCTAAGGAATTTTTACAAACATTTTCGGTACTTTTCATAAGAATGCTTTTGATCTTACTGCAATTCCAAGAAAACTATAATTAATTTGAAGGTCAAATAGGTCATATCTCGTGTATATAAAGAGGGCAATTTTTATAAACGAAATCATTCCTGCAGTTTAAGTTGGTGAATGAACATATTAGCAGAACAACGTCGTGAAATTCAGGTGCGCTTGAAAAAATTAATTCAAGAAATACATAAAGTTAAAAGTTGTATTTAAGCAAGGTCACAGTTAAATATATTAATAAAAAAATTTGAAAATTTAAATTTAAGTGATAAAAATGAATTTCGATAAATTAAAAAAAGCAAGCAAAGTCTTGGTCACCAAAACAACAAAGGAGAGGCATTCCACTTTATAGAATGCATCAATGCATTCTATAAAGTAACAGACATTCAAAAAATTGATACGAAATGTGGTTCGAAAATTGTTGCTGAAATAAATAATGAATTTAACATTTTCCTACCACCAAGAATGCTAAAAATATTTAAAGAGGATGCAAATCTTTTTAACAGTCTGAAAGCAGAAGCTGTCAGAGGTGGTGTATATTTAAGAAATCGTGGAGGACCTTACAATCAAATAGAGTTTGTTCCTGAGGGAGTTGACCAGTAGTTGACAAAAAAATGTCGTATTTACCATGCAGATAAATGTTATTATTAAAAATTTACAACTTAAATCCATCATTTACAAAACAAGTTGTCGTTGGAGCAGAACTAGACATAAATTGAAATATAATACCAAAAATTCAACTAAGAAACAGCCATCCATGAGTATCATTGTCTTTGGAGTTTCAAGAATGGCGCCTATTGTGTAATGCAGTAAAACATATCATACAATTTTTAACGGAGATTGTAATGCAACAGTGCTTGATTGTGAAACGTTTACAATACGTTTTAGTGTTACATATCGTTCAATATCAATTGAGCGTTTGAATCAATCATTTACATTTAGTGAAACATCATTTGCAATATTTAATGAATTTATTCCTTGTGTTGAACAAAAATATGTAGAACTATCAAAATTCAATTTGCAGTATAGTAAACATATAATTGTAATGTCTATTACAGAATTAATTTTTAAAAATAATGTAAAGTCTACAAAACATGCCACGGATTTTATTAAAAAACATTACAGTAGAATACTTCAAAAAGTGATGGGAAGAACAAATGTTTTAAATTTAGAGACATTATTGCTGAAACTTATCACATTTCACTGCAAACAATTATCAAATGAAGCTATTCATCTGCTGTCAAATATTCAATGTATAAATGGTAAATTATTGTAAAGAGAGGATAAATAAATACAAAAGTGCATACAATTCAATTTATTTTTATATTTACCTTTCTTAAATACAGATTCAGATTCGTTTATCCAACTGTTATGAGAATTATCAAAACCTAAACATTTTACAAATACATTAGATCCTCGTTTTTTAATACTTTTTTAACTAAATATACATCTGGATATTTAACTTTAGGAAGTTCTTGCTCGTAAAAACATCCACTTATTGGATTTTCCTGATAATCCTTTAAGATATATTTTATTGGATTAGTATTTTTTACATCGCTTATAGTAAATATTTCTGTAGTCCAATTTGGTGTATAACCTTTCTCAAAAACATGTTTAACTTTACTTATACGTACTCTATCTCCAACTTTAAATTTCTTATTATATTGCCTGTTTACTGCAACTTTTTTAAATACATTAAGGGGTTACACCACTGTAGACATTAAAAAATTTTTTTTATTTTTTTATTAGCTTAAAAAATTTTTTGAACCTTCTAGAATAAGGAAAAAAAGGATTTATACATGTCTGAAATCGATTTTATTGAAATTTCAAGCTTTTTTACCAGAGAAGAATTTTAACTTACATAAAACATGCATTACAAAAATGGCTCCAGTGCGGACATTTTGGAATATTTATTAATTAAAATTTGTAATTTTTAAGTTGAATATTTAAGTTAAGTAGTGTTGCTTTTTTAACGCGTTTTTCTCAAAACACAATTTTTGAAATCTGCAAGCAGTATAACTCAAACAATTTTCAATATTTTCAATCGGTTTTTTTTATTACATTTCTAAAATTAAATTTTGAACAGAAATACGTAGGGGTTTTTTGATAAGTTAATTTACACAATTGTTATAAACAATTAAGTGTCGTTTTTTGATCGAAAAATGAGTTTTTTCTTCAAATGCTTGCCAATTACACAAAAATCAATATTTTTAAAATCCCCTACGTATTTCTGTAGCTATTCTCATGTAGATTAAGAAAAAAAATTATTTGTTTCTAGACTGAAATTTACATTACTTATACTGCTTGCCGTACAGCTCCTGGGAAAAAAATATGCATTACTAAAATGGTTCCTGTGCCGCCATTTTGGAATATTTATTAATGAAAATTTGTAATTTTTTACTTGAATATACAGTCAATAACTTTCTAAAACATTCTAACTATATGTCATTTCCTTCCATTAAAAAAAATTCTTGAAAAAACGTTGTTTTTGAGGCATTTACAGTGGTGTAACCCCTTAAACAACAAATTATTTTCATTTTGAGCATTTACATCTTTCGGTTTCATTTTTATTGTCCGATGTTTACTATTATTATACGCATTTACTAAATCACTTAATATATCTATTTATTTGTAATTACCGCGTAAACTAAATTGAATCCACATTTTATTCTTCAAAGTACGATTAAATCGTTCACAAATTGACGCTTTCAAATTACTATGAGTAGAATACAAATTAATGTTATAATTTTTAATAAGATTTTCAAAATGTGAATTATAAAATTCTTTTCCTTTATCGACTTGCAAATTTGTTGGTATGCGTTTTTTAATTAAAATATATTTCATTGCCGCAGTCACATCTTCACCTTTTTCGGACTTTACTGGAACAGCCCAGGCAATCTTTGAAAATGTATCAATGACGGTTAACAGGTACTTGTAACCTTTATTTTCTCTCGCATAATGTTGCATTTCAACATGATCAGCTTGCCAAGTCTCGTCAAAATCTCGAATGTCAACATTTCTTCACTTATAATTTTTTCTCGCTGGTTTATGTAACTCTTTCACTAACTGTAGTTTTCGATCCTCCATTGCTAATTACCTTCAAGTGTGCGCAGTCTGCTGTCTAATTGTAAAATAATGTCTTTGTTAGTAGACATCATCTCTATATTTCTTTTAATACTGATTCTTAAATTTTCAAAATATTTTTTTATCAAATCTTCTAAATCTAAAATCTTTACAACATTGTCATTTACATAATTTCTCACAGAACCGATTACATCATAGATGGCGTTCGCTTTAGATTCAATAACTTTGTTTACAGTATTCGAGTTTACTGCATCATTGTTGCTCTCAGCATTAGCTACGTTACAAAGTTTTTTATTTTCATTATTAAAATCTCCTTCAGTAGTCAACTTAAAACTAAGTCCTGGTGGACCTCGATTTGAAGTTTCTGTGCTTTTAAACTGACGTCCGAATATGTCGATACTCATTATGAAAATGATAAAAATTTCTACAACTGTTAATTAATAAACAATTCCAGCTTCTCTCAACTCTTCAATAATTGATATAATCTCATTATTATGACTGGGATTTCCAGCTGCTTGAGATGCCAAGAGCAATCTTAAACGATAAACCAATTCATTAGGATCATCCCAATAAACATAATCAATTTTTGCATCTTCTTGTTGAGTCATATATTCTGGAATGAAACCTTCACCAGAATGTACTGCTATATAGTTTAGATATTTTAAACTCTTTTTATCTCTAACAGCGCCATCTGCTTTGTAATATTTTTTATGAGCATTAGTTGATATTACAATATTTTTATAATTTTCCAGATCAACTACACTTAAAACAGCTTCTTCTGGAACTTTTTTGAATAAAAGCTCAAGTAAACCTTTCGTTGCAGGATATGTTTTATTTCCTACACTAATATTATTTTGTTTAAAATTTATTCCTGAATTACCAATCATTAATTGCCCTTCAGATAATTTACGAACTCCATATGAAGGATCTAAATCTTTTCCCTTTTCATCCAACATTTAAAGATATAAAATAGCACCATCTTTTTCTGATTTATCTCCATCTCCATTATCATGTCCATAATCATCCTCATCATAATCATCACCGTTATCGACATCATCAGCAGCTGTTGCAAATGATAAGTCATCTTTTAAAAAAGAATCATTCTTTCTCTTAACTTCTTGATCTTCTTTAAACGCTAAAGGAAGGTCTCCCTCTCTTTCAATTTTTACTGGTCGAATTTGTTTAACAATTTCAATGTCGTCAACTAATTTCTGAATTGGTGTCACTATAGGTTTAAAGGTATTATTTAAAGTCTGTACAATTTCTTCCTTGCCAAATTTGATCAGTCTATGCTTTCGTCGAATAGCATCACTGGCTTTTGCAATTTGACCAAAAATATCTTTTTGTTTTCGCAAATGATTCAAGTGTGTAGAAGACATGTTGATAGACCAATGTCTTGAATGAAACTGTTTATAAAGAATATCATTTCTCTAATTTTATAAAACAATCAAAACATTTTCTATATCTACCTTCATTAATATCACGATCTTTATCAATCACAATAAAATTATGCTTAGTTTTCCAAAAAGAGTTGCAAAGTTTTTAAAATTCCATAAATGTCATATCAGTATTTACATGATCATCATAAATATGTATAAGATTCATTTCATCTTGTTTAAATAAAACTAGTAAATTAACATTGTCACGTATTAAATGTTTTGGAATGCGCGCATGTGTTTGACATAAATAAAAACAATCCACAACTTTGTGTCTTCCCATAGCAAAAAAAGCTTTAATGTTATCTTGTTTTTCACATGCTACGTCATCAAATATAAATATTGAGTTTGGTAACGCATTGTTTAGTTTTACAACATTCACATGTTCATTAAATGGAAAGTAGCCAACACCCTCTACTGGTTGCAATATGTTTTCTAAAAATATGTATTTTGGTTGACATACCGATTTTGAGTACACATAAATATTTTCAAATCGTAATCCATTGGGATGTATTAAAGGAGCAAGTAAAGCATTTGTCTTTTCCACAATTTGACGGTCCACAAAATATTGCTCGCACACTATTTGGCAATAAATTACCATGACAATTTTCTGTTTTTTTATTACAATCTTGAACAAGAGTGTCAAAATTGTAGACTGGCAATTTTATCGATTGTGCTTTAAACTCCATTCTTACGATAACTGAGGTTAAAACTATAAATACAAGGTTTTTAATAGTTTCAATGTCAGTTCACTGTAGACGCTTGTAACGTTTGCATGCAAGTCCAATAATGAGATCCATGCTACTTTACAGCATCTGATTGCTAGGTGTAGTTTATTAGGAGATGTTTGAGATTTTGTGTCGATAGTTAACTCTTTCATGCTTTGGGCAAGGTCTAAGTTAGGCCCTACTGTTGGAGGCAACTGGGATAATTGACTATTACTGTCATAATTTTTTTATTAGATCATTAAAGGTTGACTGTTTGTAGTCAAATGACAAAAAACTAAATACATTGGTTATATAGATTTCCACTTTAGTCTTGAAAAAGTTTTCTTACCGAAAAGAATATAAATATGGGTGTAAATTAGAGCTGTGCAAAATAATTCGAACCGAACTGTTTGAATTTGTTCGCCTAGTTCGAATGTCTAAAATTCGACATTCGAGTTAGCTTAGTTCGAATGTCGGTTTTTCGACATTCGAACTAGCCCAGTTCGAATATCGAATATTCGACATTCGAACTAGCCCAGTTCGAATGTCGGTTTTTCGACATTCAAACTATCCCAGTTCGGATGTCGAATATTCGACATTCGAGTTACTACAAAATTCGAACTGAACCGAGTTTTGTTCGGTTTTGGTACACTAAAATGTCGAATTTTAAAATTCGTCATTTCAGTCGCCTAGTTTGAATGTCGAAAAACCGACATTCAAGTTAGCCTCGTTCGAATGTCAAATATTCGACATTCGAACTAGCCCAGTTCGGATGTCGAATATTCGACATTCGACATTTCGGCGCCCAAAAACCGAACAAAACTCGGTTCGATTCGAATTTTGCACAGCTCTAGTGTAAATAAAAAACAAATTATTTTAAAGAAAACTTCGAAAAGAGTAAGACGAGGTAGAGGTATTTTGAATAAAATTATCAATAAATTACCTTTCCATAAACTACGTCACACTATTTTGCATAATTTTTCCACCCCCCTACCCACGTCACAAATTTTACATGCATTAGCGCCATTTTTCAACAGAACGTCACAAAAAATTAATTCCACCCCCCTCTAAGGCGTGACGTAGTTTATGAAAGGCCCTATACCTGGCTGTCAATACTGTGACCCAGGTACAAAATTAACAAAAAGATAAGCACGAGGTGATCCAGGAATCAACCCTCTCGACGTTGCTTGTAAAGAGCACGATATTTCTTATTCAAAAAATAGGGAAAGTGTAGAAGCGAGAAACGCAGCTGATAGAGTACTTGCTGATAAAGCTTTGCATCGTGTGTTTGCTCCTGACGCAAATTACAGTGAAAAAGCTGCAGCTTACGCAATAACAAATGCTATGAAGGTCAAATCAAAACTTGGTATGGGAATCAAGTCAAAAGAAAATATGAAGAAAAAAAGAGAAAATAAAAAATCAACGTTGAGGAAGATTGTAACCGCAGCTAAAAAATCTATGAAATTAGATACAAATGCACAGTCTACTATTAAATCAGCACTTGAAGGTGCACGTTTGGCAGTTAAAATTGCTGGTGGCAGGCGGAAAATTAATAAACCTCGAGTTTTACCGATACCTTCTAAAGTGGGAGGAATTTTACCTTTTCTTATTCCTTTGTTTGTGGGTTAAAGTGCAACAGGGGCTCTAGCAGGGGGAGCAGCTGGCATATCAAAAGCTGTAAATGATGCAAATTCTGCAAAACGTCAACTAGAGGAAAGCAAGCGACATAATCAAACAATGGAATCTATTGCCCTAGGAAAAGATCTCTTTCTAAAACCATATAAAGCAGGACTAGGCCTTCATCTAAAACCCTACAAATTAGGACAAGGTTGCAAGTCAAAAAACTTAAAGTAAAGCTACCTTACCGTGCGCTAACAGACTTAGATTTACTAAAATTTGCAAAAAGTTTAAAAATTTCATATTTTCGAGGAGTTTTTATGCGAAATGAACTACCTATGCATGGTCCTAAAGAAAATGAATTTGCAATTATTAATCTAGATGATAAAAATGGTCCTGGTACATATTGGTGTGCCTATAAAAAGAATAAACATAAAATCGTATATTTTGATAGCTTTGGTAATCTTCCAACACCTTCGGATCTTGTTAAATATTTAGGTGTTGGTAGCATAAAATATAATCATAAACGATATTAAAACTATAATACATATGTATGCGGACATTTATATCTTAAATTTTTATGTAAACAATTGAATATTCCTGATTTGTATACTTTGCATATAAATAAATGATATTTTTAGTTTAAATGGCAGTTATTAATTTGACCTCATCATGGACGATTCACTTATTTTAACTTGTCTGGAAATTCTTCCATCTTAGAATCTCAATTTTTTTACCAATAAAGTTGTCTAATTTTAACAATTATGCTCTTAGTCTTGTTGAATTTTTAACTTTTAATTCTATTCCTAATATAGATGTTGGAAAGAATCAATTTTACGTAGGAAATGAAGAAATTATTATACCCACAGGAAGTTATGAAGTTAGTGATATTGATCAAATTTTGCATTTGATTTTAAAAAATAAAGGAATTAATTTTAGAATCAAACCAAACAATAATACATTAAAATGTACAGTTTATTGTGATAAAGAAATTAATTTTAAACCCAATGATTCTATAGGTAGTTTGTTAGGATTTTCTCCTCGCAAATTAAAAGCTCAACCAATATCAATCATTAAAATAAATGTAATATAACAACCGGAGCATGCATTAATGGTGAATAAGTGCATACAATTCATGAATTTTTTTCTATTGTTCCACCAGGATATAAAATAGTGGAAGTACCAAATTACGTCATTTACTTGCCAGTCGCTGTCAAGACAATAGACTATATTCAATTGCGAATTGTAGACCAAGACGGAAATTTAGTTAATTTTCGAGGGGAAACTTTAACAATAAGGCTTCATATTAAATCCTTAAAATAATTGGTATTGTTTTTAATAATAGAAAAAGGATTGGTTTTGGTTATAAAATTAAAACACCATGCCAGAATCAAATCAGTCGTCGGCGAATCTTGAAGAAATTAACACCTCAGAACCTGCAACTACTGAAAAATCTCGGTCTAAAGATTGTAAAAAAATGAAGAGAGTAAAAAAGAGATTTTAACTTATTTTTACTTGTATTTGTGCCTTTGTATTTCAACGTATTATTATTTGCTATGGAAAGGGAAAATTTAAATATTGATTCACCAGTAATTTTTGATGAATCTATTGCTTATTATGAAGTTCATGCGCAACAACCATACACCTCATCAACATACAACAATAGTAATGAAATCCGCATTACGGTACAGAATCAGGATCATTGCTTATTTCCAAGCAAAAGCTCGATTCACATCACTGACAAACTTGTAAAACCTAATTTTACAGCTCTAGAGCGTACAAATTTAATTTCTAATGGCATATGCCATTTATTTAAAGAAGCAAAGTGTGAACTTAATGGTGTAGAAATTGATAAAAATAAAAATGTTGTTCTTACAAGTTTAATAAAAAATTATATTTCTCTCGATTCTAGTCAAAATAAATTTCTTGAAAAAGTTGGCTGGTTAGAATTTACTAATGAACCAACCTTAACAAATGCGCAAGGTTATTTTGATGTTTGTATTCCTCTGAGTATGATTTTTGGTTTTGCTGAAGATTACCAAAAAGTCATTATTAACGCTAAACATGAGCTTATTTTAATCAGATCAAGAACTGATGCTAACGCAGTGTTGCAAACAGCACCTTAAGAAGAGTTTTAAATTGTTATTGAAAAAATTGAATGGTTATTACCATACATTAAATTATCAGATGCTCAAAAATTTAAATTATTAAAATATATTGAAAAAGATCCATCTATCCCAATAAGTTTCCGAACTTGGGAATTGTATGAATATCCATTATAACCAATTACTCCTAAGCATATTTAGAGTGTAAAAACATCAAGTTAATTAGAAAAACCTAGATTTATTGTAATAGCGTGGAGTCATACCGGTGATAGTGTCATGTATTAGCATTTTTGATAGGAGTTAAATTTCATCATAAAGTTTTAAACCTGTATTCTAGAGATATTAAGGGTTTTAAAAAAGCAACAACAAAAATTGGAAAAAATTATTTTTTCACATGAGTAATTCCCCCTTAAACAAAAAAATAATTAACTTTAAAATTTAATTTTTAAAATAAGTTGGTGCTAGTTTCAGCTTCATTAATATAAAAACTCGACAATAATCAAAACATGACAGGCTTTATACAGTGGAAATTTTATTGACATACCTATTATATTGCATTAATTAAACTAAAATGTCTATTTTTTCTAACTATCTCTTAATTCGATGATACTCACTTATCGTATATTACCATATAATTTAACATAATAAAATTTTTTTATTAGGAATAAAAAATATTATTTTATTATAAATTTTAAAAAATAAATTTAATAGAAACTAAATTAATCAAACTAATTGTCTTAAAGAATTTAATTGTTTATAAAAATTAAAGTAACTTTATAAAACATACTTTTAAAAATTGTTATCAAAAATAAAAATATTAAATACAAAATTGAGAGACCACCCATTTTCAGGTGAGTAGTAGGTGAGTAGTAATTTTGTAGTAGTATCTCAGTAGTATTTTTAGTAGTAATTTTAATTTAACTTCATTCAATAGTAATTTTGGAGTCTCTGATTAATATTTTGAC
Organism: Leptopilina syphax; assembly: GCA_032872505.1. Taxonomy (NCBI): domain Eukaryota; kingdom Metazoa; phylum Arthropoda; class Insecta; order Hymenoptera; family Figitidae; genus Leptopilina; species Leptopilina syphax. The sequence continues at coordinate 17,326,079 of CM065469.1, read as the reverse complement.
GTCAAAATAATGTAATTCAGAATTATTTATCAAATTAATCTAATATTTGCAAGAACTTCAGAAATGTTGAAAATGGAAATTTTTTATGATTAAAATGATATTACAGGATGTTAAGAATTGTAAGTCACCTGTGATACAATATTTTTTTTGTCAAATTTAAATTTACTTGATTTTATCCATAAATAAATCTACAAATGGCTATAAAAATTTACTTATTTTATGAAAATACTCTTTCTTAAGTTCATATAAATATAAATTATATTACTAGCTGTCGTACTGGAAAAAGATGGGAATATGCCTAACCGGGAATTTTCCTATCAAATGAAGGAAAAGTTTCATTATATTAATACACTTTTAAAAAATTGCTTTTTACTTTAATTTTTATTGATGTATAATATTTATGAAAACAGACACGAGTCAAAATTTAAGCCCTACTTTTAGCCTAAAATATAGGTCTTATGTTAGGTTTTAACAGTCGTAACGTAGGGTTTCCTTGCAATACAATTAGTTCCAATTAGACTCTACTATAACTCCAAAAACTGGGTGGAAAATTTGATAAATTTTTAATACATTAATTAAAGTACTACAAATTGACAAATATTGTTCTCTGCATTTAAATTGGTTAAAATAACTAATTTGATAATATAAAGTCAATCACTGATTCAAATAGTAATATTTTCCTACTGAAATAGCTAATGGTATCTAATTATTATTTTTTTCCTGTCAAATTAAATTCCCGAGCTATTTTCTGATTTTCCAGATTGGTAGACACACTGTTAAATGTATTGGTAGAAACTAAAACCCGTCGAAGACGGGTACGACAGCTAGTAATAAATATAATAGTAATAAATAATATATCCAAGAATAATTTAATCCCAACAAAAACATCTTTGATGTTATAATATAATATAAGTAAACAAGTTGTAAATCCAGATGTTAATTACATGAACATTTTGCTATAATTTCATTTTTAAATCATTTTTAATACAATTTAACATTTATAAAATAAAGTTCATTTCTCTTAATAGAAAGAATAAAATTTTTTTAAATAGTAACATAAATCTAAATAAACAAAAAAATTTTTAGTAAAAAAGTGAATTTTTCAACATTAATTGTAATTAATTCTATAATTTTCAATAGAATATATATACTTTATATACATCAATCGATTCGTCTTGATGCAAAAAATAAGATTTTTGATTCAATTTTCAATAAATAATAACATTTTATTGTAAAGCAACAAGATTTTTAAGAAAAAATGAATTTTTATTAAAAGATCAAATTTTTTGTCTATAACTGGTTTTAATTCTATAAATTTAAATACAATATATACTTTATATATACCAATCGATCTGTCTTGGTGAAAAGAATAAGATTTTAGAAATAAATGAGTAAGATTTTCTTATACGGCAACATAATTTTGCGGAAAGAACTCATTTTTTAATAAAAATGCGAATTTTCCAGCTTTAATTGTGATTAACTCTGTAAATTCTTATACAATTTATACTTTTTATATACCAATCAATTCGTCTTGATGCAAAGAATAAGATTTTATTAAATATTAACTTCAATAATCAACTTAAAAAATTTTTTTTAGAAAAGAGTCAAAAAAAAAATTTTTTTCTGAGAATTTTTTAAAGTCTATCAATCCATTTCGAGATATTTTTATGATAAATATACCTGGTAAATTTTAGCCAAATTCGTTAAAACCTCTTCGAGTTATCGTGTTCACAAAAATCGGGATCCACACACACATACATCCGGACAATTGTTCAGGGTCTTATATAGGTAGTTCTACAAACGAAGGACGAAAATGAAGAAAATTTTGGCACAATATTTTTTTTACGTTCATGTTTTAAAAAGTAGGTTAAATTCAAGTTAAAAATATTATCAAAGTTTTATCAAAAAGTGGCCAGTCAAAAAAATAAAAATGGTAAATTTTACATCTTAAGCACATGTGAATTCTGTCAGAAAGTGCCAGGAAACTGAGAATTTGGTCATTTTTCGTCTAAAAAATTGAAAAATAACGCTTAATAACAAAATAAAGCATACTGGTCAACAGGGAATAAGGTTCTACGACACCTCGAGCAACAAAAGTATAAAAACATAAAATATATTTTTTTAAAAATGCGTGCCAGGAAACTGAAAATTTGTCTGACCAAATGGCCATTTCGGTCACAAAGTACACAATTTTAGTTAATTGAACTGCAAGTTAAGTAAAATGCAAGCGATATCATATTTAGTTAAGCACTGTGAAAAATGGTGAATTAATGGGAATGAAAATTCTTAATATTTTTAACGTTTTTTATGATGCCAGGAAACTGAGAATTAATTCGATGGACAAAATTCAAGATAATATCTTTTAAATAAAATATCAAGTAATGTAACAATATTATTTTAATCTTTGTAAAGTACAACTAATTGAAATTATTATCCAAGTGTAAATTTTCATTTAATCGCTGAAAAATAATATTTTTATAATTTATTAACTTTCACAATAGAAGAAGATCTTTCAGAAGCCATTTGGCCAATATTTTATTTAGACATTTTTAAAAAATCGTAATTTTTAATGTTTTACAAAAACTTTAATAACTTCTAAAATAATGAACGCTTTTTAAAGGGGGATCCCTCATGAGAAGTGTGCAAATTATGTCAAAATTCAACATTTTTTTCTCGCTTATTTTATTATAAAATTTAAAAAGCCTTTTTTCTTAATGAAAAGCATAATTTGAAGTATTAAAAACAATAAAAAAAATTTAAAATTGTTACATTATGTTAGGCTGTAGAGGGCGTCAAAAACGATATGCTTTTATTCTACGGCGTTCTGCGGTTGCAGGTCTAAGGCCGTCCCCTGTGGTCTAAAACAAAAAACCAAAAGAACTCTTACAGTTGAGGTACTAATCTAGTGGTTAAAATTACCTTAAAAAATCAAACTTTAAAAAAATGGCACCACTTTTAACAAAAAAATTGCAATTTTCTTTTTTTGTTCCGACATTTTTTATTAAAAAAAAGTATTAAAAAAATTTTGTTTTGGTAATTTTTTGAGGTATAACCACTAGATTAGTACCTCAACTGTAAGAGTTCTTTTGGTTTTTTGTTTTAGACCACAGGGGACGACCTTAGATCTGCAACCGCAGAACGCCTCAAAATAAAAGCATCGTTTTTGACGCCCTCTACAGCCTAACATAATATAACAATTAAAATTTTTTTTTTATTCCACATGCACAAAAATGGTGCTTTTAGATAGCTGACTTTAGATAGCTGCTTCATATAAGTCGAACAAGTGACTGACTTTTATTCCCTGTCGTCTGCTATCTGAAATCGACACTTTTGTGCATTAGGAATAAAAAATATCGTAAGTAACACGGGAATAAAGGCAGCCAATTTGTTTACGATGATTTTTGTGACACGAGTGGAGGTCGAGGGCGCGCTCGACCTCCACTTGTGTCACAAAAATCACCGTAAACAAATGGCTGCCTTTATACCCTTGTTGCTTAATATACTATTATTGTTTTTAATACTTTAAATTATATTTTTCATCAAGCAAAAAGGTTTTTAAATTTTATAATAAAATAATCGAGAAAAAAAATGTTGAATTTTGACATAATTTGCACACTTTTCATGAGGGATCCCCCTTAATGATTTTAGGCTTATTATAAAGGTGATTTTCGCCAGAATGAGAATTATTTATAGGCATTAACGTGTAATTTTTTTCTCAGAAAATGCAAGTCGTCAAACTTTGATTAAAAAATTCAAAAACTTTTAAACAATCTTATTGACATAAAAAATAATTTTTAAAATTTAAACATGTTTTATTAAATTAAGGTTTTATTTTGCCGCAAATAACTAGAATTGGGCGCGCAACGCGCGCCCTTTTGGTTCTAGTAAGATTAAAAATAAACTATGCCAAAAGTTGAAACACATTACACAAATAAAGGTTTGTTCTCTCCTATTCTCTCTTATTCTCTCTTATTATAGTGTTATATTTGATAGAAATAATTTTCTCATTTATATTATAAGAAATATTATTGAAATTTCTGCTGTTTCTATTTACCCCAAATTTCCAGTAGTGATGCCGCAAGACTCGAGATTTTCGAGACGAGACAATCATCGTCAAGACCAAGACCAAGATGAACTTTTTTCTCGTCTTGTCTATTCAAGACGAGACGAGACAATAACTGTCAAGACCAAGACAAGATTCAAGACTCGAAAACTATCGTTAAATACAGTGTACGATTAGAAAAATACGAAAAAATAACACTTGAATAAGTTGTTGTAGGGTAATGTTACCTTGAGTGGACCGCCTAAGCTTTTTTTCTAAAAAATTCTTTATGAAAGCAAATTAATCGGAGGTTTCTATTCCAAGCTTTAGTTTAGATCCCTAGATAAGTGTTTATACCATAATAGCTTTGATTTTTTTTATTTGGAAAAAACAATTGATTTTAAAAAATAGCTAATTTTTAAGGAATGAAAAAAGTGTAACCTTGAGTGGACTACTCCTAAAAAATTGTAAAAGTTATTCTAAATTCTTTAATGTATTTAATATTTCTGATATATTAAAACAAAATTTATGCTTATGCAGCTTCAGACCATGATTGTGTCACAATGTTTACAGGTGAAACCATTTTTAATAATTTTGGTATATCACATTAAAATCACAAAAAATTATAAAGAACATAAAACATAGTTTCAAACCAATTTATTGTCAATTTATTTCCATAAAAATGGTAAATTGACATTAAAAATATAAAAAACAGGCAGTCCACTCATGGTTATAAACAGTGGTCCACTCATGGTGACATGCAACTTTTTATGGCAGCCACCACAATTTTTTTTTGAGTCAAAATTATCACTTAATTAAACTAAGACAATCAATTTCAATGCCCAAAGTAGTAGGAAAAAAAAGTTACCTTTTAAAACTTAAATTGTACACTGCTTTTACACTTCCGAATCACTTTACTCATTGTAAGAGCGACTTCTTTTTTGGTTTGTGTTCTTAAAAATGCGTTACATCAAACGATAACGTATATGATTATCGCGGAACATAATTTCTTACGAGTTCTAGGTGCGGTGCTGCTATTCGTTTTATTTATTTCATGTTTTCGCTGTCAGATAACTTAAAAGCTCAGGTGGTCTACTCAAAGTGGCGGTCCACTCAATGTGACATTACCCTATCATAAAATATAGTAATTTTACATTCAGGGTAAGTGCAATAGTTCCTGCGGCATTTCAGCTAAGATATCTTTTACATATAAAAAAATATTTATAGCAAAAGAATTAAATTAAAAATATATTAAACTAATTGTTTGTATTCTTAAGATATTTTAAGAAATTCTAGCATTTGATTAACTTAAAAAATAATTAACGAAATGACTCCAAAGACGGCTTATTTTACGCAGAATTTAATCAGCTTTCTAACCGTATTTAATTTTTTTTTGTACCTCCTTTTATTTCTGAGATATGATTGAAAAAGTGATGGCATGTTTTTTCATAGAGTCGAATGTAATCGTCCTGATACTTTTGGACGGTAGTGTAGGGTGAAAAAACATTTAAATATGGACACCACAAAAATGAACAGAATGTCACATAACTCCGGACATTTATTTAGGGTAATAACACCCTTCTATTATTAAAATTGCAATGCTCTAACTATTTCCGTTCGAAAGATAATGAATTTTAACTGTTTTGACAGTTTAACTTTTCGCCCTAGTCTCCCCTATCTATTAATTTTTTAAAATTATTTTTTATTTTTTACTATTTATTATTTCTATTTATTTACTATTTATTATTTTTATTTATTATTAATTTTTATAATTGTATTAATTTTTTATAAATTAAAATTTTTTTTTATTAATTTTTAAATTGTAATTAACTTCTTACTAATTTTATTATTAATTATTTTTCACATTTTTAAAGTTTTAAATTTTTTTTCAATTATTTTTAAATTTTTTTGATTATTTTAAAATTTATTTTATGAATCACACTAAAAAAAATTTAAGGTGTAAACGGAGTCAGACTTTTTTTTCCTGTGATATTAACCCTTAAACCGCACCCTAGGTGTGCGACACCCATATTCTAGCTTTTTACTCCAATATTTCGGTTAAATTCGTAAAAATTGAACATGTGTTGATATTGGACGGTACATTTTGTACTTAAATTTATGTTTCGTGAGTGACATTAGTCTGCCAAGTGTCTTTGTGTATTTGATAACTTTATGAAGTTGTCGGCGAAAAATTTCTGATTGTCTGACACCCAGTTTTTGGTTTAAGGTAATTTCAGTAGTTTTAAAAAAATCTTTTTTAATTATTAAAATTAAATAAATCATTATGAAACCTATTTTCCTTTAAAATAGATGTACTGAGCTATATAAGATAATTTTTCCAAAAGATAATATCCTATTCCAGCTTGGAGAAAAACACTTAAAAGTCCCCGGGTGTCGCACACCCAGTGTGCGGTTTAAGGATGGATAAAATATAAAAAAAACATAAAAATTTAAGTCTTCGTATATTTTAATTATTATTTTTGGTAAGATAATTATCTATTAATTTTTATTTTATTTATTTATTATTGAATTATTTTTACTATTATTTTAATTATGTATATAATTTTTATTTTTATTATTACTTTAATTTTGTATATTTTTTTGGATAGACTCCCTGAAGAGGAAATCATTTAGATTTCAAAACGTTGGAGTAAATAAATATTTTATTCATTGTTCGAATGTTTACGTTTAATTTGCCTTAATTTATAAAGGATCTCGGACGTTAAAGATTATTTAACTAGTTATTTATTTATAGAAATAACTTTTTTCTTTATTAAAATTTCTATTAATTCTTGTCAAAATTATATTCCTGGCATGAAAACAAACCAATTTATGTATATAAAGTACATATTTTATCAATATTTATAAAATTAATCGATATTTTTATTTTTAACAAAAAATTCAAATTTTGTATTTTTTGAAATTTTATCTTAATACTTTAAAATTAAATAATTATTCTATAATAAAAAATTGAGCAATTGGTATATATTATATTGAGGAAGCTAAATGATCATGAAATGAACAAATTGTTGGTAAATATGTGTTTTTATGCCTATTCAATTGGTGAATGTACAAGCATATTGAATAGGAGTGTAAACGTTTTAAATTATTAAAATTTTTTGACGATCTGATGAGATGTCCAAGCATCTTAGACGCAGTAGTAACAAGGTAGGTATGTATATAATCGTCAAAGTTTAGAATATAGAATTTTCATTTATTCGAGAAATTGATTCTCTGCAGAAATCTCTGTGAAAATTAATTGCACATGCGAGGTTGCGAAAAGTCTCGAGTCTCCGCTGTCCTTCTCGACTTTTCTTTATAAATTGTCGCTGTCTAATGGAGTAAGCGAGAGGGTATCATGCAGGCCTTTATCAGCATAAAAAAAGAGATGAACAGCATGAGAAAAAAGCCAATCAGCGTGTCAATCTCAGCTCATGGGACATTAATTAAAAGAGACGATTATTATTTGAGTTTCCACTGTTGTATCAAAGTAGAGTCGAATATTTTTATTGTTTTGTATAATAGTTGTGTAAATTGAAGTTAATTATTAAATAAAGTTGGCCTATTGTTAAGTGTTATTCTTTGTTCTTGGAAATAATGGGTATTAGGGTAAATTCACTGTTCTACATATTTTGCCATCTTGTGTCATCGTCGTCGCATCCGCCGACTTTAGTTCTTTTGAAGAATTTCCTCTAAGATTGTATAAATATTGTAAAGTTATCATTAAACAGTTGGTGCATTAGTTTATGTAGTAAAAACACTGTAAATGACTCAAATTTACACACGTCGAAAAATTTCATGGAAGTACTCCCTGGAAATTCGGTGGAGATTCCATGGAAATTCTGCAAATTTTTAATTTTAATATTATTTTAACATTTCTATGGCGATTAAAGTTTAAAAATAAGCTTTCTTGCAATGGCAAAATTTGCATTTCAAAGTAAACTCGCATTAGGAGATTGATGTAAGTTAATAATTATTAATCGTTAATTATATTACGTACAAATGCTAATATGTATGTGACAACCATTTTTAATTGATGCTGCAACCATTATCTATTTAGTGTACACAAATTTTTATATCGCTGGCTTACAATTAGTGAAAAAAGTACACCTTGAATTTTGGTTGAAAAAGAGAACACCTTGCTTTTTAGTTTAAAAAAATTAAAGATCACGTCAAAAATATTCATTTTGAAAATATTTTCGGTTGACGATTCTATGTGTAATGAAATTTCTTTATGACATTTTATGCTAAAAAAAATATCAAGATTACAAAAACTGAAAAACAAGGTGTCCTCTTTTTCAACCAAAATTCGAGGTGAATTTTTTTCCAATAACCCAACGACATGAAAACATAACCAAAAAATAATTTATTTTCAACAAACTGAAAATACACGGAAAGAAAAGAATAGCAGACACATCCAGATACATGGATATCACAGCCATATTATATTGAAAAGGTTGCTGGTTGGTTAAGGTTGCTGCATCCATATTCTATGGCTGGCTGTATATTGTTTGAGCAGCAAAAGATCTATGGTTGTGTGATCCATAGTAATGGAAATGGGAAACAAAAAAATTTGAATCACTCAATTAATTAAATTCAGGGCCGGATTTATGTATAAGCAAATTAAGCAGTTGCTTAGGGCCCCGGCTTGCCGGGGGCCCCCAAATTTTTCCAAGATTATATTTTTTTTAATTAAAAAAAAATTTAATTTTTAAATTTTGCAGTGGTGCTAAAAAAATGTAAAAAAATGTTCTTTAAATTTATTATATAAAAATTAAATTTCTGTCATAAAAATAAAAGAATGTTTATAAATATATTATTTTATAACGAAATTGAAATATAGGGGAGAGTAGGCTACATTGAACCGGGATTTTTATAAAGTCCAAGAACTAATTAAATTTTACAAATTATGATCAGGTTTTTGTATGAAAATAAAAATGAAGTACTCCTTTAGTTAATACACACGTTACAAACACAAACTATTATGATTAAATAATGAAATTTAATTTTTTTCTAACCAGTTACACTTTTCTTATTTCAAAGAATGTGTGTCTACATTGAACCACCTCTAATAAAACACTACAATTTACTTCGAAAATAATATTTCCACTAATACATTGTAAAAAATCTTATTTTCCACTCAAAAAAATAGAAAATTGTTGTTAAATAGTTATTATTTGTTAATATAAGAGATTAATATATTTCGATGTCAGGTTAGGTAGCAAAAGTGACAATTTAAGTTTATCACGTTTACAATTGTGATGAAAGCATATGTCTTCCAGTATTTTTCTTACTAGTTAGTAGAGCAGACAACTTTACCACTCTTAAAATTGAAAATTCTTTGTTTTTTCGGGTGGTTCAACGATGCCGCACTCACTGTATACACATGACATTCACAAAAAAATGGTTAAAATAAATTTATGTAAGATTTAAAATTCTCTATTACATCGGACTATTGAAGTTGACACCCTGAGCGAAATAAATCACAAGTTTACTCATTTTTAACTATATACTAACTTATATGTATACAGGTAAACCTCCATACGGCGGAAAATCTTCAGGTAAGCGTAGAAGGGATTATGTCGGTGAGAGTTGTAATAGTGTGAGTGACATCAAATTCAGGGCCGAAAAGTTCTAGTGCCACTTAGTTCTCATGTAATTGTGATTATTATGTGTAAATATTTCGTCGAAAAATGAGGTTGAAATATTTAACATTCAAAGAAAAAAATGAGGTGTTGAAAGACATAAGTGCGGGTGTTCCCAAAAATATTATATTGGAAAAATATAACATTAAAAAAACAATGTATTATGAGTTGCGCAAAAATAAAATTGACTTAGATACAATAAAAAAAGAAAACAACAAATTTTACAATAAAAGATATAAATTTAAAAAATGTTGTAATGCTTTTCTTGATGAAGCTTTAATAAAGTGGTTTAGAGAAAGGAGGGAAAAACTTGGAGTTTTTTATTCAAATTCGAAGAAGGGATGGATGAATAGGCACATATTCTTGAAATGGTAACATATATTTGCAAGATGGCCACATGTCAGTAAATTGTTATATTCTTAACTATTCTTTTATATTTATATATATACAGTCAACTTTCGATAAGACAAACTCGAAGGGAGACCGAAAAAACTTTGAGTTATCGAAAAGTTTGAGTTATCAAATGTTAATAATGCTTATAAGGAATGAACGGGACCCAAGAATTACTTTAACTTACCGAAAAATTTGAGTTATCGCGCTTTGTTTTATCGAGAGTTGACTGTATATATATATATATATATACATATTTTTCAATTTAAATTACTTTTTTCTATTTGATTTATAATTTTTATTTCTTTTATGATATGCTTTATATTACAAATAATAAACATTAAAAATTATAGAATAAATAAAAAATATATAAAAGTAATTGTTAAAAAATAATATGAATTATAATTTATTTTTTTAATGAAGCCAAAAAAATTATTGTAAGCATAATTTTTATTAAAGTTATTAATAAATTTTCATAATTTTAATTCCATATTTAAAGAACCTATGACTTAAAATGGTTGATACATCCCTGAACGTTCAATCACTAATGGCTTTTTAACGAACCTCTATACGGCGGAATCGTCTAATTGCTTTCCGCCTTATGGAAGTTTACCTGTATTCAATAAAAAAAAATTTCACTCAGTCATTTCTAAGAAAATTGAAGTGGTTCACTGTTGACGCTGGTTCAATGTAGCCTACTCTCCCCTATACATTAAACACTTATTTGAGTTGTCACATTTTTTATCTCAAATTTTATAAGGGCTTAGTGCTAAGGGCCCCTTTTTTGGTAACTCTTGCATAATGCTTAGGGCCCCTGAAGGTTTAAATCCGGCCCTGATTAAATTCCATGTCACTTGAGATATTTTATATACATGTTTGTTAATTAATACACACCACTTATTGAATAACCGCATATTTACGAAATAAATTATTAGCAGATGGGGAGACACGAACCCTACCCGTGTGAAAAAATTTAGGGCGCTGACCAAGCGCTTAACCCCTTGACTGCCGATGGCAAAGATCTTTGCCATTTCAGACTTTGCTCTGACTGCCGGAAAACTGACAATCTTTGCCATGATAAAAATTGATGTAAAAAAGTCAAAACTAGCTGAAAATTAAAAATAAAATGATTTCTTAAAAGTCAACGCTATGCAGAATGCGACACACGTTTCTGTTTTAAAATTCAATGAATTATAAAAATGTTATAAATTTTTAAAAACAACACTTTTAGCAAATTTTTTAACATCTTTGCCATGGACAATACAATGCATTTTTATTTTAAAAATGTCTAAAATCGCCTGAAATCTATTACTCGGGGGTTTTCGGGGTCGCTGATTACGAATATGATGTCATTTTTTTAAAATTTAAACTGGCGGATCCAATATGGCGGACGACTTTTTTAAAAATTAATCCAATTTACATGAATTTTGTTACTCGGGGGTTTTCGGGGTCGGTGATTACGAATATGATGTCAGTTTTTTAAAATTCAAAATGTCGGATCCAATATGGCGGACGACTTTTTTAAAAATTAATACAAATTACCTGAAATTTGTTACTCGGGGGTTTTCGGGGTCGCTGATTACAAATATGATGTCAGTTTTTCAAAATTCAAAATGGCGGATCCAATATGGCGGATGACTTTTTTTAAAAATTAATCCAATTTACATGAATTTTGTTACTCGGGGGTTGTCGGGGTCGCTGATTACAAATATGATGATGATTTTTCAAAATACAAAATGGCGGATCTAATAAGGCAGACATTTTTTTAAAAAATTTTGGATTCGCTTGAAAATTATCATTCGGGAGTTTTCGGGGTCGCTGATGACGAATCCGATGTCAGTTTTTCAAAATTCAAAATTGCGGATTCAATATGACATACCGTGGAGATCCACTTCACCCATGAACTTATTGGAAAGGTGAAATGCGTTAGGACATTTCAATAGAATTTCAATTTTTGCACACTCTTTATAGCTGTTCTATGAAACCGGCATTTGTAAAATTTGTTCTGCTTTTATAATAAAAACAAAATTTTTTTAAAAAAATGTTTGCAATATTGGATCCGACATTTTGAATTTTTAAAAACAGACATCTGATTCGTCATCAGCGACCCCGAAAACCCCCGAGTGATAATTTTCAAGAAAATCCAAAATTAAAAAAAAATATCTGATATAATGGATCCACCATTTTGAATTTTGGAAAACTGTCATAAAAATGTCCACCATATTAGATCCGCAATTTTTAATTTTTAAAAACTGACATCGGATTCATCATCAGCGACCCCGAAAACCCGCTAATAATAATTTTCAAGCGAATCAAAAATTTAAAAAAAATGGTCGCCATATTGGATCCGCTATTTTGAATTTTGAAAAACCATCATGATATTCGTAGTCAGGGAACCCAAAACTTCCCGAGTAACAAATATCAGGTAATTTTGATTTTTTTTTAAAATTCGTCCGCCATATTGGATCCGCCATTTTGAATTTTAAAAAACCGACATCAGATTCGTAATCAGCGACCCCGAAAACCCCTGAGTAACAAGTTTCAGAAAAATTGGACGATTTTTTATTTTTGGCATTCTGGGCACATTTAGTGTTTTTCAGCCGGCAGTTAAGGGGTTAATAGACTGTCTAACGTCTTTTTAGACCCAGGGCACACGGTCTTATCAAAATCTATTTTTTTCAGTGCACATTTAAAATTAAATTTTACAGAAAACAGCAACAACATAGCACATTATTATTCACATAAAACAGAATCCACAGCGAATACTAAAATTCACAAAGAAAATGTACCATACGCTGACTGATCTAACGACACCAAACGACGCGACGCCATTATGCGCCATGTCACTTAACAGCTGGGCATACATCAACGCATGAGCATATAACATCCTAGACCAAATCTAGACGGTCTTAATAACACCGTACTAGAGGGACATATTTGACTTAGATTTTTTCTAATAAGCTCATCTGTTAAGTCACTGATTCGGGACTTGATGGACCGTCTAGAATTAGACGGACTTGATGATTGCTAATCGGGAAATCATTGAACTCTAGACTGTCACAATATTTTTCCACACGGGTAGAACTAACGCATACTAAACACTAACTCTATCCACTACTCTATATACACGCAACTACAATATTTAAGCATATAATTCTCCTTATATACTCTACACATATTTCATAAAAATGTTTTTACATAAACACTAATAGACAAGGACAATAATAAATAATAAACAGTTATAGCACTTTTTATACACAATAAACTCACAACGCGATTATATAGACGCGACGGACAAATTGAGACGACCATTTTTAAATGAATGCCATGATAATGAATTGCGCGCAACATGTATCGAAATTTCGAACTAACTATGGATCTCCCAACCAAAGTTTATATGGAGCAGGCAGCCGTATGTGAAAATTTATAGCATGAATTGTAAGCCCAACCATGCCTATGGATGTCACATCCATATTTGATTCAACAATATAATATTGGCACATTTTATGGAGTTTAAAGATTTTTTTAACCGGTCTAATTATGATATTGTTGCTGTTTCTGAAACATGGTTGAGTCAGAGTGTAATGTCAAATTTAGTTGAACTTGATAATTACTTTCTCTTTCGCAGAGATAGGGAAGTTCGCAGGGGTAGAGGAGTTTGTATATATGTTCATAAAACGTTAAAGTGTTTTCTGGTGCGTATGAGTTCTGAGGGACAGTATCCTACTGCTGAATTCTTATTTCTTGAAATACAGACGAACAATGATAGTGCATTAATAGGGGTTGTGTATAAACCACCAAACGCATCGTTTGGCATTGATTTTAGAATAGAATTTTTACATTAATTCAATTTTTTAATAATATAATAATTATGGGTGAGGGTAAACTCTGTGAAGAGATACCAGGATACATTCCCTCCGCGGAAACTTCTTACTATCATGGAGAGATACATCGACCTCAACGTCCGAACGAACAACGTTCACGTGCCCTTGGATATCACAGACGTCGCATCAATGCATCGGCAATGCTATAACGTCTATGTAACTAACGGAGGCAGTTCAGGGTCCATCTTGGCCAGATGGTAGTACCCTGTTAAGGCACGATAGTCACTCGATACGGGACAAACATCAAGTATGAGCGATTATAAAAACATGGAAGAGTACCTGCGGGGTAATGCTTCGGCTAAATCCCTCACTGGTTCCGATCGTCAAGCGCCTGGCGTGGGGACGGTGTCCAGTGTCCCAACTATGCAGGAGGGCAACAACGCGTTGGTGGTACCAAGAATTGTCTTGGAAAGAGTAGACAGATGAGGAAGTACGAGCAGCGTTAAAAGTCAACCCAGCTGCGTTTCTGTGTTCAGTAATGTTTCGGCTAATGACATTGCTTGCTGCAATAAAGACCGAGATCAAGCTATAAGGCTGCACAAGGAGGAAGCAGCTTGCATACAAAGAATGAAGGAAGAGGCCAGTAAGATGCTGAAGTCCTGTGATGTCCAGAAAAACGTCAATTTGACGATTAAGGACGGACTGAAAAGCATAACAACGCTCAAACAGGAGATTAAGGAAAAGCACGCAGCTGCAAAAAAAGTAGATGCGCGGTTCTACCAACAATTAGTGTAGTCAGCAGGCCGTGGACACTTCTCTAGTGGGGGTATAGTGCTATATTCTGATCCTGCTTTGCAGGTACACTAGATGGCGCACCGTTATAGATTCCCTCCTTACCATGCAAACCATCGTGAGGAACGACATTTTTGTTGATTTCGTTGTTGTTTCCATGCTTTACTGTGTATAACTTTTTTTCATCTTACCGGCGTTTAAAGAAAATGAATGCTTCTCGCGACAAACAAAAGTGTTCCGTATCTGGGTGCTTGTCAACTCGGAAAAATAAATTCCACCAATATCTCAAAAATAAAAATATTGGGTTGAAGTGGATAAAAGCGATAAATAATACAGAAATTATTAAACTAACCTACAAAGAAGTTTTGAAAAAGCGGTATGTTGTTTGCTGTCTGCACTTCCGAGAAGATGATTATTTGTGTGGTGTGCGAAAAAAACTTAAAGAAGGAACGGTTCCGTCCTTGCGTTTACTCGAGGTAACCGAGGGTGATAAAATTTCATCAAATTTATTGAATGAGTGCAGTAATCAAAGCATGGAATGCGAGGAAGTTCCGTCATTCAGATTAAATAATTGTTTACCCGTGGATGCTGATTTTTCTCCGGTTACTTTCGGGAAGCACATTTTAAATGCAGAAAGCAGTCAAGTTTGCAGGGAAAGCTCATTGAAGATTATTGATGAATCTAGTGATTGTGTTTTGACGTCAATGCCAAAATCGCACGTTAACAAAAGGTCAGAAATTTTACCAATTTTAATTGTAAATTGTATATATCTAAAACAAATATTTCACGTACAGTTATAAAATAATTTTTAGGCATGTTACAAAGCATGTAAGTAAAAATTTGCTAAGTGTGACAACAATTTTTTATGATTAATATTTTTTTATGAAATTCACATTTTTTTGACCACCGAAATAAATTAAAAATACAACTGAAACAGTTTTTAGAATTTTAAATATTTATACAAGTTATTGTTATAAGTACTCTTTCACGTGAATTCACAAATCATTGTTTTTTTATTGACCTATAAAATGAACTTTTCTGATCTTTGGTATTATTACTTGAAATTAATTCCGCTTTTGATTGATATTTATTATTTTTTAAAATCATGTATTGTATTAAAAATATAATCGTGTGATACATTTTTTCAAAACACACTCGCCTTATTATGATGCTTTTTCCATAAGCTTTTTCAATCTGTTTATCAGTAATTGTAGTTGATAATTTTTATTCGTGTTATAATTTGAAAAAACATGACAATCAATTTTCTTACAGTGGAGAAGCAACATTAAGAAATAGAACGCTGTTCTCTCAAGAAGATGAAATTTTGATTAGGTAATTTGAAACGGACGCTTTGCATGAACAATTGAATGGAACAAAAACAAGGAATTGCCAAAATGAAGTTCCCGGTACAAGTAGTTCTTCGAATGTAGTAGAAGACCAAGTTCGCGGTTCTGAAGTTTTAAATGATGCGAATGATCTTCCTGAAATGAAAAACAATGCATCGTCTTCTTTTCAGTCAAGAAGTAGTAAACGATTAATTTGGAGAGCAAGAGAGTTGGATGGTAAAAATCGAAAAATTTATGAAGAAGTACTGCAGACAAGAAAGGAACGAGACAGATGCAAACTGAAATGCATTCGGTATTGATTTACGCATTCATTAAAAAATTTCAAATTTCAAAGTAAATATACAAAAGAATGATTTAACACTGTTGTACAAGCAGTTGCATTAATTTTAATTGTAAATAGTAATCATATCTCTTATTTTTGCGCAATATCCAAAATATTTCTGGAGATCAATTTGTTTCACATTTATTGACGTATGACTGGGCTGGTATATACACTGAGCATGATGTCAATGAAAAAGTGATTCGACCCACTTCTTATTTGACTTCGGCTTTTGATGTGTTTGCGCCTTGTCATTCGGTATGTGTGAGAAAAAAGTTTTCTCCATGGATGACTAATGAGTTGCGACAGTTAATTAAGGATTTAAATAAACTTCGAGAAAAAGCAAAAAAAAACGAAAAATGATACTGATAAATTGAATTTTAAAAAGATGCGGAACTTAGCTAAAACTTGAATAAGAGATGCCTATAATAAATATAATTATAATACTATTAAATATAGAAAAAGGTGGGATGATATTTGGAAAATCTTAAGAAAACTGAATCTTATATCAAACAAAAAAAGAAGAGCTGATAATAACTTTAAAGCATAGGATTTATTAGAATATTTTCCTGTTTTAAGTTCAATTACTCCATCTCCTGACATTGCTCCAGTATCTGCTAATGCAGAATTTTTGGATGAAAATAATTTCTTTTTTTATATGGGTGAGTCCACGTCAGAAATATTATAATCTGCAAGTGGTTCGTAGATTTTAATGAAAATTCGTGAAATAATAGTACACTATGAGAAAAATTAGTCAGCAAAAGGAATTTTTAAAATATAATAAATTGTAGGAGTTATAATACTTTAAATTTTGACTCCAAATTTTCTTGATTCTTTTATATCTTTGGCAAATTTTAACCGATTTTGATGAATCAAAAACCAATTTTTTCAGAAAATTATGTATTTTCAGAAAATTATGCAGCGAAAATCTAAATTTATTATTTAGATAGAAAAAAAAACAAAATAAAATTTCAATTACATTTTTTTGCGATTTCGACCCATTTTTTTTCTTTTTTTCTTTTTTAATAATGTTTCCCTTTATTTCATCTTTAATTTAAAAAAAAGATTACCCTGGAGACTTTATTAGATCTTGAGATATTATTATTTAATTATGAACGAGCATCAGCAATTTAATGACCACAGGATAGCATTTGTATTTATGTTCATTTGTTTATATAAAATTTTCAGGGTTATAAATCTCTATTATTTGTTTATTTAACCTGCTTCGGTGTGTAATGTAAAATATTTATCAATTTCCTTTATATATTGAGATTGAGAGGTAAGTTATCTTTTCATCAATAGTTTTTTGCGTTCAAATTTCATTAGTATTATTATTATGTTAAAAATTTGACAAAAATTAAATGAGTAATAAAACAACTGATTTAATTAATTATTTAAATTTCATTTTAATTAAATATTCTTATTTTTACTTGAAATGAACAATTATTTCTAAAATCTGCTAATAAAATAACAATTCCATTGAATATTTACTTTATTTAATAGAGAAATTTAAAAAAATATTTTTTTCGGGAAATAATTTCTAATTACAAATAAATGTTAAATAACAGTTGAAGGTAGAAACATAAATCTTGTTACGAATTGTGTTTGAGATGATGATATTAAAATAATAATATCTCAAGATCTAATAAAGTCTCCAGGGTGATCTTTTTTTTAAATTAAAGATGCAATAAAGGGAAACATTATTAAAAAAGAAAAAAAGAAAAAAAATGGGTCGAAATCGCAAAAAAATGTAATTGAAATTTTATTTTATTTTTTTTTCTATCTAAATAATAAATTTAGATTTTCGCTGCATAATTTTCTGAAAATACATAATTTTCTGAAAAAATTGGTTTTTGATTCATCAAAATCGGTTAAAATTTGCCAAAGATATAAAAGAATCAAGAAAATTTGGAGTCAAAATTTAAAGTATTATAACTCCTACAATTTATTATATTTTAAAAATTCCTTTTGCTGACTAATTTTTCTCATAGTGTACTATTATTTCACGAATTTTCATTAAAATCTACGAACCACTTGCAGATTATGATATTTCTGACGTGGACTTACCCATATAGATAATATTGTGCTGTTTAACAATATCAATCATATTAAAACTAACGCCATGGGTCCTGACTTGATATCTATAAATATGAATAAGATGGCTCTTCCAGTTATTTTCCCACATTTGTTACATATTTACAATTATTCACTTCAAACCGGAATCTTTCCGGAGGTTTGGAAGATGAGTACTATTCGTCCTGTTCCTAAGGTTTCTAATCCTAAAAGTATCAATGAGTACAGACCTATTTCAATATTATGTACGCTATCCAAGCCTCTGGAAAGGATTGTTTGTTCTCAATTAACTTTTTTTTAGCTGATAACAAATTTCTGGAGCCTCTGCAATCTGGTTTTCGTTCAGGTCATAGCACGTGCTCAGCTTCATTAAAATTTGCTACGGATGTTAGACTTGCTATGGACTTGAAGTATATAACGATTGTAGTGTTTTTAGATTTTTCGAAAGCATTTTCGTCAGTATATCATGGTATTCTGCTGCGTTAGCTCAATTGCTTTAAAGTGTCTAATTCAGTTTGTAAATGATTTAAATCTTACCTTTGTGACAGATTGCAAAGGGTTATTGACGGCAATGGAGATTACTCTGACTGGGATACAGTCGAGTGTGGTGTTCTTCAAGGAGCATCACTTTCGTCTTAACTGTTTAATTTATTTATTTTTGATCTAGAAAAGGATCTTAAATACTGCAAGTATCATAAATATGCTGATGATTTCAAATTGTATCTCTTAGGTCCTTTATCAGCACTCAGTGAACTGCTTGGGATGGTTCAGACTGATATTGATTATGTGGAAAAATGGGCTTGTCAACTCTTTGATGAGATTTCCTTCATTGTAAGTGAATAGAACACCTATATTATATAACCAAAAAATTAAAGATTTGGGACTAACATTGGATAGAATGTTTTCGTGGAACGACATGTTTCTGAGATTACACATAAGACTTTAAGAGTTCTTCAACAATTAAACAGAAATAGGGACTCGCTCCCAACTTTAACTAAATTGTTACTAGTAAAATCTATGATTCTTCCTTTTTTTATTACTGCTGTCCTGTTTATGATGACATTACTGATGAATTAAATCATAAATTAGAAAGAGCCTTAAATGCATGTATTAGATTCATATATAATTTATCAAAGACTGATCATATCACAAAATTTAGAATTGAAGCAGGTCTGTTAAATGTGGCAACTAGAAGACAGATTTTTATAGGAAATATGTTGTACTCAATTTTTAAGGATAAGACTCCATCTTACTTACTAGCATTTTTTGAATTCAAAAATTCGAATGAAAATGTTTCTGATAGACTTCGAGAGAGAAAGACTGTTCTAAAAAACCTGCCCACAGAACTTGCAAAATGCAAAGATCTTTTATTAATAGAGGTGCAAGGCTATGGAACAAGTTGCCTTTTAAAATTAGAGAATCGTCGAATCGTTTTAGTTTTAAAAAGATGTTTTTTAATTTCCTATTTCAAGATAATGGGAAATTATTTGATGTAACTTATTGGTAGCGATTCATTAATTATGATTATAGTATTGGTATCACTTACTTCTGAAAGTAAAGTATAAATTATTGTTGAGTTAATTATTGATTATTATAATACTATTTCTTTTTTGTTACTGATATTTTTCATATTACAATAAATACTAGATAGATAGTTAGACTGCAAACTACTTTAATAATAAGCACGAATTATATTACATTTTTTTTAAATTGCCATTATTATTATGTACAGTTCCTTTAAGGGGTTGTTAGCCCTAGGAACTTATTTTTCTAAATAAATAAATAAAAGTGCTTCCATCCTGAAAGTTGTCTCTTCCATTGCATTGGATAACACAACAATATTCTACTCAACAATATTTTTATGGATATCTCTTCCAAACCTTTTCTTTCCGTGTACATATATCATAATGGTTATATGAACTGATAAAAAATAACTCTGACGTAGTAAATAAATGCTTTTAATTAAATAAATATAATCAATGATTAATAATTTACAACTTACATTAATTTATAAATTTATTTGTTTTCTTATTTCACTTGAATTTTAACATTGTTTTTTTGACATCTTTTTGTTTTATTATTTATCAGCAAAGAATAAAAATATTCTACATTGAAATTAAATACATTTTTTTGAGGGGATAAATTAAAAGGATAGTAGAAAAGAATTTCTTCTCCTAATGCAAGTCTACTTTAAAATACGAATTTTGCAATTGCGACAAAGCTTATTATTAAACTCTAATTGTCATAGAAATGTTAAAATAATATTAAAATTAAAAATTTGCAGAATTTCCATGGAATCTCCACGGAATTTCCGGGGAGTACTTCCACGGAATTTTTCGACGTGGGTAAGATTGCCGTAAAGTAAAAATGTTTAAGATCCTGTGTAAGAATATGTATAAACAACGTCCACTCCAGATTATTAACAGTTATTAAATATTTATTAAATTATTAGAAAAAACCAAAGATAAATTTGAAGTAGAGAAAGTGGAAGTGCCAATTCTTTGTTTAAAATTTTCGTAATGTTGAATTGACAATATATGTATATGCAGCTAATGGAGAAAATCAAAGTGGAAGATTAAGGCCTGCGAATGCACAGCTTGGTATAAGTTGGAAACATTTGCGTTGCGCATTATAGCTGCTCGTTTGCTATGACTAGAATGCAATAGCTCTGAGTTGGCAAAGGTTTACGGTGGGTGAAAAGAGAGGCTGAGAGAGGGTAATGGGCGAGGGTTGAACTCACGTTAGCGTGTGTGTATGCATTTACGTGCAATGTTGCCAATGATTTATGTATACC
The DNA here is from genome assembly GCA_032872505.1 of Leptopilina syphax. Taxonomy (NCBI): domain Eukaryota; kingdom Metazoa; phylum Arthropoda; class Insecta; order Hymenoptera; family Figitidae; genus Leptopilina; species Leptopilina syphax. The sequence continues at coordinate 17,304,854 of CM065469.1, read as the reverse complement.
GCTAATTACCAGCATGCACTGCTACTGTTTTATCCGGCGATCAGTTTTATTAGGGCAACCTGTACATTGCGGTATTGTCAGCGCCAAAAACGTTGCAATCCCGTAACGTACCGGCTGCGTCGAAAAGCTTGATGCAAAACTACTCAAACTGTCATATTCATTTACAAACTATGTCTCAGCCCAACTATGTGTCATTTAATAGTTATCGTCGCTAATAAATTTAATTAAATCTTCTAATTTAATTTTAAATACCTATACAGTGAAATAATTACAGACATCCTATAGATTTTGGTGCCCATTGCAATTCTTTTCATATTTGTGTGCAATGCAGACTTAATAAATGATCGTCGAGTTTTAAGCACGCCCGAGTACAGTGTTAGTACTTAAAATTATCTTGTTAGTTATAGTGTTAGTATATTAAAATTATTTATTTTAAATGCTTAAAACTTTTTGAATTTTGTACATAATTTTAAGTTATAATTTTGTCGAAATACTCTTTAGTGAAATATAAATTTCGTCTGACTAACTAAATAAAATTATTAATAAACTATGTAACATTAAAAAATGTCATCGGAAAGTAAAATCATGCGATTCGTCAAATCTAAACCAAAACTGAGACCACTTCCGATTTTGTGAGTTGGTATCGCGTTCAAGCGCCGATGCATTTGAACAGAGGGTTTCGGTTGCATTTTCACTAGTGATAATCCAACACGTTGAGGCCTCGGTTGCATAAACCGCGTTGCTTTGTCATCCGATAGCCTAGACTCGCATTGCCGGCTGTGGTACTCGCTTCGATAGACCTTCCACCCCCTGTCTCTCGCTATCTCTTTCACTCTCTCCTCTTCTGCACCCTTCTATTCCTCTCTCGTCTCCCATCTCTGCAACCATTAACGTTTCCTCGTTGATCATCATGCCCTCTCGAACCCTCTTCAAAGCTCTCTCTGTTTCATTCGATACTCGCGTATCGTAATAACCGCTTTGTCGATTATAAAATGAATGCCGTTTCGTTGCATCCCATTACGATTGATCAGTGCCAAAATCCGATAATGGTATAATAACACATACAAATACAGAAAAAATGTGAGGAGAACTTTCAGAATTATTTATTTTTCAAATATACAGTTTAAATGTCACTTCATATTGCAACAATTTTTATTAAATTTTGTAATTTTTTTTCAATAATTCAAAAAATTGGAATTAATATAATAAATAGTTCAAAAAAATTTTATTTAAATTAATTTTACTTTCCCGTGCAGAAAAATGGTGAGGGCCCCCGGCGGGGCCCTCGTGGATTGCCCTCTTGCCATGTGGAATCCGCAGGGGCAATCCACGCGGAGCCCTCGAAGGCGTGACATGCTTTCCCTCATGGGTGCCCTCGAGGAAAATCCTCATGGATTCCATATGGATTTTCCACGCGGTGCCCTCGTGGATTTCATAAAATGCCCTCAACTTTATTTTCAATTAAATTAATGAATTAATTATTTATTAATAACAAATTAGTCCAATTATTGACAAATAACATTCTTATTTAACAATTTTTACTTTTTTAATTAAATCGTGACCAAAAAAAAAAAAATCTGACGCACGCGAGAATTGAGCCTACGACCTACTGACTACCAGACAACACTCTTACCACTATGCTACGGGACCTACTTGAAAATTATTGCCTTAATGTAGGTGACTTGCTGACTTGCTTTTGATGATTCAATAAATTATTTATTAACACTAATACACCATGACAAATAATTAAATAGTTTAATGATAATAATAACAATATTAATAATATAATAATTGACCATTAATATTCATAAATTAATATTTTTATAATTTCAAAAAAAAAAAAAAATGTCAAAACATTTGTGTTAAAAACGCATTTTTCATAGTTTAAAATCATTATAAACATTAATTTTTTTATGTAAAAAAAAATTTTTTTTTTTGGACTTAGAAATTTTTTCTAGTTAATGATGTGGGCAATCCATGAGGGCCCTCGCGTGGGCCCTCATGGATTTGCCCTTAGGTAAGTTCAATATTTTCAAAAAAAGTAACATTAAATATTTGTTAAAAACGTGTTTTTCATTGTTTAAAATCATTATAAACATTAATTTGTTGATGAAAAAAAAATTTTTTTTTTTGGACTTAGAAATTTTTTCTAGTTAATGATGTGGGCAATCCATGAGGGCCCTCGCGTGGGCCCTCATGGATTTGCCCTTAGGTAAGTTCAATATTTTCAAAAAAAGTAACATTAAATATTTGTTAAAAACGTGTTTTTCAGTGTTTAAAATGATAGTAAACAATAATTTTTTGTTGTAAAAAAAATTTTTCGTTTGGACTTAGAAAAATTGTTGAGCAGGGCATTCATAATGGCTAAGAGCAGGGGCCCTGCTGGTGCCCTCGTAAATTTCCATAACTTTGTGATAGGATTTCTGGAAAAATGTCACTTAATGTTTATTTCAGGTGCTTTGAAACGTAATTTAATGCATTCTGAACTAAAGTTTTTCAACAAAAAAATTTTTTTTTAAAACTTAGATAAATTTTTGAGCAGGGCAACCGTAAGGGCAAAGAACGGGGCCCCTGCTGGTGCCCTCGTGGATTTCTCCTCATGGATCTTCCACGAGGGCCCCCGACGGGGGCCCCGGAGCTGTGGGGCTCGAACGTGGCTTTTTCCACACGGGTTGTAAAAAATGTATATAATTTATCAAGAGAAGTGTAAATGAATGATAAGTTGGAGTAAAATTAAATTTTTTTATCTCTTTAACCCTAACTATTATTTAATTGTTAAAACTACAGATTAGTTTTTTAAAATCATCTTAACAAAATTATTTACAATAAATTTGTTCACAGAGTACTTATAAACAAAATTCTAACTTATAAACCGCATATGATACTTAATTTTGGAAATTTTAATCAAAAACAAAAAATCAGTCAGAGAAGCAGGCGCAATGCGCCTACATCATAGGGTTTCGTGGCCTTAAAATGATAAAAAAATAAATAATAATTTATTTAGAAAATTGGCAACTGCTAGCACTAGTTACGAACGATATTTTTCATAACAAGGTGCAAAAAAGTGCCCTTTTTTGCACCGCGTTATGAAAAAACCTTTTAGAAACATATTCTACGAAATTTTTCCCATTACAAGTATGTTCAAAAAAAAAATTCGAAAAGTAGTCGGTGTTAGCAAAATTGGTAAAATTGACCCCCCTCTATCCCCTCCAAATTTTCGAAAAAGTCAAAAATGTTTTTGGGTCACATTTCTACTTGGTAGAACAACAAATTCCCCGAGTTTAAATTTTTTTCAACAATTTCAACTTAGGACATTTCACGTAAAATGCCTCGTTTTTTAAATAAAATTCCAGGTTTACATTGTAAGTATTGACATATGAGGTTTTACACATAAATAAATAGGTACACTCTTGAAGTGCAAGAAAAAAAGTAGTTTTAATTTTTTTTAATATTTTTTTATTTAAAAATAATTATTGAAAAATATTTAAAAAAGGAAACCGTTGATGAAATTTTTGGCATGGATGGTCCAAAACAAAAAAAACCAAACGGTGAAAAAACAACATTTTTTATATTTATTTAGAAAAATGTCAACCATTTTGACAATTTTGTAAAAAAAATTATATGATTTGCGCTATAGCTATTAACATGCTGAATTTAATAACGTTTGGATTTTTTGTTTCAGACCATCCATGTCAAAAATTTCAACAACGGCGCACACCCACTTTAAACTTTAAAACAGTTTTTTCATGGATTTCGAGAGTGTATTTATTTATGTGTAAAACGTCACATGTCAATATTTATAATTTAAACCTAAAAAAAATTTACTAAAATTAGTGTTGCCGCAAGACTAGACAAGACGAGATTCTTTTCAATCTCGTCTCGTCTTGAAATGTCAAGACCAACAAAGAGTTTTGTCTCGAAAAAGTCTTGTCTTGAGACATAGAATCTCGTCTCGTCTTGAAGTCTTAATATTTCTTCAATTAATAAGGCTAAATAGGAAATTTAGTAAAAAATCAAGAAAACAAAAACTATTCAAGGAAATCGGAGAATTTTATCAAAAATACTGGAATAAGTGTTAACTTTCTAGAATTGAAGAAAAAGTTTTAATTTTCTATGTCCATCAACCTTTGAAGATATAAAAAACATTTAATTATTTTAAAATTTTCCATGTTCTTCTTATAAACTTTAAAATCAATCACAAATATTAAGGGGTACCTGTACACTACCACTTTGAAATTTTCAAAAAATTGAAAAAATTTTTTTTGCTTAAAATACTCCTTATGGTCACGAAAATGATATGTCATTAGTTATATATCAATATCTAAAGTGAAAAGACAATTTTAGAACTGTTTAAGCAGAGTCGCGCGCCAACGTTTACATTGTAATGAAAACTTTAAACACGTTTTTCTCAAAACTGTATTTTAAAAATCGGTGGACACTCTGGATGCCACAAATTTCAATCGATCCTCTTAGTTCTTTTTTTATTTTGTTTGTGATATAATTATATAGCGAAATACGTACGGATTTTTTGAAATATTAATATTTAAATTTTCTAGACAACTTTAAATAATGAAATTTATGCAAAAATATGGACTTTTTCCTTCAAATCGATGCTATTTTGCGAAAAATAAATTTTTTTTAAAACAGATACGTATTTCGCTAGATTTTGAGCTACAGAAACTAAAGCATTTTTACTTTTTGGTCTAGCTTAATTCTGGACCGAGTTATAAAAATGCTAAACTTTAAATTTTTTCCATTTCTATAACAATAAAATTGATCTTTACAGAATCTGAAATTGAATTTATTTTAAATAAGTTAAATCTTAAAAATGTTTCATAAAATTGTTATTTATAAAATATTCAGAGAATAATTTTACTTAAAAATTAAAAAATAATTGGATTTTAGAATAGTTGAATTTACATTCAATTTGTATAAATTATGGAATTTCAAAAGGTTTTAAATTTATCTTTAGATTTTGATATATAATCAATTATTTAAAAACTATTTTCTTCCTTTGAATCATTAAACACTTATATGGTAGATTGAAAAATTGCGAAAAAAGTTAAGTGTTAAAACATTTTATTTTTTTTCATGAATAAAGATTTTTAATTGATGAAAATGTTGGTCTCATATTTCACATTAAACTAGAATTTTAGATTTATAACTAAAATTTACAGAGTAACTTCATAAAATATAGGGTAAGTGTGTCAATTGCTGCGAGTGCTTCAATTGCTGTGCGTTCGTGAAATGTGTAATTTTTTATCACTTAAGAAAATGTTAATGTTTAAAAAACATTGAAAAAATTTTTTTGAACAATATTTGATACAATTGTCTAAAAAGATATAGGGTGATGTGGGGTGATGTGAAACATGGGGGGATGTGCAACACCGCCGATTTCTGATCTACAGTTTGATATTGAACAGAGCCAAGTATTCACAGATAAAAACTCGACTCACTTTTGTTGCAACGCATTAGGAAGTCGGTCTCGAAATGAGTATAATCAACAACTTCAAGTGACTCGAAATGAGTAATCGGCAACTTCAAGTGACTCAAAATGAGTAAAATGACATATGGTTGCCTATCCCTGTCAGTCAATTCACAAATGTCTAACCTAAAAATTCGTTTTTCATATTTCTCATAAATGCGATAAATCAACTTCAAGTATTAATGTTTTGACAAGTGCAAAGTGTTTATTTATTATAGACAATTATTTTAATTCATATTTTTATGAATTATTCCCAGTTATTCCAATGTTATTGTAATTTTATCATAAACCTAAAATGATACCGCTTTTTACTCATTTTGAGTCTTTTCCCCAGAAACTCAGAATGAGTCGAAGGGGTATCATTTTTGTTGCACTTCAAAATAAGTATCATATGATACTCATTTTGAGTATAGTTTTTTTCTATGTTGCCATTTGTTTGTGTCCTCAGTAGCTTGTTTTTTATATAAAACTCACGAGACAACTCGCAGCTAGGTTTGCTGTATGTAAGTTGACTTCAATTTCTTGAGAAGGAAATATTTCTCGCGCTTTACATTTCTAGTCGTTTCGTGAAGGGTTTTAATTTATTTTAAAGATAAGAATGTGCTTATTGCTGCTTATTTAAGTGTTTTTAAATATCTGTTTATATTTTGTGTTTCCATTACATTGTATTGCGTACAAATCATTTTTCGCAAAATATCATATTTGGGGTGATGTGCAACACTTTTTTTGGGGTGGACGTAACTACTTTTTACGTGCCATATCTGCGTTTTACATGATAAATAAAAAATTCTTAGTTATTTTCCTTTAATTATAATCCTTATTCAGTTATGAATAAATAAAAAATTAAACAAAAAAATTTTTTTTTTCTTTGGTGAAATCTCCACTTCTTAGAAGTCAACTCTACTTTAGTAAATTTTTTTTTTTTGACATTTCGATTAGTTTGCATTGAAAAAGCCTAAAATTAATAATTAAAGAGATTTTTATCGATATTTATGCATTACATACCTGAATTTTACTGGTGTTGCACATCACCCCAACTTTTTTGAAAATGCAAAAACAGACGTTTTTGAAAAAGCGAAAAATTTGTAGGAAAAATTTAAAATTCTGAAAATCTAATAATGCAGAAATATTTTATCATAATGCCTCTAAGTCATTCAATTTTGAAATATTTAAAAATTTAATTATTTGACATGTTTTTCGTCCAACGAAAAAAACGTTGCACATCACTCCACAGCACACTACATTTAAAATATAATTAGTTTACATGGGCTTCAGTTGCTGCGGGCAAAATTACATCTAAATGCATGTTATTTTAGCCGCAGAAACTGACGCGCAGCAATTGACACAACGCGCAGGATTAGACGCTTTTGATACTCTTTTTAATTATTTAAATTTAATCAAATGCTAGAATTTTATTGGCAATTAATTGTTGTAAAAATTTCTTAATAATACAAACAATTAGTTTAATAAATTTTTAATTTAATTCCTTTGCTATAAATATTTTTTTTATATGTAAAAGATATCTTGGCTGAAATGCCGCAGGAACTAGTGCACTTACCCTAGATGTAAAATTAATATATTTTATGGTATAACAACTTATTCAAGTGTTATTTTTTCGTATTTTTCTAATCGTATACTATATTTAACGATAGTTTTCGAGTTTTGAATCTTGTCTTGGTCTTGACAGTTATTGTCTCGTCTCGTCTTGAATAGACAAGACGAGAAAAAAGTTTATCTTGGTCTTAATCTTGACGATGATTATCTCGTCTCGAAAATCTCGAGTCTTGCGACATCACTACTCTGGTCTTGGCTTTATGTTTATCCATAATTTTTAACATTTAAATCCACTGTGATCAAGGATCCAGAAAATAATGACGCTGTTACTTTCAGATAGTCTATTGAGCGGCTCGCAACAATTTCACTTTCATTTTCACCTTTAAAAGATTTACACTTTCACTTTAATTTTCAATTTGAGAGTATTTTATTTCGACTTTTATTTTCTCTTTTCACTTTCATTTCCACTTTAATGGAATTTTTTAAATTTTATTGTTACTTTCCTTTTTAATTTAGAATTTTTACATTCACTTAAACAAAATTTTATTTTAACTTTAATACATTTCTTTTTCACAATCATTTTCACTTTCACTTTGATAGATTCTCATTATGAATTTTAATTAATGTGTGAAATTGTAAATAACATTTTGTTTAAGTGAAAATTAAAGTGAATGTGAAAACCTATCATAGGTGAAAATGAAAGTGGAAATAACATTCTGTAAGAGTGAAAGTATAATCTTATCAAATTGAAAGTGAAAATAAAAATCTGCCAAAGTAAGAGTAATAGTAGAAATGAAATTGCGTAGTCGACCTTGAGGTTGCTTTTGAAATTATAAAAGCTTAAAATAAGATTTATTTCTTTTTTAGATTCTTTAAAAAAAATACATCTTCTATCATCAGAGCAAAGAATTAAAGATTCTTATCTACTAAGTCAGATGCCTAGAGGTAGTTCCGCCGTAGCTGAGTTGAAAACTGTAACCCCAGCAAAAGATGAATCAAGGCTTTTTAGCCGGCCAAAGGAAGCAGTCACGCTATCATTGAACCCTACAAAAGGCGCCGACCACTGCTTCCCAACAATTTCCCTTATACAAATATTGCTGTAAGTAAATTAAGAGAAGTCAATCAAGTAAAATAGACATTGCTTGAATTTTAAATACCAAAAAAGAAGAAATAATTATTTAATAAACTTTAATTAGCACTCTACATTAAGATACGATTTTCAAATAATTTTTAAAAAATGTTGAATTATTTTAAAATTATGATTTCATTTGACAGATTTCTTTTTTATAATTGTTTATAGCAACATTTGTAGAAGCAGAATTGTGTAGAAACAATAGTGGCCAGAATCTATGGTATAGGGTGCTGATCACAACTGACAGCTTCATACTACTAGACTTTTCTTAGAAACGGGATTTTTAAAATAGGTGTGTTGATTACAACAGTTATCAGCATTATAATACCGAGTTCGTCATACTCCAGATTAATGGAAGTTTTTTACAGAATTGAATGTAATATCATTTTTTGGCTTTTACCTCTACGAAACGAATTACTGATTCTTATAGTCCATCCAATCTTAGGAAAATCGTATATTTTTCCCAAGAGGAAAAGATAATTAAACTACACTACCGTCCGTGAGTATCAGGACGCCCCTTTTTTCATAAGTGAAAAAATGCTTAAAACGTAGAAAATAAGAATGACAAAAATTTTTCGTATTTTTTTCCTGAAGCAAAATGTCAGTGGTGTCCCTTGTCAGTGGTGTCCCCTCAAAATTCTGTTTTTTGCAGCTTATTATTTTATTTTTAATAAATTTGTGTTAAATTTACTCCTTATATGCAGTTAATGAAGATTTGATACTGGATTGTAATTTATAAGCTGATTTTATTCTCAGTATTCAAAAAAAATTATCAGTGAAATCTTTCAAAAATGTCAGTGGTGTCCCTCAATGTTCATATGTCTTTTTGGTCTTCAAAAGTATATTAATTTATGGCAAAACTCATTACAAATATTTTTTAAGTCATAAGAGTAGAGATGATTCTATCACTCAGTCGTATTTTCACTATTTATTTTTTTAAGTCATGTTAAAACATTCATTATTGTAATTTGAAATATTTTAACTTTTTAAAGTTGTAAGAATTTATTTGAGAAAAGAATAAACGAAAACAGAAAATTTCTTATTATTCCATCGTTTTTCACCTGGTGAAAATTAAAATTTGCTTCTACCTGCTCGACCACTATTATTTTTGTCCATCATATATTCTAGTCAACCAAAATAGAGTATCGTTAAGTTCAAAATCCAACATCGAAAAATCAAAGTTAGTAGGATCAAAAATGACATTTTAAATTTAATCACCCATATAACAATAAGTATTTTAGCTATGTTTACATAGCTGCATGTTAGCAGTGAGTAATTTTATACAATGAAGTTCAATATTTCTAACTCTTAAGAATAATACTTAATTAACAGAAAATGCAAATTTTGTCAGTCAATTCTCACATTTTGAGGTAATCAGTTGCAGAAACATAAATTTTAACTTAAAATGAGTACGGAAATAGTAAATGTTTCGGTGACAAGGGATAGATTTTATTCCGAATTTTCTAAAATTAAAAATGCAATGGCAAAAAAACAGTATATTTTTATCAGACGAACGGTATAGGGGAGGGTAGGCTACATTGAACCGGGTATTTTGAAAAATCCAAGAACTAATTAAATTTTACTAATTTCGATCAGGTTTTTGTATCCAAATTAAGCTGAAGTACTCCTTTAGTTAATACACACGTTACAAACACAAATTATTACACGGAAAAAAAAGTACGTGAATTTTTCATTGACTCGGTACTTGACTTTTGGATACGACACAAAACACTAAAAACAGTCTAGTACTTTTGCATGAGAGTTTCAAAAGCAGTCAATGAAAATTTCTAGTACCTTGCTTGAGAATTTCATTGACTTTCAAAAAAACTGTAAAATAAAAAAATAATTTCCACTTGTTCGCATCGTTTTTCTGAAATTCACTCATTCATTCACATATTTGGATAATTAATCACACAAACAAAGAACAATTATTGTATCATTAATGTAGGAAATTATTTGCTGATTAAGAATTTTAATTAAGGAAGATTTCGACTATATCAGCAATTAGTGACATCTATTAGACGTCAATTGAACTCTTTGGTTTAGAGTCAGGTGTTATTCTTAAGATAATTATTCCGATATGGTTGTCGGTAAATAATTATATTTTTGAATTTAATTTTTGATCTGAAAAAATAAGCTGCGTGAACGACTGCACTGTGCATCTGTGAGGACTCGAACCCCAGTTAATAGCTGCCTTTCGCGGGACTAACGCCTACCAATGCACCATGCCAACACAGCCTGGACGTTCACGTTTCTTATAATCTCAGATCAAGCCCATACACTAGTCGAAGAGCTGTATAGTTAATGTAGGAAATTATTTGCTGATTAAGAATTTTAATTAAGGAAGATTTCGACTATATCAGCAATTAGTGACATCTATTAGACGTCAATTGAACTCTTTGGTTTAGAGTCAGGTGTTATTCTTAAGATAATTATTCCGATATGGTTGTCGGTAAATAATTATATTTTTGAATAACACCTGACTCTAAACCAAAGAGTTCAATTGACGTCTAATAGATGTCACTAATTGCTGATATAGTCAAAATCTTCCTTAATTAAAATTATTGTATCACTTTTCGACGTTCATCAACACTTCACTAACCTATAACACACACATATATTCGCGTATAACTTAAATATGAACACACACTTAACACTTAAAAGTACGTATCGAATTGTTCTTATATACCACATGGTGAAATTTTTCACGACTTCTGAGACATGCTATTTCACTGAAAACTGAGACTTACATAACATTCTGTTTTGTGAGAAACACAAAACAAAAAATATTTTTTTGAAAGTCAATTCTTGAAGACAAATATATATTAACACTATTTGTTTTTCATAAAATAATAGTATATTCACATCTGAAATTAACACAAACGGAAACAGACGATCAGCTGGCATTTACCTTGGGTAGAAACGCGCAACCCACACTGCGCATGCTCTACAGAATTTTCAAGCGCAGTCAACTAATCTTTCACGTACTTTATAAAACTGAACAAATGACTTTTCGTTAAAATTTAAAAAACACTGTTGCCCATACTAGTACTAAAATAACTCTAGGACTTTTCTATATTTTCTAATAAAAAGTATATGATACAGCCTTGTACTTTGTGTTCTATCCAAAAGTCAAGCACTTTCAAGGAAGGATTCACGTGTTACGAACCGAAAAATAATTATATAATAAATTAATTAGAATCCGAAAATAAATTTGGAAAACCAAAATTTAAAATATAGAAAATTTTTAACTGGACAATTTGAGAGAGAGTCTACCGCGCGCCTGCGGAGGTTCGCCGGAGGAACCAAGCTGCCAGAGCCGAATGGCCTTGTTTTTATTGTATGGGTTCGTTATTCTCTTTTAAAAGAATTTGCCAAGCAACACCTTTTTGATTTGTAAATTTAAAATAATGTGAGTAATTAAAGGAAAAATTATTACAGAATAAAACACAGAAATTATCAATAAAAGGTCACAATTTATTGAAAAGTAAAATTTTTTGTAAGAAAAGTTACAGAAAAGACGCAAGAGAAATTAATGTAAAATTAGAACGATACATTTGTACTCACTCAATCTCCTTAAAACAATTTTCTTATATTCTACCGTCGGAACCTGATGGTTTCGGCGGGCGAAGATTTGCTTTAAAGTTTTCTCCTTATCGCTAGGCCTCTCAAATTTGGGTGGCCTAGGCACCACACACGCACAAATAAATCTCACGATTTGAAGAAAAGAAAAATTTCAAAACAGCACGCACTTATGCACTATTTTTAATTTTTTTTTTACTTTATTCAAAATTTAGTCTGTGAATTTAAATTTATTTCGCGAAGTTTTTAATTATTAACAAAACTCAAAATTTTAATTTTAAAATTTTAAGATGGCGAAAATAATTAATTTAGGTCGGGCTTCACTAATGTGAAGCTTTTGCCTTTTTATTTATTTTCGTCTGTCCTAAAATCTTAGACACTATCTCGTAGTGGTCTTTTAGACAAGGGGCCGATTAACAGACGGGCGCGTCCCGGCGTTTCGCAATCCGTTGATGCCTCCAAGAGGAGCTTACTGAGAGAGCGAAAGTTGTACTGCAAATTTGGAAAATGTTAATTGCTCCTCTAGTCCTTGCTTCTAAATCTGGGGGAAGATTTTGGCTAGAAGAGGTGGTTGTGGGAGTAGAAGTAGGGTTGGAACTTAAGGCCCATTGGTCAAGAAGATTTTTGCTGACTTGCGAATCTCACGCTTAGCGTGAGAACGGAAAGCCGTCAGGAAAAATTTGATACTTTTCTGGAATTATTATTTTCAAATAATTCCAAAAGTAAAAAAAATTTATAAAAAAAATTGTTTATCATTATTGTTATTGCATAAAAAAAAATTATTTATAATTATAATTAATAACATTATTTATAATTATAAACAAAATTGCACTAAAATTAGTGCTAGTGTTCTAGTTATAATTGTTCAATAACTAAGAAACACCATATAATTTTGAAATGTGCGACAAAAATTTTGAAATTTTCCTTTTAATTTAGTTGAGCTTGAAAAGAAATAATACTTAATTCAAGTCATCGCACGTGCGTTTGTTTAGCAGGCGAGAAAAGTGAAATTTGATACTTTTCTGGAATTATTATTTTCGAATAATTCCAAAAAGTTAAAAAAAAATTTAATAATAAAAAAAAATTAATAATTAATAAAAATTGAAAAAAAAATTATTTATTGCTATTATTAATAAATAACTTAATTATTTATTAATAATATTGCACTAATAATTAGTGCTGGTGCTCTGGTTATAATTGTTCAATAATCTCAGAAACACCTCATAATTTTGAATGGGGAAAATAATTTTGAATAAATAATTTCCCTTTATTTTGTTGGGTTTAAAAGGAAATAATATTTTATTCGAATCGTTGCACGTGCGTTTGTTTGAAAGCACATGGGGCCTAGGGGAAGAGGGAAGGATGAAACGAAGAAGAAGAAGCAACGAGTAGAGGCCAACTATGTATGAGTGGTCTGTACCATATGTAGAATGCATGTGTGCGTGCCGCTATGCTAGTGCTGTCTTAAGGAATCATATGTATGCGTGCGTATTGCCATAGCCACCCAAAGATGTATAGGTTTAAAAGGCGACGTACATACATATGCTTATTTTCTTTCTTATAATTTTTCTTTAATTACAATTTACCTTATATAAAATTACTTTTAAGGTGTACTCAACAAAACAACAGCAATATGCAGAATATCCAAGGATATCCGAACTAAAAATATGCAGGATATCACAGGATATCCATATGTAACTTCTATGAAACCTAAAGTAAAAATACACGGGACATCCAAGGATATCCCATGGTAAACACCAATATATTCGAATTAAAAATATACAGGATATCACAGGATACCCATATACAATCTTCATGACACCCAAGGTAAAAACATACGGGATATCCAAGGATATCCCATGGTAATCCCAAGATATTCAAACTAAAATATGCAGGATATCACAAGACATCCATATACAATTCCCATGATACCCAAGTAAAAGCATACGGGATATCCAAGGATATCCGAACTAAAAATATGCAGGACATCACAGGATATCCATATGTAACCTCTATGATACCTAAAGTAAAAATACAAGGGATATCCAAGGATATCCATAGATAAATTCAAGTAATAATTAAATAAAATAATTGGGATATCCAAGAATATTCCCAGGTGAATACATACAATATTAAAGCAAAAATAATTAGGATGTTCAAGGATATCCACATATAATTGCTTGTAATAATAAAACTAAAATAATTGAGAAATCCAAGGATATCCATAGATAAATTCAGGTAATAATCCAACAAATAATTAGGATATTCAAGGATATCCACAAATAAATGCCCATAATAGTTAAACTAGAATAATTGAGATATCCAAGGATATCTTCAAGCAGCTTTTAGTAGTAAAAAAAAATAATTCCTGAAAATCATAATTTCTTTTTAAATAAACTAGTTTTTCTGTTCCTAGTTATAGTGGAATGCTTCATGTAACCCAACTTCGTTTCCGGTGCGATGCTGACACTAGCTTATGCTTTGCGATAGAGGTGTCAATTTTCAATCGTGCATAGGTTAAAAAAATTAAGTTATTTCGTAACATCACGTACTTTTTTTTTCCGTGTATGATTCAATAATTAAATTTAATTTTTTTCTAACAAGTCACACTTTTCTTATTTTAAAGGATCTGTGTCTACATTGAACCACCTCTAATAAAACACTACAATTTACTTCAAAAATATTTCCACTTACACAGTGTAAAAAATCTTATTTTTCACTCAAAAAAATAGAAAATTGTTGTTATAAAGTTATTATTTGTTAATATAGGAGATTAATATATTTTGATGTCAGGTTAGGTAGGTATAGTGACAGTTTGAGTTTATCTCGTTCACAATTGTGATGAAAGCATGCCACACCAGAGATCGGGAAAACTGTCCAGTACCCTATTAGGCCCACATTCTAATTTCTGCACGGGAATTAATAGAGCAGATAACTTTACCACTCTTAAAATTGAAAATTCATTGCTTTTTCGGGTGGTTCAATGATGCCGCACTCACTGTATACACATGACATTTACAACAAAAATTGTTTAAAATAAATTTATGTAAGTTCTAAAATTCTTTATCACATCGGAATATTGAAGTTGGCACCCTAAGCAAAATAAATCGCAAGTTTATTAATTTTCAAAACTTCCTATTTCAAAAAGAAAACTTGATTATATTTTCACAAAATTTTTTGTTTTGTACGTGAGAAACAGTTTTTTTAGTTTTTCTTCATAAATAATAAACCTACGTGCCCGAAATTTTTGGACATAGTTTGTTTCAGTAAAACTAACTTATATATTAAATAAGAAAAAATTTCACTCAGTCATTTCTCAGAAAATTGAAGTGGTTCGCTGTTGACGCTGGTTCAATGTAGCCTACTCTCCCCTAAGCAGTTGATAAGTGATGTTAATAATGTTAAAGCTACCGGAAAAAAGGAACAAGGCCAAGGTTTTGTGAAATGTTCTTGTAAAAAAATGTCAAAGCAACAAATATTTATGCATAAAAAATAAGGTCCAGTGTCAGTCGAAATGTCATTCAAGTATGCCGTGTTGTAACAAATAAATTACAAAAGAAAGTTAATATTTTTATAACAGAAAAATGTATATTATTTGAAATAAAACTAAATTTTATACTTTGCCTAAAGTCCAGTGGGCATTTTATACAATGCCTAGGCAATGTATAGAAAATCATGTTATTAATCACATTGCCTGAAATGGACAGGCATTTTATATACTGCCTAGGTATTTTATAAAATGCCTGATTACATACTTTGCCGGTAACACACACACACACACACACACATATATATATATATATATATATATATATATATATATATATATATATATATATATATATATATATATAATATATTCTATATTATATATATATTTATTTATTTATATATTTATATTATATTTTTTTTATTTATTCATCTACACAAATCGAATACTCAGGTATTTTTTTATAAATCATAAAAATACCTGCATATTTTCTATTTGTCAAACAATATTTTCTAAAGAAAAAAAACAAAACCATACGCAAAAGTCAAACTTCAGGTGTGGACAAACAGAATGAATGAATAATTACACAGGCCTACAAATTTTAGACCCAGAAACGGAATAAGTCATTTCCGATGTAGTTTGTCACCCTGAATCCAAAACTGGCAGCGAAATTGCTCTATCACGTCAGGATTCTGAGATATTCTAACCTAAATGAGTAAAAAAGGCCATTTTTGGCAACATTCGACTCTCAATAAAATCTACAAAAAATTTTTTTTATCATTGGAACAAATTTTAAAAGAAAGTACAATTATTCACCTTTCAAAATATTCTACACCCGATCCGATCCGACTTTTTTTCACTAAGATACAACAATTTAAAGTTTAGGTTACACGACCTAAAAACTGAAAAAAGGAAAAAAAGAATAATTGGAAAGTACTTTAACTTAAGCATCTGATTCTTAATATTTTGGGATTGTTGATTAGAAAACCGATGTCGGATTTTCAAAATTCAAAATATCGGATCCAATATGGCGTATGTCAAAATAAAAAATTGATCGGATTCGATTGAAACTTTTTACTCGGGGGTTTTTGAGGTCGCTCATTACGAATCCGATGTCAGATTTTCGAAATTCAAAATGCCGGATGTAATATGGCGACATATTTTTAAAAAATTTAACGGTATCGCTTGAAACTCTTCACTCAGGTGTTTTTGAGGTCGCTTATTAAGAATCTGGTGTCACATTTTCGAAATTTAAAATTATTGTGGATCTAATATAGTATTATATGTTAGTAAAATCGAAAAACGTAAAATTCGAAGTCTTTTGAGTACTTGAAAAAAAGATTTCCACACCTATAGATATCTAAATTGAGAAAAGATGTATTTACAGGTCCAGATATAAGCAATGGAGTGATTCTGTATTATATTCTAAAAACAAAACCAACTATACGAAGATCCTTTGTAGAAAAATGTGTAAAGGTTCATAAAGAAAAATAAAACTTTTAATTTTCTTTACTAAAAGAGTGTATAAATTATGCCCTAAATGTTCGAATTTTACGTTTTTCGATTTTACTAACATATAATACCATATTAGATCAACAATAATTTTAAATTTCAAAAATGTGACACCAGATTCTTAATAACCGACCTCAAAAACACCCGAGTAAAGAGTTTCAAGCAAATCCGTTAAATTTTTTAAAAATATGTCGCCATATTACATCCGCTATTTTGAATTTCGAAAATCTGACATCGGATTCGTAATTAGCGACCTCAAAAACCCCCGAGTAAAAAGTTTCAAGGGAATCCGATCAATTTTTTATTTTGACAGCCGCCATATTGGATCCGCCATTTTGAATTTTGAAAATCCGACATCGGTTTTCTAATCAACGATCCCAAAATATTAAGGATCAGATGCTTAAGTTAATGTACTTTCCAATTATTCTTTTCTTCCCTTTTTCAGTTTTTAGGTCGTGTAACCTAAAACTTTAAATTGTTGTATCTTAGTAAAAAAAGTCGGTTTGGATCGGATGTAGAATATTTTGAAAGGTGAATAATTGTACTTTCTTTTAAAATTTGTTCCAATGATACAAAAAAATTTTTGTAGATTTTATGGAGAGTCGAATGTTGCCAAAAATGTCTTTTTTACTCTTTTAGGTTAGAATATCTCAGAATCCTGACGTGACAGAGCAATTTCGCTGCCAGTTTTGGATTCAGGGTGAAAAATTACATCGGAAATGACTTATCCCGTTTGTGGGTCTGACAAAATTCTAAATTTTGTAGGCCTGTGTTATTGATTATTATATTTAATAATAAGTAATATTATTTTTAATTATTGCATATTTTTACTTAAATAATTCATATTTGGTACAAATAATTATTTATTTGATGCTATAAAATAAAATATTTATGTTCAGTAAACATTTACTTATCTCAAATCAATAAAAACAAATAATTATAAATACAACCGAGCGAGCGTTAGCGAGTGAGGATATGTCGCTAGTAAAGATTAAATCAAGACCAAGAGCGCTAATAAAACCCTAGTAGAAATTTGTCCTAGATATTATAACGGAACTGTCCAGTCGCGCTTGAAATTGTCTAGTTACTTTACAAGCCAACTGGCTAATAACTGGAACGGAGTGTCACGCTTTTTTCATCAAGTTATTATCTAGTCCAACTTTATAATTCCTGGTCAACGGTTCTGTAGAAAAACTAGACAAATTAATTCTTTTAAAATACTGAAAATTTGTTTAATATTAAGATTTACTGTAGTCAACACATTTATTTCATGCAATTAATATAAAATTTCTATTTAGCACCAAAGAAATTCAATAAAAAATATTTTTGGAAAATTTCTGTATCCATTATGATATATACATAATAAATGGAATAGAATAAAAAATTATATAATATTTTATAATTTTTAATTAATTAGTTGAATTATTATATAAAAATAAAGTAAATAGTAAATTATTAAATGTAATTTTCTACATTACTTTTTGTTTTTAATTCAATTAAAAAAAAATTCTAAATTCGAATATCCTAAATATTTACTGTTTTCAAACAACTTTCATTTTTTTAATGTAGTATTATTAACAATAACACTGAAACAAATATTTTTTATTAGGGGAAGAGGTTCGGTTGTGGGCATAGTTTCGTTTTTGACTCATAATTTGTGTCCTTGTAGATAATAAGCAAACATATGTATATGTATTTAAACCTAGGGACCTTAGCTAACTACTGATGAAGAAACTAAATTGATTCCATTGACTAGAAAAATTTTATTAAAAATTCAATAAAGTAGGCATTTTTCTAACAAAGAAAATTTTGGTTCGGTTGTGGGCACTCTTGAAAAATCAAATAAAAATGCAAAAAAATTAACTCAGTAACCATTCATTAACTACGTAAGGATGATTTTATCTAATTTTGACATTACTTCCTCCCCATGTAAGGACATATAAAATTTCTAACACTCAACCTCAGCAGCATAGTCACTAGTTACGAACGACGCATAAAAATCAAAGTCTTGTCATATTAATTTCCGTGCTAAACTACGAAACTTTTACAATTCATAAAACACTATTAAATGTTGTAAGGAATTACTTATGATTATATCGACTACGATATTTCACGATTTGCCAAGAATAAGAGTGGTGTTCACAACCGAATCAATTTAGGTGCCCACAACCAAACTTTACCATCATTTTGAAACATCATGAAAAAAAATTTGCTTGTGAACATGGTTGTGATATTTGGTATTGGAGCACAAAATATAACATATTTACTGTTTAAATACGCATTGAACTTATCATTTTAATTAATTCAATTCGATTTGTCGAATATTTAACAATGTTTAAAAATACATTTTTGTTATATTCAATGTGTCGAAAAATTAATTTATATATAGTAAAAAGCACAGTTGTCTAATCACTTTTGTATTCGCATCGATAACTACGTTTGGTCATAACACACACGTGACATTTGTCAGATTAGAAAAATCTCATTTCTGTCAAAAGTTCTGCGGGGGTGTCCACAACCGAACCATGCCCACAACCGAACCTTTTCCCCTAGTATAAACAATTATAATCTATATAAACCTTAAAACGATAACGCAATTTCACCGAAAAAATCTTGGGGGGTAACGGGGAGCGAACCCGGGTCCCGCTGGACTAAAGTCGCACCGCTTAACGCACTCGGCCGTTTAACGCAATGAATGGATACTGAGAATTAATAACCACTGCACATATGTTTCAGTTCAGTGCCGTAACTAGAGATTTTAAGCATTGGTATATACTTTTAATATTTTCTATGTAATACAACATTTTAGATGATTTTTTAATTATTATAACTTTTTAGTAATTTAATTTGCAACGTTAACAATTAATAACTAAATTGATTACTGTAATTAAATTCTTAATTATTTTTATTAATTTATTATAAATTATTATAAATATTTATTAATTAATTTTATTATTTAATATGATTAATTGATTATTAATTAATAATAATAAATTCATTAAATTTTTAATTAATAGAAAATTATAATTAAATTAAAATGTAATTTAAAAAAATTAATTTTTAAATAATTTTATTATTTTTATATTTATTATAAATGCCCGTGTGGAAAAAGCCACGTTCGAGCCCCACAGCTCCAAGGCCCCCGTCGGGGGCCCTCGTGGAAGATCCATGAGGAGAAATCCGCGAGGGCACCAGCAGGGGCCCTCATGGATTGCCCACATCATTAACTAGAAAAAATTTCGAAGTCCAAAAAAAAAATTTTTTTTACATCAACAAATTAATGTTTATAATGATTTTAAACTATGAAAAACGCGTTTTTAACACAAATGTTTTGACATTTTTTTTTTTTTGAAATTATAAAAATATTAATTTACGAATATTTATGGTCTATTATTATATTATTAATATTGTTATTATTATTATTAAACTATTTAATTATTTGTCATGGTGTATTAGTGTCAATAAATAATTTATTGAATCATCAAAAGCAAGTCAGCAAGTCACCTACATTAAAGCAATAATTTTCAAGTAGGTCCCGTAGCATAGTGGTAAGAGTGTTTTCTGGTAGTCAGTAGGTCGTAGGCTCAATTCCCGCGTGCGTCAGGTTTTTTTTTTGTCACGATTTAATTAAAAAAAGTAAAAATTGTTACATAAGAATGTTATTTATCAATAATTGGACTAATTTGTTATTAATAAATAATTAATTTATTAATTTAATTAAAAATAAAGTTTATTTATTTATTTATTTTCATCATAAACGGGCACTAGACCCTTTTGTACAATTTTGCACTTAACAAAAAAAAACATAATGCTACTTAAAACTAAATTAACAATAGAAAGCAAATCAAGGGCGTTAGTCTTTAAATATCTTAATTTTCATTGTTATTTTCGTCATTGCTAACGTCAAAAATGTGCCTTCTCAAATTCGCCTTAAATTTATAAATTGATTTCTCGAAGAAATTTAGTGAGTTTCCTAAACTGTTAGCTTCCTTACAAATTATATTAATTAATGAATTATCCCCATACTGTGTTCTGTGGAAACCCAACTTAAACATTGCTACACCTCTGAATGTCCTGCAAGGAGCATAAAAATCGAGTGAAGCAAGCAAATTAGAGCAAATAAGAAATCCATTGATTATTTTATATATGAACAGCAAATCATTATAGAGAAATAACAGGGACAACTCACTAATTTTAAACAATTTTCGAAGTTCAGTATAATCATGGAGGAAGAAATTGTGAGGTGTCCCCGATCTCCAAGCAATAAAACGCAAAAATCTGTTTTGCACTTTCTCTAATCTTGAGATGTCGGCAGAAGTTAGAGGGAACCAGATGATAGAAGCAAACAATAAAATAGGTCTTACAAGAGACAAATAGAGTGTTCTCAATGTATGCAAATTAGTAAAATTTGAAGCATTTCTGGTGATTAAGCCTAACACCTTTAATGCATCAATTATTATGTTACTTATGTGTGTGTGAAAAGAGAAATTATTTTGAAGGGTTTGAAAGTTGAGGGCATTTTATAAAATCCACGAGGGCACCGCGTGGAAAATCCATATGGAATCCATGAGGATTTTCCTCGAGGGCACCCATGAGGGAAAGCATGTCACGCCTTCGAGGGCTCCGCGTGGATTGCCCCTGCGGATTCCACATGGCAAGAGGGCAATCCACGAGGGCCCTCACCATTTTTCTGCACGGGTGATTGTAAATATTTATTAATTAATCTTATTAATTAATATTATTAATTTATTTTATTATTTATTAATGCTATTAATTAATTTTAATAATTAATATTATTAATTTATAATAATAAATTAATTAAATTTTTAATTAATAACAAATTAAAATGAAAAGTTTTAAAATATTGGAAAGAATAAGAACAAATTTATCTCTAGCAAATAATCAGTCGAGCTGTCTAGTTATTAGACATTATTGCAGTGTCATCGACACGACAAACTTAGAACTATAATTTCTAGGAGTACTTTAAAGTAACATTAAAAAAACTAGACAGAAGTTATGTCGAGCCAATATCAAATTCAACTTGAATCTTTGACGAAGAGCGTTGGTCAGTAACTTTACAGTTATTTACCAGTCCGCCTAGAATCAGCGTCCGTGACAAAAACTGTCCAGTAACTTGAACAATCGAGTGGCTCCATGACAAATTTCTACTAGGGAAGTTAATTAGTTTTCGAGAAATTAAAAAATTACGAAAAGCATGCAAAATCCAGTATTTTTTTTGTATCTGACAGAATAGTCAACGAAAATTCTTCGATCAGGTGTCAGTATTTTCATAATTTCATTAGCTTTCAGGAAAAAAATACGAAAAATTTTTGTCATTCTTATTTTCTACGTTTTTAAGCATTTTTCCACTCATGAAAAAGGGGCGTCCTGATACTCACGGACGGTAGTGTATTTTCACAATTTTCCTCACTTATATCGACATTTTGTTTTCATTCATACAAGTTTTAATAAATTAAAAAAGGTTTTACAAGTGCAACATTTCTTTAAGGGATATTATATACAAACAAAACAAAACAATTCCACGGAATAGTTTCGCACACACTTGTGTGATGTAAGGTAAACCACCCCCCAGGGGGTTGTTGCTAAATTGGTGGCAGTATATTACCAGTTAGACTCTGCATTTAATTTGAATATAATCGTGAAAGGAGATCTCAAGAGTCCGACGCTCGGGGGCACTCGGTTGGCTCGGGACTGTGTGACGGTGACCGGAAGTAGCCCCGGGACACCGGAAACAAAATGGCCGACCACCCCGGTAGCAGGGTCGTTGAGTGTGAATACCTAGTGCGAAGTTGACTTTACATTGTGTGCTTTGCTTTGCTGAGAAATCGCGACTACTCTTGAATTTTAACAACAGTTTATATGACATATACCTTCATACAAGAACACTAGTCGCTGCTTTAAATTTTGTCCAATTCATGCGTATTTATTTTCTTTTTCTAAAAATTCTTTGTCATTATGGTAAAAAGGTTTATAGAAGATCTCTTTTACTATTTGTAATAATTCTTATAAGTATCTGGGTATGTTGTTTCTAAGTTACCTTATAAAATGTTCGCTTTTTGACTTATAAAAATCGATCTAAATTATAAGGTTCTTACCATTGACCCAATAACATGTGATCCACATTTCGTGTATATGTTCCCCTGTTTATCAGAACTGTAAATTGTTTCGATAGTTGGTAACATCCGGAATTATGAGTAAAGTTTTTTTGGAGTTATTACACGGAAGTCGCAGTTTTTTGAGATAATTGCAATTTTACTTTTTTATTACTTTAAACAATTTTTATTATAAATAAAAATGTATATTACTTAGAAAAAATATCATAATCTACTTTAAATATTCTCGGTGTTACTGATTACGAATCCGATGTTTGTCTTTAAATATTCAAAATGGCGAATCTAACATGGCGGCTAAAAAGGATAAAAATCACTCGATGCAGAAACTTCCTGCATTATCATCAAAATAATGTAGGAAGTAATTGTATATATCAAGGAACTCGGAGAATCTCGGTGTGCATGTAGCTCAGTGGTCAGAGCAGTAGAAAGGTCGTGGGTTCGTATCCCACCATGCTACCGTTTTTTTTCTGAGTTCTTTGATAATTTTGAAATAATTAATTAATTTCGAAAATATTTTTCAGATTAAGCAGGTTTCTGTATTAGGGCAGCTGTGCTGTCGATACATATGAAACTCATGAGCTTATTCAAGTGATTTGTGAGATTGATTCTGAAAAATTGCTTACTTCTTTTACGTTTAATATTTAATTACCGAATGCTAAATTCATTTCCTTTAATTACATAAAACTTGTTACGCGGGGATATGTGGGATCGCTGATTAGAATATAAAGTTAGATTTTTTAAATTCAACATGTCGGATTCAATATAGCTGACAAAAAAGTTGAAAATCAATCGGATTTGATTGAAACTTGTTACTTGGAAGATTTTTTTGGGTTTCTGGTTATGAATATGATTTTAATATTCTAAATTGACCCCAAAAACCCCAGAATAGTATGTGGGGGAGACTAGGTGCGGTTGTTACGCTATGCAGTTGTTACAAATGGAATATCTCAGAAACAGTGAATTATAGAGATGGGGTTCCCAAAGGAAAAATGTTTAGTTTCTATGTACGAACTTTCTGCAATATGTTTAAAAATTATATGCAAGCTTTACAAGTAAAAAAATTGGCACATTGGTTTTTAGAGGCCAAAAGTAAATATTTCTCTGCTTGATATTTTTAAAATAATTAATAGACCTTTAAACTTAACAAAGTTAATTTTGTAAAATCATTTCTATGAGGATTAAGCTTTAAGAAACTGCTTTGGTTGTCCACATTTAGTGTATACTTTTTTAATAAAGTGATTTATTGTAAAAAATTTACCTGTTGTGCAGTTGTTACAAGTGATGATGACAACCGATATTTTTTCCAAAATTCAGTAGATTCGTTTGAAATGTAAAATATTTGTCGAAAATGTAATCACACTCATTTTTAATGAAAAATCTCATGTTTTTTCTAAATTCGACTTCAAAATTAATGAAAAAAAACTTTTTAAAATTTTTTTTCATTTCGAAACAATATTAGTGCTGCCATCTCTTTGGAACTGTCACGTACTATTACGTTGAGCCAAAAATGTAACACATCTTAGAAACAATATAATTGAAAATATTTGTTCTTGTGCATTTATCCATTTAAATCAATGTAAAGACAAAAGTTGAAATATATTGGCCAGAATCAAAACCCTTCGAAGACGCGTACGACAGCTAGCAATGTATAGTATAGAAATATATAAACTATATATGGGGCATTCCACGCCAAGTCGGAAATCATTTTGCTTTTGCATCTTAAATTTTTTTTAAACATTTTTGCTTCCTCGTGAGGAAGCTTTGTAGTCGTTTAGTTTACAAAATTTAAAAAAATCCTTTTAACAAATTTTCATCTATGCAGGACTATGTTATATAAGACCCTGAACAATTGTCCGGATGTATGTATGTGTGTGGATCCCGATTTTTGTGAACACGATAACTCGAAGAGGTTTTAACGAATTTGGCTACAATTTACCAGGTATATTTATCATAAAAATATCTCGAAATAGATTGATAGACTTTAAAAAATTCTCAGAAAAAATTTTTTTTTCTGACTTTTTTCTAAAAAATCTTTTTTAAATTGGTTATTGAAGTTAATATATCATAACGTATTTATAATGAAAAGTTTTGTTTTTACGCGTAGTTTTTAATAAAAATATTTAAAATTTTTTTTTAATAATTTACGATAAGATTTTAAAATTTTTAAAATAAAATTTCATTTTTAACAATGTATGTATCAATCAATTTTTTTTAAAAATTTTTTGTAAGAAACTAGCACTAAATTAACACTTTTTAAGCGTTGTCCGCTTATGGGCAAACTATGGGATCTATTTATTCTAAAATTTTTAATTTTTATATACAGTGAAAACGGTAGGCCTAACTTGCCATTTGACCAAATCACAATTTTACACAGAAAGAAGGTTAAGTTTGAAGAAACTCAGTCTGACAACACATTTGCTGTAAAAAATTTGTGTGATTTTGTCAAATAACAAGTTGGGCATTTAGCCACCACTGCCTATATAAAAATTAAAAATTTCAAAATTATTAAAAACTACGTGTGAAAAAAAATTCATTATAAGAACGTCCAATTTGATTCATTTTTGACCAAGTTATAAGCATTTGTGACTGTCCACGAGAAAACAGGGCTTAGCTCCCAAACGTGAATTTCACAGGGCGACCGATTGAAGTACTACGATTCTGCCGTCCTGATGAAAAAAGTGGTTAAGTGACATTTTTATGAAAAATGAGATTTTTATACCGTTGGATTCGTTATAAAATTTAAAATCTATCTACAGTATTACTTTTTACCGATATTAATTAATTTTAAAGATAATGAGACCCTAATTATCGTACTTGCAGAGATTTTCGTGAAATACTTATTTATAGAACCGTAGTTGCAGAAAATTTAACCGTACTTGCAAAGATTCGCCAAAATGATGACGTAGATGAGAACTTTCATTGGAGCTCGAACCGTATTGGCGAGTGCGGCTTGGAAATGTAGCCCGACTAGTCCCAACAAACTAAGGCGTTGAACCGTATAACACTTATCCACTTTATTCTCAAATTTTATATCCCCAAAATGATCAACTTTCAGAAGCGTACTTGCATTTCTGCATTGTGCTGGTAATAAAATGTATATTAATAAAGTGAAATCTGATTGATTTTTTACTCCGAAACAAAAAATTCATTATTATGTATCATTAGGGGTCGTCCATAAACCACGTAGCCCTATTTTTGGGAATTTTGACTCCCCCCTCCCTCTCAAGAGGCTACGTGGTTTATGGGTGGCCCCTTAGTTATAATGCAAATAATAATATAATTAAATCAATTATAATTTTTTTGCAACTCATTTTGAGTTAGTATCAAATTGAATAAATAACAAACTTTAAGTGACTCAAAATAATCGAAGCAGTAATTTGTAATTATTAGGTTAGTTGCTTCTGCAAAATAATTTTATATAATTAAAATAATTTTTTCAAATATTTTAATAAAACTTGAAAGAAAATTTTTACTAAAATACGAATTGCCTATAATTTTGCTGCTGAAACTGATGCGCATCAATAATAAATATATTGTTTCTAATAAATTTATTTATTATTTCTTTAATATTGACTGTTATCAAATAAAAATTTACTTCAATTCAATAATTATTTGAATCATATAAACTGTGTTTAAATCAATTATTTCTGTATCTTTTCAATTGAACATTGTTAATTTGAGTTTGGATTAAAATAAAGTAATTTTTGAAAATATTTTTTTCATTGATTTTTAATTTTTTCTTTTACTTTAAATAAAAAATACCATTAAACAAAAAAACGTTACATTTTAATAATATGTTCAATAAATTGTGCAAACTTTTAAAATTCGAATTGTTTTATGCACGCCATATGCTAAAATGTCTAATAGAATTTGCAGTTACGGTTAGTAAAGCAGTGTCAAAAATTAAGATTCTCAGGCCGTAAGTGCACTTACGCTTTTAAGGCAGTATTTCGACGATTTAAAAATTAATTTTTAACAGTAATCGACATTTTGTTTATAATAAATTAAAATTTTTTAATTATTTCAACACCATTAAATAGAGCATATTAAATTTAGTTAATAGCTAAATTTAATTTAGCTAATTTAATTTAGCTATTTTACAATAGCTGTAAAAATTAAAGAAACTGTTAAATATTAGTGGAGCTCGTTAGAAACGCGTTTCCTTAAATATCTCGAAATCACTCTGACTGCAAGTAACCATTTTCTTCATCAGGACGGCAGGATTGAAGTTAACTACGCTTGACATACCCATCTTTAAAACGATATATTGTCGAAAGTAGTTGATATTTTTAACTTTTGACTTTTGCATCTGAAAAAGCAACATAAAATCTGTCGATTACCATAAAAAACTCAAATTGATTTTTTGGACCTAAGCCGTGTTTTGTCGTGGACAGTCGACGATTGAAGTTAACTACGCTTGACATACCCAGCTTTAAAACGATATATTATCGAAAATAATTGATATTTTTAACTTTTGACTTTTGCATTTGAAAAAGCAACATAAAATCTGTCGATTACCATAAAAAACTTAAAATTTATTTTTTGGACCTAAGCCCTGTTTTCTCGTGGACAGTCACATTTAGAAAAAAAATTTACTTAAAAAACGTCATTTTTCAAAAATCTGTATTTCCTGAACCGCTTTATGAAAAAATTTTGAAAAAATCGAGGTAGCTCATTTCAAAGAGTACTAAAAAAGAAAAAAAATGTTTAAAAACAATTTGAGATGCAAAAGCAAAATGATTTCCGATTTGGCCTGGAATGCCCCATATATAACAGTGGCAACGCTTAACAATAGAATGCTTTACAAGCACAAACAATACAATGCCATGAAGAGGCTTAATTTTGGCTCGCGTTACTGGTTGAGGGGATACTTTCACAATAATGGTGAGCTTTTATAGACAAAGGTCTGAGTTTCGATACTTCATCCCGCAGATCATAAGTCAAGAAAGCTCAGTTGTCTTCAGCTTATTTTCATCTCTCTTGATGAAACGAGTTAACTTTGAATTAAGCAGAGATTCGCTGTCATCAGCTTTGAAAGTGATTACAACTCTTATTTTTACAAGAGGTTTTTTTAAACAGGAAGTGTTGCGTATTCACAAGAAATAATTTAAGGAAACTTCCATGAACGATGTCACACTTCAGGGGGGAGGAGGTAGGAGTCAAACAATTAAGAAAATAATCAAATTTAATAAAATAACTACTAAAAAATCATAAAAAAGCATGGATTTTCTTATTTTACAATTAAAGAAATTTTCGAAGTCTTTGAAAAATACTTAGAAACCCGAGAGCCATATTAAATTCTTAAGAATCTTTGAAAATCATGTATAAATCTAATAAAAGTTCATGAAATTTGAAAATATTATTTTTAAGGTATTTCCGAATATTGGGAAATACCAAAAAAAAGTTAAATAAATTATTAGCTTTAAAACATATTGAAACTCGCAAAGTCTACGGTTAAATAATTCACACGGTTTATTTAATACTGCACGAGAGTTGATTGGATGTACAATATCTGTCAATTTAATATAATATAATTAAATGTTTAATATAATTTAGTAGGTAGAATTAATAATTTAATTTAGCTTTTTCTGATTTCTGATTAAAAAATTGAATAAAATTATGTTTTGTATATAGCTTAAAAAATAGTTATTCTTTTAATGAAGTTATTTATGCCATATTATCATAATCAATAAAATTAAACCTAATTAATTATAGTAAAAAAAATAATTGATAAATAATTAAGTAGAAAATGTCACAATATCTTTAACTTATTTGAATATTTTAGTTTGCTAAAAGAGCTGTAGGACAAAAAAATTATAGCTTCTCATTTCCTGCTTTATTAATGCACTGCATAAAATAACGAAAAAAGTATTATCTTCTGTTTAAATTTTTAATATGAAATAAAAATAATTGACTCGCTGTTTTGATGGTATTTCGTGCTAATGTCAAATGTCTGGCATTTCGATGACCTTTATCAATTTTAACCATCCCCACGTTGGTTGACTTTAGATATATGCACTTAACAATCTGTTTCAGTAAAGACTTTTAACGTTTTTAAATCCATTATGTTTTCATTGTGAAATGAGTGTATGTTGTATATTCCCTCTCTCTCCGTTTTTTATCAAGTTGTTAAATTTAGAAAATGGTTAGAGTGACGAGAGTGAAATAATAGGGAATTAAAATGTGGAGTGTATATGTCGAAGGAAATGGGTTGAAACCTATTAGACCACAAAACCACTCTCCATATATTGGTTTAAAGGGTTTCAAAGTGGTTGACCGAAAGGCGGAAACGGATGTGGCAGTTGAGTCACGCAATTTTCAAAAGCCGAGCATAAAACACCTGAGTTGTATAATCATACATTTTTTGTAAAGGTAAAGCTCGTAAATTTTAGCCAATTCCTTGCTTTACATTGTTGTTCGTTAATGACAATTATTTCGCAATATTGAGATTAGAATTTTCTTTTTCAGTTTCGGCTATACTTTTTACTTTTAATGTTCAAAAGTTGAAATATTTTTATTTTTAAAAAAGAAAAAAATAAATTAAATAAAACATGATAAATACTTGAATCTGATGTCACATTTAAAAGATTTAAAATGGCGAATCCAATAAGGTGAACAAAAATTATGAAAATTAACGATATTTCTTTGAAATTCGTTAATTGAAGGGTTTCACAAATGCAAAATAGAAATTTATTGTCAATGTAAGATTTATAAGATTCAAAATGTCAGATCAAATATGTCAACCAAAAAATGTTAAAAATTATTCATAGGTGCTTAAAACTCGTTAGTCGGGGGTGTTTACAGATACTTAATTAAAAAAATTTTGCCCGACATTTTAAATTCATCATTTTGAATTTATAAATTTGAGATTCAATTTGGATTTCGTGACTCTAAAAACCCAGGAGCAAAAATTTTTAGACAAATATGTTAATTTAAAAAGTTAGTTGATCATCATATTAGAACCGACATTTTGGATTCTTTATTTAACATAATTGTCATGCAGCATAATAGACATGCAACAGAATTGACATGTAACACAACTGACATGCAATAGAATTGACGTGAAACAGAACTGACTTTTAACATAATTGTCATGCAACTGAATTAACATTTAACACAATTATTTCAGTGCGAATTTTTAACTGACCAATCATTTTTAATATTCTGAATCTTTTCCTTGCGGTTAATATAAAAATGCGTGTTGAAATAATTCTGTTACATGACAATTCTGTTAAATGTCAATTATATTAAATGACAGTTATGTTAAATGTCAATTCTGTTACATGTGTCACGTCCTCGCGACGTATATTATATTATAATTATTAAATGAGAAAATTAATTTGTCTAAAAAAAAACAGTTCTCGAAAATAAGAAAAGAAAGTCTCACGCCTGTTATCATATCAAACATACATAAGCCTACCATTATATGTATATAGTGCTGCTGCCACCCACCACTCATCTTCCAAAAATCATGATTATAAAAGCAACAGATTTTTGGAAAAGAGTAGTCTTGAATCTCGTTTAATATAACTTTATCAGTCTTAAATCTTATTTCATATAATTTTATCAGTCTTAAAATTCAGTCCACATATCTATATCAGTCTAATTCCGGGTGGAGGCGCATGAAAAGTCTCCAATTTTTATTTTCCGAATCTTTATTTTATCGAAATTCTTTTTATCTAATAATAATTAATTATAATTTCTTTTAATCGAAAGAATAATTGTGAAAAACATTATTTTTTTGAATGACTAATTAACAGAATGTTTAATACTGCGAAAGAAAATTTTTTATAATCTTCAAATAACTGAATTATCATTTCTAAAAATTATTATTTTTTATATTTCTTATTTACACTAATATCTTTATTTTCGAAATGTCAATTTTGATAAATAATATTTTATAGATTTGTTAATAATTATAATAATTATATTTCCGAATTATTATTCAATATAATTCAAATATTACCGAATTACAAATTCTTAAAAAATTTATTGTTTATAATAATATTTTTTTATAATGTGTAAATATTCTAAATTCTAAAGTCTCTAAATTTTGTTTCATCGAAATATCATTTGTTATAAAACTTTTTTCTTATAAATGTTTTTCAAAATAATTTTAATTTTTTCGAATTAACTTACTCATAATTTTCTTTACTCCTAATCATTCTTCTTTATAATTACTATATTTTCTAACATGTATTTCTTTTAACTAGAAAATTATGAGTAATGTTAATTCGAAAAAATTAAAATTATTTTGAAAAACATTTATAAGAAAAAAGTTTTATAACAAATGATATTTCGATAAAACAAAATTTAGAGACTTTAGAGTTTAAAATATTTACACATTATAAAAAAATATTATAGGAACAATAAATTTTTTAAGAATTGGTAATTTGGTAATATTTGAATTAAATTGAATAATAATTCGGGAATATAATTATTATAATTATTAACAAATCTATAAAATAATATTTATCATAATTGACATTTCGAAAATAAAAATATTAGTGTAAATAAGAAATATAAAAAATAATAATTTTTAGAAATGATAATTCAGTTATTTGAAGACTATAAAAAAATTTTCTTTCGCAGTATTAAACATTCTGTTAATTAGTCATTCAAAAAGATAATGTTTTTGATAATTATTCTTTCGATTAAAAGAAATTATAATTAATTCTTATTAGATAAAAAGAATTTCGATAAAATAAAGATTCGGAAAATAAAAATTGGAGACTTTTCATGCGCCTCTCCGGGTGCATACAACAGTTTCTTATCAAGTGTTACCCGTTCTATATAACTTATTTAACCAAGCTATACAAACCTCTTCTCACGAAATTCTTATAAGAATAAGAATATTAAGACTCCCGCTACCAAGCGGTATCCCCGAAAATATTTCAATAAATATTTATTAATTAACAATTAAACTAATTGTTATTACATCGTCAGTCATAAATCAATTATCAATTAATTAATTGATAAATTATTTATTCCAAATCAATCATCGATCTGTTGTCAACCAATTATCAACGAAGTATAAACAAATAGCTATGAGCTATTAATCTAACCAAGAAGTCACCAATCTAGCCCCAGTCTAGTGCAAACATCGTGTTCCTGAGTGATTCAACTCTAACCGCATTACCAATCTCAAGTATCTACCAATGAGTTGAGGATTTCTGTCAAGGCTGGCCCAGGGTATTAAATACCATTCTCCCAGTGTTTTCCCAGTCTAACCAAACTACTTTGGGAAAAACATCTCTAAGAAGTAAATCTGGTAAATAGAAATATTCCTAATTTTTATATTCTCTTTATCCTTTAAAACTTAAGGTTAATTCTGCTGTCAGTGGAGTTAACCTAACCTCAAGGAAAGTCTTCACCAGTGAATTTCTACGAGAGAACTGTGTATTGTAAAAATTAATAAAGAACAAATTATCTTAATTAAAGCATTAGTTTCCTTAGCCTGCTCCCTTAGCTCAAAGCCTTCTGCTTTGTAAATAAATTAGGCTATATTTTAAAATATATATGTACGGGTCTCCTTCTGAGACGTAACACTTGTCACTTCTGTTGGATTTTAATTGTTTTGCCTATCAATTGTTTTGACTGTGAAGGAGTTAGAGCATTCTATAGAGTTAACCACTTTATACTTCAGAAAAAGTTTCAAAAAACGGAATTTTTTAATAATTTTTTGCAATTTAATAAAAGTTATCTTTCCGATAGTTTGTCATCCATACTTTATAGCATGTGACTGTTAGAAATTCAATGGTAATTTTTTTGACCACTTTTCTCATTTAATATTTAATAAATTGAGCTGAAATTTTGTAAGAAAGTCTTAAATATAATAAAGAAGGGCAGTAATGTGCAAAAGTTTTAATAATTTAAAAATAAATTTTTATAAAACACTTTAAAATCTGTAAAGACGAGAAATTGATTATAAGTAACTGAGACAACTGATAATTTTAAAGTAATTTGTAATAATTAATTTAATCACTGCCCTTCTTTATTGTATTTTGAACTTTCGTAGAAAATTTCAGATCAATTTATTAAATATTTAAAGTGAAAAGTGGTTCAAAGAAATTATCATTGAGAACCTAAAAGTCACATGCTGTTAAATCCTTTTAATATTAATACTGAAAGGATCACATCACTGTCTACTTTCATTTATTCTTTATATGAATAATATAAAATATATTTTTCAAAATTTACTTTTAGATTCTAGTAAAAAAATTCTCTCTTTGAGACTCAAGATATTACCAGTAAGTCATTAAAGATGATCGCATGCATTAAGCGCGAGATAAATAACATTCGCTATGAAATATAAAGAAGAGTACTGTTATGAATGTTTGTTTGTTGTACTATTGAAAATGTTTAATATCCCAGGGAATAATGATACTCGTGATATACTATATGTGATACAGGTGATCACCAGATAGATACAAGAAACGATTATATTTTTGGAATGATCTAGGAATCACAATCTTGAAAATGAAGGTGAACTTTGATCTTATTGTTTACCACTAAGGGAGATTTGCTTCGATAATAACCCATGCAAATTTATTGTTATTCGATTACACAGCCCCACAAAAAAAGAAAAGTACCCTGCGCGAAAGTCCACAGTACCATACCCCTATGTATTGTGATGCGCTGAACCCGAATCCGAAGTCAGATTTGCTCCATTACGTCAGGATTTTTTTCTAACCTCAAAAAACATGTCAGATTTTATGTAATTTATGTAAAATACAAAATTTTTAAAAAATTAATTAGATTTGTCTCAAACTTGTTTTTCGGGGGTTTTTAAGATCGCTGATTACGAATCTGCAGTCAGTTTTTAAAAATTCAAAATGGCGGATCCAATATGGCGGACAAATTAAAAAAATTTGTTGGATTTTAACTTTACTTGGTATATAGGGGTTTTCGGGGTCGCTGACTACAGATTTGCAGTCAGATTTTAAAAATTCAATATGGCGGTCATTTTTTCGAAAATTGATTAATTTTGCTTTAAAATGGGTACTCAGTGGTTTTTCGGATCGCTGATCACAAATTTCAAATCAGACTTTAAAAACTTTTAACAACTGGTTCAATATGACTTGATATGCAAGCATTTTGGGAGTCAGTGAATTTAAAAGTTTCGAAAAGTTTGTTGGTAAACATTTATGCAGCAGGAAATGCAGATTTTTGGTAACCTGAATGCCTAAATTA
The DNA here is from genome assembly GCA_032872505.1 of Leptopilina syphax. Classification (NCBI taxonomy): domain Eukaryota; kingdom Metazoa; phylum Arthropoda; class Insecta; order Hymenoptera; family Figitidae; genus Leptopilina; species Leptopilina syphax. The sequence continues at coordinate 17,270,772 of CM065469.1, read as the reverse complement.
AAATGTATTTATCGAGACGACATCTAGGAACATTTCTAGAGAATTAGGCATAATTTCTGGATAAAGTTCAATTCAACAATTGCAGAATACTTTTCTCTTGGACGCAGGCCTACTAGAACATAATAACAGTTTGTAAAGTCTTTAGATAAAGAAGGGAAATGTTTCAAGTACCTGGAACAAAAATTTCCAGAGATATCTGATGCTAAATTTAAGGAAGGAATTTTTGTTGTCCTCAAATTCGCAAACTAGTAAAAGATGAATTGGGAACTAATAGTGAATAATATGATGAAAAACTTTTAAAAATTGGGATGCTTGATGAGTTTGAAGCTCCGTTTACTTTCCCAAAAATTTAGGATAGTACAGCGAGGAACAGGGAGAACGCTTTCATAAAGAATTGTTTTCACCATCGTATAATCATTCAAAAAATTTGCTTCATTATGCAGAAAGGGAAATTTCTGCTAAAAATAAGAAGCAAAAGAGAATAAAAATTTAAAGTTATGTACAAATTTGATTCTCTTTTGATCTTGGGCTACTTCATTCTAAAAATAAATTGCTAAATTAGAGATGATTTCAAATATTAAAATGGAACCAAATAACCATTTAATACCTATATAATCGATTTTAAATTGATACTATTTTTATACAATGTTATTATTAACCATCTTTTAACTACACTGCAAAAACAAGTGTCTCATTTTGAGACGTTTTGTCTCCATATTTGAAACATATAGATGTCTTGTGTCCATATATTTGAAACAGATATGTGTCTCATTTTAAGACGTTATAAAATGTCTCACACATTTAGCACTTCATTTTGAGACACGATATGTGTTTCGAGTAACCGTCTCACAGTAGGAAGACGTTTTATGTGTCTTATTAGCATTGAGTCACCTTTAATGTTTTAAAATGAGACACGAGATTAAATTAAATGTCTCAATATAAGACAGATTTTGTATCTCAATGATTTAATCACTTAAAGCAACTCTTTTTAAAACACGAGTGAGATACCAGTTTTTGCAGTGTATTAACAATATTTACTATTTATCACTTTTTATAAGAATTATTATTAATTTAAAATATTTATTTCCTGTAGAAAGTTTTTAATTGTAAACAAAACAATATTTTTTTAATAATTAAGCTCATTAGGGGAGAGTAAATTATCATTTGAGATGTCTATATATATAAAATAATTATCAAGATGAATGAATAAATACACGCGAGTGTGGACTTTATATGAATCTTAAAGTTTAAAACGGAAGTATGGAAATCTGGAGTGTGCGAGTATAATCCAATGAGAGGGGAAATTCGCAAAATCGCACACAGGAAGCTTCCCACTTGCGTTTCGGCAGACAATCCTCGAATTCACGAGTTTTCTGAGAAATTAGTAGAGATGATTTGCATCTGACGTTACTTTCATCCCCCTCGAGGCAACGCACGTCGTTCGCATAGTTCGAAAACTTTCCTTTATTTTCGCCAGATGTCTTTTGCCTTTAACTTGTCAATTATCATTTCTGGCATTATCAAAATGCAAAATTAGCCTTTCTTGAAAAATTAATTGACATACATTAGTTCTATTATCCTATAGTTCCTTACTCATGGTTTATTGGTTCATCTTTCCATTTTTTTGTTGACATAACAATGAAAATTAGCAAAGATTTTTTCATTAATAGAAGAATTTTTTAATACGTATTTTTGAAATTTGAAGTATATATCTATAAAGTAATTATATTTTTGTCTATTAATGATTCTATGAAATTAATTTTTAAAAATATTTAAAAATTTTCTTTATACTTTATATTTTGAGAGTATGTAAACTAAGAATGTTAAAAAGTATAAAGTTAATTTTATTGGAGATTGCGTTTAAATGACTTAAGACCTTAGGATTCTAAAAGCCACGATTATCTCGAGCCAACAGATTCGGTAGTTCGAGGTATTTCGAGTAAAGTCTTGGTTCGAACGAGTTTCAGCTTAACTCGGTTGTTGTGAATAAGTAAGCGAAGTGTTGCAAAGTTAGACGTGCCCGGGGTTGGGGGCTTGAATTAAATTGTTATGCGGATGAGTTGCTACGAGGAATACTGGAATAGGCAACTCTGCCGACGGGTGTGAATGTTTAATTACGGACTTGGCTTAATACTAATAATAAGATTATTAGACTAGAAGTTTCATATTTCTGAATTTACTCTTGCATATAATGAAATAAAGAAAAAAACCTCTTTCAACTTCTCTCAAACTCTTTCGATGCATTATACAATCATCTGTATGAAATATCATTACTTTGTTAAAATTAACAGATTCACTCAAAAGGTAAAAATTCAATTTATTTATTTTAATTTGTGAATTCAAAAAACTAATCAACCAACTGAAGTATTAATTCATATTAAATAAATATATAAATTATAAATTAAATAAGAATATAATTAAAAAAATATATATTAAATACAACTACAAAATTAAATTGGATTTTCAATATTAGAGAAATACAGTTTCTAGAAAAAATAAGAGAATTATAGTCAAAATAAAGTTCTCCAAGTGCAACCGTGCAAACCAGCATAAACAAAAGAGAAATAAATATTTTAAAATTGAGAAAATCATAAAAATGTAGAATAATCATAAGCATTGTTTTATAACAATTTATTATTTTATTATCATTAATGATAAATAAGATTATTATGCCTATTAGCTATAACAATAAAAATTATTATTGAATAGGATAATCGGTAAGAGAAAGTATTTACATTCAACTGTGTCCTATTCCCTTATAAATTTAATGCTGCCTTAAAAGAAGAGTTTCTTTTTACTGTGAATGAGTGGACACCCTACAATAATTGTCCGTTTAAAATAAATGTAATGAGAAATAACTTGCATTAAAATGTTTTAAAAAGTATGGTTTATAAATTTGACACAATAAAGCAGCGATTTTTACGATCAGGCTTATATTGTCTTTCATAATGAATTTTAATTTTATTATTTATTTACGTGTTCTTGTACATGTATTTTGGATCCAATGAATTTATAACAAATAATTTCTACCAAGTCTAGTCCTGGTGAAGGTGCTAGGGTAAAAAACACACATTTTTGACGAAATTTTTAAAAACTTTGAGTTTTTCGCTAAAAAAATATGAAGATAAAATTGAATCATGTTCGGTGTATTTTTCCAGAAATCTACACATGAAAATACATAATATAAGCAAAACTGTAGTCCAATAGGCCAAGAATTGTGAAAACCAAGGGGAGGGTACACACTTTTTTTCTAGAACGAAAAAATTTTTTAGTTTCTCGCAAAAAAAAAATATGAAGATGAACTCTGATAATTTTTTCTGTATGTTTGTTAAAATCTACACGAAAAAATAAATAAAAATGTATAACGCCAGTCCACTAGACTAAGAATTGAGAGAACTAGCATAGGTAGGTATAATTATTATCAAAAATTGAAAAAAAAATTTAGGTTTTCGCTCAAAACGCAATGAAGATCAATTCTAATCATTTCCACTATATTTTTCCTGTAATCTACACGTGAAAATACAAAAGTGTACCAATTTTCAGCTGTCTAGGTAAAAAACTGTGAGCGCTAGGGTGAAATACACGCTTTTTTGACGAAATTTTTAAAAACTTTGAGTTTTTCGCTGAAAAAAATATGAAGATCAAATCCAATCATGTTCTCTATATTTTTCCTGAAATCTACACACGAAAACACATAAAATAAGCAAAACTGCAGTCCAATAGGCCAAGAATTGTAAAAACTAAGGGGAGGGTACACACTTTTTTTTTAAAACGAATTTTTTTTTTAGTTTTTTTGCAAAAAAAAATATGAAGATGAATTCCAATAATTTTTTCTGTATGTTTGTTGAAATCTGCACGAAAAAACAAATTAAAATGTATAACGCCAGTTCGAAATTTTCAAAATTTTTGACTTTTTCGATAAAAACAGAATGAAGATCAATACCAACCCAACTGAAAAAGTTCGTCTGGATTTTCCACATGGAAATTTACGCAGAAATACATGAGGAGATTTGAAATAATTCACATGGAAATCCACATGGAAATTCTCTATTTCTTCTATTTTTAAATATTTTCAAAAATAAACATCAAATTCGAATTCTGAGACCCCGAAGGGGTCTCACTCACTGCTTTCTGCATTTTTAAAGAGGTTTTCGTTCATATTTGGAGTTTATTAAGAATATAAAAAAATCCATGCGGAAATCCACATGGCAATCCATGCGGATTTCATGTGGATAGTTTCAAATCTCCATATGGATTTCTACCTGAAAAGTCCATGGGAAAATCCAGACGATTTTTTTCAGCTGGGAAATGTGTTCGCTATATTTTTCGTTTAATCCATTTTTGAAAATACATATGCATACCAATTTTCAACTTTCTAGGTAAAAAACTGTGAGCGCTAGGGGGGGGGTACATGCCTTTTTTTTGCAAAAAATGGCCAAAATTTGATGTTTTTCGTCGAAAACTCTATGAAGATCAATCCCAATCACGTTCGCTATATTTTTCCTGTAATCTACGCGTGAAAAATACATACGTGTACCAATTTTTATCTCTCTAGGTGTAAAACTGTGAGTTCTAGGGGGGGAAGTACATGGTCATTTTTGTAACCGTTCCAATAGGGTTCCTAAAAAAGAATCATATATTAAGTGATAATAATACATATTAATTATTAAGTGAAAATCCTTTAATTCCTTTACAAAAAAGAGTTTTTAACAAGTTGAATAAACTTAGAACTAAGGGTTATCTTGAAAAGAATATTAAGAGAAAAAACTTAATTACAACTAATACTAATATCGCAAGAATCTATGTATTACCTAAGATCCACAAAGACAGTCTGCCTTCTCAGACCAGTTTTTTCTACCATAGACTCTCCTACATACTTTATGTCTAAAATGTTCACTGACATTTTAACGAAATTTTTGCCAAAACCTTCTTCTTATATTAAAAATTCATTTACTTTTAAGGTATCAATTTTTAATATAAAAATTCCACAAGATTATGTAATATTATCTCTTGATGTTTCGTCCTTATTTACAAATGTTCCTGCAGAACTGGTGGTTAAGGGTATTGAAGCTAGGTGGCCATTTATTGAAACAGTAACTAATATTTCTAAAAATGAATTTATTAATTGTATAGTTTTTATTATTATTAATAATATGTATTTTCAATTTGACAATAAATATTACCATAAAAAATTTGGCACCCACATGGGCTCTTACATTTCTCCAATCTTAGCTGACATTGTCATGCAAGATTTGGAAGAAAATGTTATTAATAATTTAGATTTTGAAATCATTTTTTATAAAAGATATGTTGATGATACTTTTTTATGTATTCCCAAAAACAAAGTTTCAATAGTTCTTGATGCCTTCAATTCCTTTTACCCAAGATTGCAATTTTCTTATGAAATGGAAATTAATCTAATCATCCAATTCAAAACAAAATTGCCATAGTTAAGAACCTTGTTGATACCTGCCTTGATACTTTCGGATACAAATTTACATAAAAAAAATATTAATAAACATGTTAAAAAAAGAATAAATAGTTGAAATTAATAGTAAAAAGTCTCCTAATACTAACGTTAATAATAATAATAATAATAATAATAATAATAATAATAATAATAATAATAATAATAATAATAATAATAATAATAATAATAATAATAATAATAATCCAGGCAGTCCGGGGTTTACTGGGCAAGTCCAATTTAGAGATTCCATGCCAATTGTTTACTCGGTATGGTAACACGAAAATAGCGGTGCTGCGTCTTCCAGTAAAAGACGCAGAGTCCCTTATTCAGATTGGGCGAGTAAAGATTGGCTGGGTCAATTGCAGGGTCCGTGTCAGGGTGGAGGTAGAGAGATGTTTTAGATGCCTCTGCTACGGTCACCTGGCACGCGGCTGCGGTGGCCCAGACAGAAAAAATGCTTGTTGGCGGTGCGGTAGCCCTGATCATAAGAGCAAGGATTGTAAAGGCGAAGCTCGTTGTATGACTTGCGTAGATAAAGAGAGGGATGAGGTAAAACACATTCCAGGAAGTAAGGCTTGCCCAGTGTACTGGGAAATCCTGAAAGGGCTGAAATCCAGAGCTCAGGTTTCTCCAGATTAACCTCGGTAGAGGTAAGATAGCGCAGGATCTCCTGATGCAGACTGCCAGGCAGAGGGGGGCCGATGTACTCCTCTTTTGTGAGCAGTATTAGAAGCCAGAGTTCTCTGACTGGTTTCAGGATGCATCAAGGAGGTCTGGAATTTACATATGTAACCCTAATCTCACCGTCGGTGACTTTCTGGAGACAGATAAAGGGTTTGTTTGGGCAGAGGTGGCGGGTGTACGTATTTACAGCTGCTACTTCTCCCCAAACGATCCCTTTGGAAAATTCGATGCCGAGATCCGCTCTCTTGAGAAAAGTCTTAGAACTTTCGGCGGGGACGTCCTTATTGCGGGGGACTTTAATAGTAAGTCTGCAGAATGGGGAGAGACCCGCCGGGACAGGAGGGGGATCTTGGTCAGCGACATGGTCTCGGCAGGTCAGCTGGCGGTGTTGAATCGGGGAAATAAGTTCAATTTCAGGCGGGGAATATCGGGATCTATTCTTGATTTAACAATAGCTTCTCCCCGCCTTGCCCGTAGAGTAAAAGAATGGAAGGTGTTGGACGAGGTAACCATGAGTGACCACCAGTACATTGAGTTTTTGGTCTCTGAGGAAAATCCAAACGGGTCTATCGGTCCTTATATAAAGGACAGGAAGAGACCCTCCTGGAACCTTAAGAGACTAAATAGGGAGAGGCTGGCGCAGTCCCTGGTCGAGTCTCGGCGTTTTAGAGAACTCGGCTGGGTAGCTAGACCAGTTACTCTAAAGGGGATAGTGCGAGAGGCGAGGCAAATTATTGTGGATGCTTGCAACTACTCTATGCCTCGCCGGCAACATAGAAGAACTAGAAAGGGTGCTCTGTACTGGTGGGACGATGAACTCGCCCGCTTGAGAAAAGAATGCAATGCAGCGAGGAGGAGATATACTCACTCTAAGGGTGACCTCTTGCTTCAAGAGAAATGGCATACAGCTAGACGAATTTTCAAGCGGGCGATAAGGAATAGTCAACAAAGGTGCTGGAAGGACCTAATAGGAAAGTCCGAGAAGGATCCATGGGGTTTGGCGTTTAAAATTGTGACTAAGAAATTAGTTTCAAAGCAGAAAACCCCTGGCCTGGACGATCCGCATTGGGTCCGTAAGATCATAAAAGCGCTGTTTCCCCAAGTGGAACCTACCCCTCGAGAGGACTACACTCTCTGTGTAGTTCAAGAGGAGGAGCTCTTCACGCTTGACCAATTTGTTTATTGGATACGATGGGTAAGTTTCTAGAGGGTTTGGTTCTAGAGAGACTTCAAAAATTCCTGGTAGGCGAAAATAGCCTATCAGAAAACCAGTTTGGCTTTCGGAAAGGCCGGTCAACAGTGGATGCAATTCTTACTGTGGTTAACCAGGCGAAGAAAGCCAAAGAGGGCAAGAAGAAAGGATTTTGTGCTCTTGTGTCCATTGACATACGGAATGCGTTTAATTCCGCGAGATGGGACAACTGCATCAAGGCGCTAAAACGTAAAGGGGTACCCACCTATCTGTTGCGAATGATAGACAACTATCTTAGCGACAGATGGGTGGTATACGAGAGCAATGCATGTCATCTCAAAGGTAAAAGTGGGAGGAATAGAAGTCTCATGGGGAAAAAATTTAAAGTACCTGGGAGTGCTGTTGGATAAAAGGTTAAACTTTAACCAACATACTAACATCATAGCACTCAAAGCCGCCGAATGTATGCGCAGCCTATCACGGCTAATGCCTAACATCGGTGGTCCCAGGGAAAAGAAATGGCGCTTGGTGGCGACCGTGGGTCTATCAAAGCAGCTTTATGCTGCCCCTGCGTGGGTGGAAGCCCTTAAGACCCGCGGCATCTTGGACGAATTAATCTCTGTGCAAATTAGTTCGGCACGGAGAGTAGTCTCGGCCTATAGAACGGTGTCTGCTTGCGCTGTTCTAGTTCTTGCGAGCCTTCCGCCAACAGACCTGTTGGCGAGAGAAAGGCAGGAAGTCTTTTTACTCAACAAAGACCGAGATAGCTCGCAGGAACAAAGAAACAGCGGTAGCCGAAAATTGGCTATCCGAAAAGCGGCAAGAAGCAGACTCGTTGAAAATTGGCAAGGAAGATGGGATGGGGAATCCAAAGGAAGGTGGACATACCGCCTGATTCCTCACCTCGCCACCTGGTTACAAAGAAAGCACGGGGAAGTTGGCTATTACCTTACACAAGCATTGTCAGGGCATGGCTGCTTCGGTCAATACCTCCATAGATTCAAGATCAGAGAAGAGGCAAAATGTGTGTATTGCGACGCTGAAATTGACGACGCGGAACACACTCTCTTCTTCTGCGGGCAATGGAGTGAACTTAGAAGAGCCATGTTTGACGCGGTGAAAACTCAATTCACCGCTGACAACATGGTCTCTATTATGTTAAAAAGCGCTGAATCCTGGCACCATATCGAATCATTCATTAATCTAATAATGAGGACTAAAGATGTGGATGGCAGGAGGAAGTAGAAACGGAGAATCCTGAAGCTCAGCTGGGGGCGCGCGATGGCGGGAGGAGACAAACTTTAGTCTCCTTCCTCCCTCGCGTGCCTCCGGTTTATAGGATCCTGGAAATGGAAAAAATTTTTTCTTAAAAGGGGACCACTGCTTGCGAAGTTAGAAGCCAAAAGGTAGTTCCGCAAGTGGATGTTATGGTCTGGAGTAAGGGTGTGGTTTTTAGTGGGTCGGCGTGAGCTGCCATCCCCACATAACCAAGAAGTACGGGCTTCTTGGTATCTGTTTGCAGATTTTCCACTTCCCTCGAAAAAAAAAAAAAAAAAAAATAATAATAATAATAATAATAATAATAATAATAATAATAATAATAATAATAATAATAATAATAATAATAATAAAAATAATAATAATAATAATAATAATAATAATAATAATAATAATAATAATAATAATAATAATAATAATAATAATAATAATAATAATAGTAATAATAATAACGTAACGCGTTTAACTCCGCACGATGGAAAGATCTCATCCAGTCGATGATGGAGAAGAGAATACCGCCCTACTTGTTGCGGATAATGAATGATTATCTTAGCGACAGGTGGGTAATATATGAGGGGGACAACTGGACTCTGAAGGAAGAGATGCAAAGTGGTGCCCCCCAAGGCTCGCGGGTGGGACCATTCGTGTGGAATGTATCCTATGATAACTTCCTGCGAATGGGTCTACCTGAAGGCGCGGTCATCATCGGCTTTGCGGACGATGCGTTGGTCGTGTGCTCAGCCGAAAGCGAGGAAGCCCTTGGGACATTGGTGAACGAATGTCTGCGGCGAGTTAAAAGCTGGTTGGATGCCAAAGGTCTTCAAATGGCCTTGGAAAAAACCGAAGCTCTGCTCGTCACAGACAGACGTGGTTATAGTTTCCCACGAATCGTGATAGACGAATTCGAGGTCAAGTGGAGTAAACATATTAAGTATTTAGGAGTGGAGCTCGATGGAAGGTTAAACTTCCATTTCCATATAGCGACGGCCTTGAATAAGGCGATAAAGTGTGCGTCAGACTTGGCACGACTTATGCCAAACGTTCGCGGACCACGTGAAAGGAAAAGGAGACTGGTGGTTAGTGTTGCCCACGCTAAGCTGTTTTACGTAGCAGTAGCGTGAGCTCCCTCACTTAAAACAAGAAGCAAAACCATTTGCGATAATATGCTGTCTGCGCAGAGATGTGTTACTACCCGTATCGTCTCTGCGTATAAGACGGTCTCGACGAATGCTGTGCAAGTCCTTGCAAGTGTCCCGCCGGCAGATCTTATGGCAAGGGAAAAGGAGGAAGTATTTCTTCTTTTTAAAAGAAGAAATAATCCCGAGTACCCAGAGGAAGAAAGACCTAGCAAGGACCGCATCCGCAAATACGCGAGAAACAGACTTATCGAGACATGGCAGGACAGATGGGATAGGGAGGAAAAGGGCAGATGGACCTATCGTCTGATTCCAACACTCACCACCTGGATAAACCGAAAGCATGGAGAAGTCTCCTATTATCTGACTCAGGCGCTCACAGGTCACGGGTGTTTTAACTCGTACCTGTGCCGCTTTAAATTACGCAAGGACGAGGTGTGTGCATATTGCCAGTTCCCGGAGGACAACGCGGAGCACACCCTCTTCTCATGCAAAAAATGGGACTTAGAGGCAGGCCATGTTCGAAGGTGTAAACAGTCAAGTTACACCGGAGAACATGGTATCGCTGATGACCCAGTCAGAGGAGAATTGGCGGCAAGTCGAGAACTTCATAATCTCGGTTATGTCGAGAAAGGATCTCGACGGCCGCCAGAAAGCGTAATTTAAACAGCTTTTAATTTTGTTCGTTTGTTTTTTATTAATTTATTTTGTGATTTATTTGTCCTTATACATTTTTTAATTGTTTGTGTTTTTTATTCATCTTTGTACAGTTTTATGTTTTCAATTTTTTATACGCGTTTATTTTTTCTTTTTTTTTATATATCCGTTTATAATTTTATCTTTTGACTTTTTACACTTAATTACACATTTGTTATTTTTAATTATTGTTGTGCTGTTAATTCCGCTTTATATTGAAATAGTTTTAAATTTTTAACTATTAACGCAGGATGACCGCAGAGAAAAGCAGAAAGTCGCAGTAGCGACAGAGTTGGAGCGCCACCCTCGAAGGCTAAAGTCTTACGACAGTTCCGAGGGAGGGTAAAGGGCTCCAGAAGAAGGGTTACGGGTTTTAGTGGGTCGGGCTGGCAGTAGGTCGCCAGTTTATTAAATTTACTATTTTATATATTTATTTTTCTTTTTTTTTATCTCCTTTTGTTTTATCACACCAACCCCACATAACCTTGGAGTGCGGAATCCAAGGTATCTATAGGCAGATTTCCCAAAAGTCCCTAAGCAAAAAAAAAAAAAATAATAATAATAATAATAATAATAATTTTATTTGCGCTATTTATTGTTATTTATCATTTTTTGGGGTCGCTGGAAGTTGCTGATTGAATGTAAGGTCGTTATTAAAAAATTCAAAATGGCGGTTTCAAAATGGCGGACATTAAAATTTAATAATAATAATTTAATAATAATTTTTTAATAACGACTTTACATTCAATCAACAACGTTCAGCGACCCCAAAAATGATAAATAACAATAAATAGCGCAAATAAAATGAATAAGTAAGTGTGCCATTGTGTACCGCTCTATGAGTGCAAGTAGAGTGCGCGCGCACATGAAAAAGTTGTGCTTTATGAAAATTTTTGATTGATTCGGAGCTTTTTTGTTTTGATTGTTATAGTTGACAGTTCAAGCTTTAATTTAAGACTAATTAGAGATTTCTAGCACCTCGACATCATTCTCTACACGTGATAAAAAAGGCCAAAAACAGTGTTTTTTGAGACTTTGAGTCCATTTTTCTCAAAATCTCGACGTGATGGGCACTTTTGGAGGTCAGATTCATGTTCAGCGATGAAAATCCTATAAGAATATCCTTGTCCGATCTTTGAATCAGAAAAAAAGTTATTTTTTGTCGACCAGTGTTATTTATTTGCTTATTAATTTTTTTTATCATTATGTTTATTTGTTTTTATTTAATCATTTATATTCATTTTATTTTTATTAACTTTTAATTGAATTTTGTTTTATATTTTTATTTTTAACTAACCTATTTCAAATTTTGACTCCAGATTTTGTATGGCTCCAATGTTTGGGTGTAATATTTTTATTTTCTGACGAATTTCAATTTATTTATGACAAATTTAAGTTCTGACTGTTGCTAAATTGGTAAGATTGTAATTTTTGTACTTATATTATTATTTTTGTTCTACGTACTGTTATTAATATGCGTTAATTGTGTCTTTATTTTTATTTTCGTTTTTACTTACTATTGTTAATATTTCGATCTTTTTATTAAGATAAAGAGATAGAAATATTAACAATAGTTATTTTATGTTTTATTTTATTTTACGTTTTTTGTACAATATTTTGATTGCTTTATTTTATTTTATGTATTTTAGTACAATATTTTGATTATTTTATTTCATACTGTGAACTAACATCTTTTTATTTTAATTGGTTTTTGTTGTATATTTTAAACTCCCTAAAGAGGAAATCTGTGGATTTCGAAAAGTTGGAGTAACATTAAAGACGTTTCTTTTTGTCCGCAGACATTCGGAGACAATTATGGTAAAGTCTCTGAGTCATCAAAAAGACAACAAAAAGACATCGTATGTCCGGTCTAAAATTAGGTTTAATTTAAAAAACAAAATATTAATTGTTAAGAGTTATATTCACCTGTGGTTACATTGTTGACACGCGAAGCACTCGAGGTGATATACGTTAGTTCTGGCTCTCATAACCATTTCAAAGGCAGGAATCACTTTACTGCAAGCAGCACAGTGTCCAGTGTTTCCGAAAAGTCTGCAAAATTAAGAGCTTGAATGTATTGATTATGTAAATGTCTATATAGACATATTTTTTTATAATAACTGTGTACAAAATTTATAGATATGAAGTTTTCTATATATATACTCTCGGAATCAATGGTTCTTGAGGAGAAATTGAAGAAGACACTTGTGCCTTGTGGCAGGGACCAATAAACATTCGGGCAACAGTAATGTTGTCGTCAAATATTGGGCCATTAATAAAGACCATAGTTTCGATGGCTCCCGAGTTCACAATGGCACCTGCGTGTTCCCTCGGGACCTCGTAATCTCAACACGGTTTATTTGCCAGGCCGATTGTTTGAACAACGCAGGAAATATATTCAATAAAAGAAATTTGTCTGTAAAAAATTATTTTTATTCTATTTGTTGATTTATCGATTACACTAGTCAACAAAATTTTGCCTCAAGCCTAAGAACTGGTGACTCTTGAAAAAAAAATTTCGTATAAATTACGAATGGGGCCATTCAAGTATTACGTAAGCATATTTTTCAGGTTTTTAGACCCCCCCTCCCCATTTAAGATTTTTAGCGCCATTTATTCTAATGGAAATAAGCTTATTTCCCTCCCCCTTAAATGTTTACGTAATACTTGAATGGTCCCAATGTGCAAGTAAAATTCTTCCATAAGTAGGTAGGTTCTCTTGAGTTTTAATTTAATAAAATTTTTTCATATCACGAGGTACAAAATTTTCATATAAACAGTGCTACCTTTGTCCCCTTGTTGCTTAATACATTATTTTTAAAATAATTATACTAATATTAACCGTAGAGTGTCCAACGTACTTCCGGCAGGACAAAAAAGACTCACGTGAGTCCCTCCGAAATCGCTTTGTAAAATTAATATGGATTTAGATAAACATAATGAAAAATATATCGTTGGAAAGATAAAAACGCCACCTTTCAGCCCATGTAAATATTCACTGAAAAAAATTTCTGGCACCCGTATACCAGGAATTGACTAGTTTGCCTGGTTACGAGAGGTATCCACTAGGACAACCTAGTTAAAAGACTAAGGTCAAGCATAGTCAAAGTGACTAGAAAATTAGTTAGTGTGGATAAGAAAAATAGTAGAGGTGTGCAAAAAGCTCGAATAGCATGGTCGAGCTCGAGCCGGGCTCGATACTCGAGCCAGGCTCGAGTTTTAGTTACTCAAAAATATTTGAGTGCTCGAAAAATTCAAGTGCTCAAAATTATTTTAGGTTTAATACTGCACGTGTCGGATGGAATTTGGTTCAAGTTCGGATTGATTCTGCTCAACTCCTGCTAGAAAAACGAAAAGCTTAAAATACTCGATCGAGCTTTTTGCACAACTCTAAAAAATAGTCAAATTGACTAGGATTCTTAATCGAATTTCTATTATCCGATAACAAACAAAAAGTAAAGATTAAATAAAAAAAGTAAATAATATTGCTTAGAACACATACATAATTCACGTTATATACGTACACGGAAAAAAAAGTTCCCAGATGTTTCAGGAATTATTTCCTAACTCTTGGATACGTGGTAACAGCTCTGAACTAGCGACGAACATTTAATGGTAATCAATGAATGTTTGAAAGAAATTCGGGAACTGTATTAGAAAAAGCTATAAATAGTGCATTAGTCTCTTTTTCATTACTTTCTCATGTAAAGTTCATGGCACTGGCCGCAACGGTTTCTGAAATTTTCGGGAACTCGTCAAGGAATCTTGGTGCGCAGAAACCTAGTGCGCACCAGTCTCAATAAGTCTCACAGTCAGTAAGACTTGCGTGCCTTATATATTTATTTTATGCTGAGGTATTTAACTCGCCTGTTTAGCTCAGCTGGATAAGACGCCGGACTTCTATTCTCGGGTACGCGAGTTCTGTTCCAGCCGCCGTCGATTTTTCTCTAATACCGTCAACTGGGGCTATTTTGTGCATCCGGGGGCATTTTGTGCACGCGAGTTTTTTGATGAAAAAAATTATTAAAATGAATTATTTTAATCTGCTATTTTGTAAAATGAAAGTTTGATTACATGACAATAGAGAGCACTAAATGTTATTATTTAATTCTTTGTCAATTAAGAGAAAAAAATTCCTAAAAACGGAAAATTTGTTTAAAAAATTTTGAAAGTTCGGAAAAATTATACCAGATCTTCTAGAGTTTTAATGTGTTTCATAAACTGAGTTAGATATTTGTTGTCAATTGTGTTGTGATGATACATACATAATGCGCTAATTTTTTATTCATTATTTTAAGAGAAAAGTGGAAAAAATTGAAAAACCAGGATTCCATGGGGCTATTTTGTGCACTTAAAAAAATAAAATATTTTTCATAAATGTTTTATTTAGTAAGTAAAGAAGATTCTGTTTATCATTTTAATACATTTTTGTCTTACTTTTCTGTCAAAAAACTGTAAATACGTTAATTAAAATCATTAAAACGATTAAAACCTCAACCGGTGCACAACGTAACCTCAAAAAATGAACATTAATTAATATTTATAAGTTTTTCAAATTAGTTTTAAAACTATTTTCTCGTTTCTCTTAAAATAACTTGAAAAGCATATTAGATAATAAATTGTTATCTATTTAACCTTAAAAATATTTATTTTAAGTTTTTTAAAAATATCATTCAAAACTATTAAAAAAGCTCCTATTGAAATGATGTTTTAAAGTTATTTATAAGTGTTTAAACGATCATTTTATTATTATATTAGTATATTATTATAAAATATATATTAAAAAAGAAAAAAATGTTATTTACTATCTGCGTAATATACAATTTACAGAAAGATTGTTAATTTTTAGTAAATTCAGATTTTAGCAAAATTTTAGTGCTTTATTTTACATTTTTTGTATAATATATCTACAAAAAAATTTTACTAGGTCATTCTTTTTTTAACTTACTCTCAAATATATACACAAAAGATTTCATGAAGCAGAAACGATTAAAAAAATGTTTACGCAACATTATAGGAAAACAAAGTTCGATGCACAAAATAGCCCCATTCCGGGAGTTATTGTGTGCACGACTTTCAATGACTATAACTAAGACAAAAAAATTATTTTCTTTGTCAAATTTATAGGAAAGCTTCAGAAGGATGTCCACAACATATATCAAAAGTTGATTTTCTTTATTCTCTTAATTCTGAATTTAAATAAATCTTTGAATAAAAAAAAGCTATTTGGTGCACAAAATAACCCCGGTTGACGGTATGGTTTTTTCTATTTCAGAAACTTAATAAAAAATAAAAATTCTATGTGACCTTCAAGGATAAATGTGTGTGTGCGGACGTGACAAGGAGGGGAAGTGGGAGAGGGGAAGCAGAATCCATTGTTTCTTGCATTCGCCTAACTTTTCGATTTTCTTAAACAGTTCCCGACTTTTTCAAGAACAGTTTGCCGAGAAGTGATGAAATAGTTATAATTTGTAGAGAAATAGTAAATGACATATTTAAACGAGGCAACCTTTAGTTATCTGTGTATACTACCCGCCGTATCCAAGAGTTAAGTACGAAGTTCCCGAATAATCCTCGAACTTTTTTTTCCGTGTATACGTCTTAGAATTAACACAAACTTATGAAATAAATATTTAACACGGGGGGGACGCGAACACCTAACACTAACGCATACGCACATTGAAAACCCGGAACGCTAACCACTACACTACACACGCACGTGTTGTACTAAATTATTTAACAGATATTAGAATTTCCAGTCAAAATTTTTAAAATACACAATTTTACTTGCTCGTCAAGAACAATTCATTTTTAGGGTTCCGTTCACCTTCGGTGTAACGGCGGAACCCTATTGGTGAGACTTTCCTTACAGGAAAAATATAGCGAATGTGATTAGACGTGATGGCCATAGCGTTGTCAAGGAAAAACTAAAAATTTTTTTTTCCCAACTTTTACATTATTTGACCTAATGAGCTGAAAATTGGTATCCTAGTGTATTATTACAGTCTGACGACAAAAAATTTATTTAAGAAACTTTTTGAAAAAAAATCGAAAAAAAATTTTTTTAATTTTTTTTAGTTTAAACACATGGCATTAAATATTTTAAGGAAGAGTGAAATTTTAAGAGAATAAATGAGAGATTGTTTTCTGACTTTAATTTCTTAACTAAAAATAAAAAAAATTGGACAAGTGCGAGTTGTACTCGCACTGCAATGGCGGTTCCGTACACAAATATTGAAACAATACTTGCAACATTTATCGGTAATTTAGAAGAATTAAAATAAACAATTAAAAGAATATATTAAAATCATATGATACAAAAAATAACTAAAAAAAATTGAAATTGAAGGAAGTGAATTTATCATTCGGTGATTAAATATTAAATTTGAAGAAGTTAACAATTTTCCCGAATCAATCTACACAAATAAATTAAATATCTTAAATAAATCTCGATAAGCTCATGGGCTTCAATGTATCGACAGCACAGCTGGCCTAATACAGAAACCTGCTTAATTTGAAAAATATTTTCGAAATTAATTAATAATTTCAAAATAATCAAAGAACTCAGAAAAAACGGTAGCATGGTGGGATACGAGCTTACAACCTTTCTATTGCCGGTAGACTGCTCTGACCACTGAGATACATGCACCCCGAGACTCTCTGAGTTCCTTGATATATACTATCCCTTCCAACATTATTTTAATGATAACGTAGGAAGGTTCTTAAAGATGGTAAGCCTAATTTTACAATTCATAGGCAATTATAATTGAAGGAAGTGAATTCTGGTGGGCTCGTCCCACCATGCTACCGTTTTTCTGAGTTCTTTGATAATTTTGAAATTAATAATTAATTTCGAAAATATTTTTCAAATTAGATATTAAAATACTACAAAATTTTGATTCCACTTGTGTGAAATTTCAGGCTTTTTAGGTGAGCTATAAAGTTTGAACGAATTAAATTATCAAATATATAAAGGAGCATTCAGACCTCTGCAGACTGCCTGGGGCGCATGATTATTGCCCAAAATTCAATTTCATAATATTCAAAACATCGAAATTCTTATTATCGAAACGTCAATTCACATAATTTTCATATTTCGAAAAACCATTCATCATAATTTTCATTTTGTCGAATAATCATTGATTCTAATTTTTAAATAATCGAATTGTTTTTTAACATAATTTTTATTTTGTCGAAAAAGTTTTTGACATATATTTTATTATTCTTAATAACTATTTGTCATAACTATTAATTCTCCGAATGACTACATAACCTAAAATTCATTCACACTAATCGCCATTTAATATAATTTGTATGTTTGAGAAACGTCAATTCACATAATTTTCATATTTCAAAATATCATTCAACATAATTTTCATTTTGTCGAATAATCATTGATTCTAATTTTTAAATAATGGAATTGTTTTTTAACATAATTTTTATTCTGACTAATGTCTATTGGTTAGAAGTATTAAATGTTCGAATTATCAATTCGTCGAATGCTCAAAATATAGAATTGTTAATTCGTCGAATGCTCAAATAGTGGAAACGCCATCTGTTTGAATTGTCAAGTAGTAGAATGGTAAAGTAGTCGAACACGGAAAAAAATTTCTTATAGAAAACACAAACTTTTTTGTAAAATATACAAATAGGTTAAGTTGTGCTTTATACAGGCGAGTTTTGTGTTTCTATCAAGCTGGTTTGGGTGTAGCACAAACCAATCTGTAGTAACACCAAGAAATTCACGCATGCGCAAGAAATGTGCCAATAATATAATCATGGACAAATTTGTGGAAACAGCATTAATAAAATGGAAGTTATCCCATTTGCTCGAAGCATATAAAAGTAAGTATCTTTTATGGTGTAGATAACATAACCTGAAAAACACATGTATTTTATTTGAGTAATTAAACATTATCTTTTGTTTTTGTACATTGGTCTAATTAAATTTAATTTTTTGTAGAGCATAAAATTAATTCAGAAAATTTATTTTATTTATCGGAACGACATATAAATACTTTGATACCGGAAATCGTCGATCAATGTATTTTCATAAATATTTGAGAAATTTTAGAAAAAGATTCGGAAAAAACAAATTGTGATATTTCGTCGAATTCTGTTGGTGAAAACAGTGCTTTAGAAGATTCCGTATCCGATTGTTTTTCTTTAGAGAAAGCAATTGACAATAGTTCGATGCTTTTAGATACTAATCTTCTTGATAAAAGTATTACCGAAAATATTAACGATTCTTCATTATTCGACTCACATTTAGAATCTGATAGGGAAGAAAATTTGATCGTGAATCCAACAATCGCAAGTTCAGAAAAACAAGCACAATTACCAAGTAAAACTTTTTGTTTACCCCTAACACTTAAAGTGGTTTAATTATTTTTATTGAAGAATTTGAATTAATTTTTTGTAATCGTATTTAATATAATAAAATTGTTTATTTTTGTCGTAGAATCAAATTAAAGATTTATACAAAATTTGAAAAAAATTCAATTTTGTATAAAACTTCAATTTAAAATAAACAATTCTTTTAATTTTATTGGTATGTGGTTTTAAGATTCAGTGCTACAGCTTTTAAATTCAAGCTTTCGAGGAAGAATAGTTTTAGCCTATTATAAGTGCAAAACTGAAGTTTTGTATAGCGAACTTAGTGCGATAATAATTGAAAATGAATTTGAAAACAGCTCAGATTTATGTTACAAGTAAGGATTTGGAATCAAATGAAAAGTGAAAACAAGAGATAAAACTTTTGTTTTAAAAATATACTTTTTTAAAAAATAGATTTTGATAAAACTTACACACATTTTTTAAAATTATTTTGAATATTTTTATAACTAATTACTCAATTTAATTTGCTGTAAACGTTTTAAACAAAACAGTTTGTATTCGATTAGTTTAAAAAAAATGTCAAAATTTTATTAATACAATTTATTAATTTATTTTTTTGATTAACAGGATAACACAAGACAGATTTGTTGCTTTAAGTAAATAAATTA
Organism: Leptopilina syphax; assembly: GCA_032872505.1. NCBI lineage: Eukaryota > Metazoa > Arthropoda > Insecta > Hymenoptera > Figitidae > Leptopilina > Leptopilina syphax. The sequence continues at coordinate 17,251,311 of CM065469.1, read as the reverse complement.
AAGCTATTTTTCCAACTGAATTAATCGAAACTTGGTATACAGCTTTAACGAAAGGTACTGATGGAACCAAAATTTGTCCTAGAGGCAAATTATATAATGCTTACAACGAAAAACGAAGAATTTTAAATGACATCAATTTTATTAACAAAGACTCAAAAAGAAAAAAAAGTGACGCCACTCAAGAAGGTACACTTGTTTTTCATGTATTTATCTACAGTAAAATATATTACACAATGTTTAATATATTGATTTTTTTTAGAATCATTGGAGAGTGACGGTATAAATTTTCTAAAGAATCATATAGAGCAAGATTTAATCCTTGCGGCATGGATTTTCTCTAGGGAAGCTATTATAATGAATTTAAATGCTTGCAAGGAAATAACGGTCTCACATTGGTAAATAAAATATTTTTTCATTAACACAGTAAAATCTATATATGTATTTTCTCTCCATATTAAAATTCAATAACTTATTGTTCATAGCTTCTAAACGATTTTGATGCCATTCATGCTATTAATAGTGGAAAATTTCTTTTAAATTGGCCAACAGTAGCAAAAAAAAATTATTACACTTTCAAAAAAAAGGTTGCTAAATCGAAGCAAAATGCGGAACTTCTTGAAGTATTAGAAGAACACAAAAATTTGATCAACAAAGGTAACTACTACAAAATTTTGTATCTTTGTATCATTCTCATCCTTTTATTTTATTGTGAAATATATAATGAAAAATTTAAACATTTTATTAAATTAACCTGATTTTTTTACTAATATAGGTAAGGTAGAGTTAATTGCGTTAATTGTTTTGCCGTACTTATTGGATGTATCGTACCGTAAGCGGAAAAAAGTAGCAGTTGGAGTCCAACCAAAAAAGATATTGTTACAGCAATCATTCACGCTAGAACAATTTTTTTTTTACAAATCTTTAAAAAATTATTCCATATTATATAAATGTTAGTTTTCAGACATACGAGGAATTAACACCTTACCAGGATAAGAAAAGAGCCATTTACTTCGAGGAAAAATTAACTTTTCAATCATATCCAGTACTGTGTGGAGCTTTAGATCAAGTTCATTTTTCATTCGTCATTATCAATGACATACTGTATTCAGTCGATTCGCCTCTACACGCAGTAGATGCTTGTTTTAAATCATTTTTCGCACTCAATGCGCACTATCCGGTAGAAAGCAGTAGCTGTTGGATCTTGCTTCAGAAATTTGTTTTTAATATTCCTGTTGTAAAACAGGACTCAGCAGTGAATAAGCTCATTACACAATTGCAGTAAAATTTAAGCATTCAGTTAAAAAAACCGAATTTACGTATCGTTGACCTATTTTTTTTAAATTAAATACTAGATTTCTTTATAAATTTTATTTTGCGCATAATATTAAAAATGTCGGATTATAAGAAAGTAGTTGATGTAAAACAAGAAATTTTAAAACAGACATTAGATCTATACAATTCGTCCATTCCAAGAAATGTTGTACAAACTTTTGTAGATAAAATGGCTAAAATCATTTCGGAAACTTATGTACCCTTTTTAAAGCAAGAAGTAGAAAAAAACTGAAATATTACCCTAACTCAATTGTGAACGAAATTTCGATAGTATTTGAAAAAAACAAATATCCCTTTGAAACAGTAGCAACAGAACATTTGCGCTTTGAATTATATAGAAAAGAAGCTTTATACACAGATCCAATCGAATATGTTGTTGGTCAAATAAAAGTGCGAAAAAAGTGCAAGTATGGAATTATTCGGCAGACTGTTTTTGTAAAAGGAATCCATATTCCATTAGTTGTTACTTTAAAAACATTTTTTAATTTCTTAGGAGTTTTAGATGAAACATTAGATTACCTAAAATTTTTAGAAAATGAGAATCAAATTTTCTCAAACTTTGTGCAAGGTTCCTTTTGGAAAAACAGACCCAAAGTAGATGATCATTTAGAATTACCCATTTTTCTTTTCTTTGATGATTTTGAAACGGGCAAAGCTCTAGGCTCTCATGCGGGAAAAAATAAACTCGGTGCAATTTATGCATCAATCCCATGCTTACCACCACACCTAGTTGCAAAAATTAAATGTATATTTTTGGTATTACTATTTCGATCCAAACACAGAACTCTATTTAAAAATTATTCTATTTTGAAACCGCTATTACTTGAACTGAAACATCTTTTTGAACAAGGAATAAAATTTACAATTAATGGAACTAAACGAATTATCTACTTTCGGTTAAGCTTAGTTCTAGGTGATAATTTAGGGTTGAATAGCATTTTTGGATTCGTCGAATCATTTAACGCTAAATACTTTTGTCGATTGTGTCATGTTATGTCTGCTGTTTCAAAGTACCTCACAAAAGAAGATCCAACTCTATTGAGAACAAAAGAATCATAATATGATAAAGATTTGAAATTAGGGGATACTTCATCAACTGGTATAAAAACTAAATGCTGCTTTAACAATATTGCAAATTTTCATGTTGCAACAAATAAATCTGTTGATATAATCCACAATATTTTCGAAGGTGTAGCGTGTTATGTCCTTGTCAAAATATTAAATCAACTGGTTTACACCGATAGGTGTTTTACTTTGGAACTTCTAAATGAAAGAATTGAATGCTTTGATTACGGTGATTTAGAAATGGCAAACAAACCGGTGCATATCGTAGAACAACATTTAAAATTAAAGCAGAAATTGAAAATGTCAGCATCCGAGATGTCATGTTTTGTGCGATATTTAAGAGTAATGCTTGGAGATTTAATCCCTCGCGAAAATGAATCTTGGAATTTATATTTAAAACTTAGACAAATAGTGGATATAGTAACAGCTCCTAGACTTCTCCGTAGTGATACTTTTCGTTTAAAAGAGTTAATAGAAGAACACCACTTGCTGTACATCAAACTTTTTGGACATTTAACACCGAAGTTCCATAATATGACTCACTATCCGGATATCTTGCTTACCAGCGGTCCATTAGTGCACCAATGGTCAATGAGATTTGAATCAAAAAATAAAGAATTAAAGCAAACTGCTACGTCAACTTATTGCCAAAAAATATTTTAAAAACTATTGCCATTAAACATCAATTATTAATGGCTCAACTTAATTATTCTCTAATGATCGCAGAAAATATAAAAGTAGGCCTTCGAGAATACTTTTCTGGTTCACATTGATTATCTAATTAAATTTGCGTTAGTTTTGTTGAATTCGAAGGTGTTAAGTATAAAAGTGGAACAGTTTTTTTTAAAAGAAATAACTGAAGATTTACCAGTGTTTGCAAAAATTGATAAAATTTATGTTTTGAACGACGAAATTAAATTTTCTATGTTTACTTTAAAGCCCATTGGTTTTGATTCCCATTATCATGCTTATTGTATTTCCAAAAGTATAAGTTCTACTATTTCAAAAGATTTAAAGTCTATGGGTAAAATGACTCCTTGTTTGTTAACAGAAAAAAACAGGCTTATATGTTTCGACAAGGTATGCGCTCTAACTAAAAAATACAATTAAATCTAAAGAATATAATTGTATATTGTATATATTATAAAAAATGTTTGCAAATTGAATAAATAAAAACGTTTCATTATTTTTAAATATTATCATTTAAAACCCATAAATATATTGCAAATTTTAAATAATTTTTTTCTAATTTAAAAAATTATTATTTTATTTACACGTAACTTTACCAGTTCAAAACAAAATTAATTCTTTTTGATGTTAATAATAAATTTTAATTTAATTAAAATTAGTTTTTACTAATTTAATAAAAATTATTAATTTATTTACACGTAACTTTACTAGTTTAAAACAAATTAAATCTTTTTCATATATTAATAATAAATTTTAATTTAATTAAAATTAGTTTTTACTAATTTTAAAAATTATTATTTTATTTACACGTAACTTAACCAGTTTAAAACAAAAATAATTCTTTTTGATATTAATAATAAATTTTAATTAAATTAAAATTAGTTTTTACTAATTTAAAAAAAATTATTTATTTATTTACACGTAACTTTACCAGTTTAAAACAAATTAAATCTTTTTTATATATTAATAATAAATTTTAATTTAATTAAAATTAGTTTTTACTAATTTAAAAAAATTTATTAATTTATTTACACGCAACTTTACCAGTTTAAAACAAATTAAATCTTTCTCATATTAATAATAAATTTTAGTTTAATTCAAATTATAGTTTTTACTAACTTAAAAGAATTATTATTTTCTTTACACGTAACCTTACTAGTGTAAAACAAGTTAATTTGTTTTCATATTAATAATAATAATAATATTTATTGTTTTGCACATTAAATGTAATTTTAAATATGTATCATTCGTGTAAATAATTAAGTAATATACATTTTATAAGAAAATATTGTAAGTTTAACAATCTATAAGATTTGTAGAAATCATAAGCTAAAGTTTGTGGCCACACTCATTCTGGTTTGTGTATTTCCCAAACTCAGCCGTTTGTGGATACTACAACCGCGGTCTGTAGATGGCGCAGGAATTCTTGTGAATTTTACAAGAAATTTTTTTCCGTGAATGTTCAAATAGTCGAAGCGCCATCTGTTCGAATTGCCAAGTAGTAGAATGGTAAAGTAGTCGAATGGACAAATGGTCGAAACGCCATCTGTTTAAATTGTCAAATAGTAGAATGGTAAAGTAGTCGAATGTTCAAAACGTCGAATCGTCAATTCGTCGAATGCTTAAAAGGGGCCGTTCAAAAAATACGTAACGCTATTTTTCGGAAATTTGAACCCCCCCCCTCCTTCCATGTAACGCAATGTTGTATACATTAGCGCCATTTTTTCTGATGACCGTAACAAATAGCTTGACCCCCCCTCCCCCTAAAGCGTTACGTATTTTTTGAACGGCCCCAAACATCGAATTGTTAGTTCGTCGAATGCTCAAAATGTCGAAATGTCAATTCGTCGAATCGTCAAAACATCGAATTACCAAAATTTCGAAAAATTTGTTTTATTTAAGTTAACATTTGTTTGTTTTAAGTTAATGTTTAATTAAATCAAACAAATTTTTCGAAATTTTGTCAATTCGACGTTTTGACTATTCGACGAATTGACATTTCGACATTTTGAGCATTCGACGAACTGACAATTCGATGTTTTAACAGCATGTGACTGTTACAGAAATCAATGTTAATTTTTTCGACCACTTTTCTCTTAAAATATTAAATAAATTAAGCTAGTTTTTTGTGAATAACTCTAAAATATAATAAAGAAGAGCAGTGATATGCAAAAGTTTTAATAATTCTAAAATAAATTATAAAAAAATACTTTGAAATCGGAAAAGACGAGAAATTGATTAAAAGTGATTTTGAGAACTGATAATTTTAAAGTTATTTTTTAATAAATAATTTTAAAAATATTAAAACTTTTTCACTTCACTGCCCTTCTTTATGATATTTTAGAGTTATTCACAAAAAACTAGCTTAATTTATTTAATATTTTAAGAGAAAAGTAGTCGAAAAAATTAACATTGAATTCTGTAACAATCACATGCTGTTATGCATTTGACGAATTAACGAATCGACGTTTTGAACATTCGACTACTTTACCATTCTACTCTTTGACAATTCGAACAGATGGCGTTTCGACTATTTGAGCATTCAACGAATTGACAATTCGATGTTCTGAGCATTCGACGATTTGACAATTCGATGTTTTTAGCATTAGACGTTTTAAACATTCGACGTTTTGAACATTCGACGAATTGAAAATTTGATGATTTGAGCATTCGACGAATTAACAATTCTATATTTTGAGCATTCGACGAATTGATAATTCGAACATTTAATACTTCTAACCAATAGACATTAGTCAGAATAAAAATTATGTTAAAAAACAATTCCATTATTTAAAAATTAGAATCAATGATTATTCGACAAAATGAAAATTCTGTTGAATGATATTTCGAAATATGAAAATTATGTGAATTGACGTTTCTCAAACATACAAATTATATTAAATGGCGATTAGTGTGAATGAATTTTAGGTTATGTAGTCATTCGGAGAATTATTTGTTATGACAAATAGTCATGAAGAATAATAAAATATATGTCAAAAAATTTTTTGACAAAATAAAAATTATGTTAAAAACAATTCGATTATTTAAAAATTAGAATCAATGATTATTCGACAAAATGAAAATTATGTTGAATAGTATTTCGAAATATGAAAAATATGTGAATTGACGTTTCGATAATAAAAATTTCGATGTTTTAAATATTATAAAATTGAATTTTGGGCAATAATCATGCACCCCAGACTGCCTGCCTGCGCAGACAGATGATCGTTCACACCTCACTTTTCCCGTTGAAAAATGAGGGAAGATTTGAATATCTATTAAAATTCAAATCTTCCCTCATTTTTCAACGGGAAAAGTGAGGTCTGAACGATATTCTGTCTGCGCAGGCAGGCAGTCTGCAGAGGTCTGAATGCTCCTTTATAGCTTAATTTGAATTATCTGTTTCGATTTACTCGATGAAAACGGCAAATGTAAAATACGCAGAAAAGATATTTTTTGCACAAAAAATAACTACGATTAACGAATATAAAAATCGTTTTACAAAATAATAATTATGAATTACAAAAGACAGAGCTGAATACTATCAAAAAATAAATACACGCACGCGCAGTTCAGAAAATTTTCAAAATAACTAATTATCCTAGTTGATTTGACCAGGGAATATGCAGAGTTACATTTACAAATTTTGAATTTATGGAATTGATCAGGGAAACTGGTTGAATTTACTGGGAATCCTAATTAACTTTACTAGGTTAAGATTAACCCTGGGTTTATAGTTAACCCCTTACCAGTGTAGTCAAAATAAGCTTTTCGTGACACAAATATACAAAAAAATTTTTTTTTAATTACTTGATATTATTATATTTTGTTTTTGGGGTCGCTGAATCCGAATATTTGATCAAAATTTAAAAATTCAAAATGGCGGCTTAAAAATTTTAAAGTTTTCGAATTTGACTAAAAATACTCACTTGGGGGTTTTTGGGGTCGCTGATTTCGAATATTTAATTAAAATTTAAAAATTCAAAATGGCGGCTTTAAAAATTTAAAAGTTTCCTGATTTGACTAAAAATGCTCACTTGGGGGGTTTTTGGGGTCGCTGATTTTGAATATTGGGTTAAAATTTTATAATTCGAAATGGCGACTTCAAGATGTCAACTAAAAATATCAGGAATGCGCAGTAGTGTTCTATGAATATCAGGCATTCGCAGTAGTGTTCTATCAATGTCAGGAATGCACAGTAGGGTTCTATGAATATCAAGCATGCGCGCAAAACACCCACACATGTATACTCACACATATACACTAATCACATGTACATGTATACTCGCACATGTACATAAATTACATACACATGTATACTAACTCATATGCAGATATAAACTCCTACATATACACAAATCACATATATAGATTTAATAATCGATTGATAATATATTTTGTTGAATTTTTTAAGGTTTGTTGATGCACGTAGTGTCTGTTGAAATTTTTTTAAATATACGTTAATACCTCACTCGCTAATGCTGCGCTGTCTGTGTTGTAAGGGAACTTATTTATTTACTTGTGTATTTACTTATTTATTTGTTTGACAGAAATCAACAATAATTTTTTAAATGGATAATCAGTGAAAAATGACTTTATATTTCTGTAAGTGTAATTTTCAACTGACTTTTAGTAAAATTATTTGTTTGACAGAAATTTACAATAATAAATAAATCACAATAAAATAACAATCAGTGAAGAATGACTGATATTTTAGTACTTTTCAACTGATTTTCAGTAAAATTCCACTGATTATGAATCCAGTCACTTTTTAAAAATACAAAATGGCGAATCCAGGATAGCGGACGGAAATGAAAGATTTAGTAAGAGAATACGTAAACATAACATTTCGTATAATGTACAATGACAATTTTTTAAAATGTCACTTCATAATTTTTGTCATATTACACAATGATTTTAAATAAAATAATTTATATTTTTATAAATATTAATAATTTTTTACATTTTCTAACCACTATAAGGTTTTAATTTGTAAATGTTCAAATTTAGAAAGAAAAATTTATAATATTATACGCTCAAACAGCACTTGATATTTCCTAAATATTTCCTGAATATTTCACTGAAAGATTGAAATATTTCAGTGCAAGGTTCTTGAAATATTGCTACAAATTGAAAATGTCCGCCTATGTAAAACATTGACGCGAAAGTTTAGAAAATATTTCATTGAAATATTTTGGAAATTTTCAAATTAAATTATGCGCACTGGTCAAACTCAGTTTCTATGGCCTGTAGAGCTGCGCAGTAGTTTTTAGCTTTCTAGAATCCTATGGGTTTTAAAATATTTCACAAAATTCCTATTGGTTTCAGGTGTTTACCAAATTTTTTAGTTTTGTGAAATATTTTCAGAATATTGCAGAATCGTCATGTGTAATATTGCAGGAATATTTCAATGAAATATTTTCTAAACTTTCGCGTCAATATTTCACATCGGACATTTTCAATTTGCAGCAACATTTCAAGAACCTTGCACTGAAATATTTCAATCTTTCAGTGAAATATTCAGGAAATATATTTAGGAAATATCATGTGCTGTGTGTGTCAACTATATTGTCTAGACTTGCAAAAACCCAAAGTCTAGACAAACTTGTTGTAACAATATTGTTACAATATATATTGGAACAATATTAATACAATAATATATTAATATTGTTACAATATATATTGTTACAATATTGGTGACGGTGACGTGCAGTAAAAATTTCAAAAAAACATTTCTCAAAAAAATTAATAAAACAGCATTTTTATATAGTTTACGAGATAAAAATTCCTGAAAAAAGTGTTGAAATTATTTCATTGAAGAGCGTTCACAAATGATGTCACGCAATTTTTCGGGATTTTTTACCCCCCCCCCCCTCCCCCTTTTAAACAAATTTCATGCAATTTCAAATATATATCGAAGTAATATTCCAGGATGATGTTGAAGGAATGTTCCACCGTAATATTAATGGAATATTCCAGGGTGATGTTGAGGGAATGTTCCCAGATAATATTAAATATGTTGAAAATACCATTGAAAATCGTTTTTACTAAAGAAAGAAGATAAAGAGAAAAAAAGTCAAATTTTTTCAAAGTATGAAATTTTGGAATATTTCCAGGGAATATTCTGGGAATATTGCCTTAATATTCATTCAACATTACTTTGGAATATTCCATTAATATTACGGTGGAATATTGCCTCAACATCATCCTGGAATATTACTTCGAAATTACCGTGGAACATTCCCTCAATGTTATTTTTGGAATATTTCTGTGGAGCGGACATTTTAATATTACTTTAAGATTCCTAGAATATTCCGAATATGAAATGTAATATTCCCTTCACTTTAAGGTTATACATATTCCGTGCTGCTTGGGTATAAGCAAAACCAAAATTTCGTCGGTTCATAGAGCCATGGAACGCCCCATATAGCATTTTAAGATGATTCACATTTTGGACAAGTTAAAACCTACGATATTGGCTGGTTTTAATAAAAAATTTAGGGGAAAATGGGTCAAAAGTACTAAAAGATGGGCAAATATTATTTTTGAAATATCTTTTTTTTGTGTAGGGGAGCGTGGGGTAATGGGAGATTTTAAATTTCACGTTCTTAAAAGCCTTAAAATTCGCTGCAATGTCTAGAAAATCTTCTACAACCTTTGTTTATATCATTCCAAAACAAACGAATACATTCTTGACAAATTTTTAGTAAAGACAAGGGAAAATGTATTTTTTGAGTTTTCGTTGTAAAATGCAAAATATTTCTAAACATCACCATAAGTAGTTAAAATCGTATTATTTAGTTATGCTTTTTCATTATATTATAGGTGAATATGTGTAGATATGTATACTTGTATAAAAATCGAGATAATAATAAAATTTGTTTATATTTTTTTTTATGCAAATTTTGACCTGTAAGAATTCTGTGGGGTAATGGGAGAATTAGTGTCAGCCCAAAGAATCTTCGTTACTATGTTACGGCTTTCGTTATTTCTTTCAAAATTGTAAAAGATGTCACCTTATGAAAAAACTTTTAATTAAAAAATAATTTTTCGTGGAAAAAATAAAAAATTAAATTTTTTCAAAATTTTTTTATTCAATTAAAATTTAGGAAAAAGTTAAACCCATTGACGTCCAGGCGTAATGCGAGTACTCCTAATAAAGTCGGCTGTAGACGCAAAATTAGGTTAATATATAGAAAATTTCTAAAGTAGAATGGTTATGCTTAATCCAAAAAAGTATTTCTTGGGAACTCTTGTCGAAGTGCGTAAGGCCAATAGGGCAGGAGTATAAACAATAAAAAAAAAATTTAGGAAAAAGTTTATTCTAAGTCTAAAGTTTTGGCTTCATTGTAAGTATTAACACTTTTTCTATTATAAAACAAAAAATATTCCTAAAAAATAGAAATTTTTTAAATTTCAAGTGAAAGCTCCCAATACCCCACAAATTAGGTGATGGCAAAAAATGTATTTTTTCTGAAATTTTTTTTTTCCAATTTACTTTCTCTTTTTAAGTTTCTTATTAAACATAATTAAAGATAAATAACTAAATGAGTAGAAAATGACGAAAACAATGTATTATTATAAAAATAAGTTGGTATTCTTAATAATTTTCCTTAAGGGGCTCCAATTCCCCCACGTTCTCCTATAACAATTTGTGTTTAAAGATTTTCAATGCGATAAGAGCAATTATTTAAAAGATAAAAAAACACAAACTGTTAGAGGCAAAAAAGGATATATTTAAAAAAATCCTTTTTCCCCACTTAATTCACATCAATATCAAAAATCGGAAAAAAACCTCGATACATCGAAAATATCGAAATTAAAACATCGAGGTTATAAACATCGATGTTTCCGATGTAGATGTCCCATCATTACAGAAAATCCTATTAGTAAGAAAAGAATAGACGTATCTTCGACCTTTTCTTACTAATTATCCAGAGAATCAGGCTAACATTTAAAACCTAACCTTCTAAGTTTAGTTATTTCAAAAAAATTATTCTATTAATGCAAATAAATATTTATTTCAATTAAAAACTATGCATTATTGAATCAAGTAATTTTCGTAATTGATTTAAAGCAATATTTATTAGATCAAATTATTCTATTTAATTGACTTAAGTAATTTGTATTTGGTTCAAATAACTATTTATTTGATACCATAAATTAAAATATTTATGTCCAGTAAATATTTACTTAGTTCAAATAAATAAAAATAAATAAGTAAAAACAAATAGTTTTAAATACAACCGAACGAGCGTTAGCGATTGAGGTATATGTCGCTAGTCTTAAATAAATCTCGATAAGCTCATGCGCTTCAATGTATCGACAGCACAACTGCCCTAATACAGAAACCTGCTTTAATTTGAAAAATATTTTCGAAATTATTTTATTTTAGCAAGATTCGTTAACTTTTATATATATTTTTTTCGATGCCGCTATCCCAGGCAGAAAAGTTGGAGGTGTGCCAGCACTAACGACCGGCATGGTACCGAACCGGTTGTAAAGTCGGACATATGCCGGTACCGGCAAAAAGGTACCGGGCCGGATATGAAATAAATACCGGCCCAGTACCGGCCCGGTGGTAAATGTGGATTTCTACCGGTACTGGTAGTGTGTACCGGGCCGGTTGATTAAAAATATCTGGCCCAGCACCGGCCCGGTACTATAAATTACTTCTTCTTTTATACCGTCGAGGGAGATTTGCCGGTGATAATATTTGTACCGGCCCAGCACCGGCGTATCACCGGCCCGGTACTGCCATTTCGCTCTGTCTTATACCGCCGAAGGAGATTTGCCGGTGATAATATTTGTAGCGGCCCATCACCGGCCCGGTACTGTCATTTCGCTTTGTTTTATACCGCCGAAGGAGATTTGCCGGTGATAATATTTGTACCGGGCCAGCACCGGTGTATCACTGGCCCGGTGCTGTCATTTCGCTCTGTCTTATACCGCCGAAGGAGATTTTCCGGTGATAATATTTGTGCCGGCCCAGCACCGGCCCAGCACAAAAATTTACTTAATGCTTTCTACATGGCACAGAAGTTTTGCCGACAAAAATATTAGTACTAACCTAGTGTCCTCCCGGTTGTTTGCCAATGTTAAACTATCAGAAAAAGAATTAAAGAAAAGAAAAAAAATTTGAAAATTAATTTATTAATTAATTTATTAATTTAATTATTAATAATAAATTAATTAGTTAGTTGTGCCGGCAATTATATTATTACCGAGTAGGTTGCTTATTGGTGCCTGCCCGGTATCTAGCTGGTGAATAGGGCGGTCATTATTATTTACATTTACTATTCTTATTTATTTATAATAATTTAAATTGAATTAAAATAAATTAAAAAATTCAAATACTGGCCCGGTACCGTAACGGTTGAATATTAGTGCCGGCCCGGTACTGCTGCCAGCTGTAATGTCGGTTGGACTTTATAAGCTCACTTTGCATTTGCTTTCCATATGCAGGTTTAGGTTAGCGGATGTGGTGTCGACTTTGCAGCCTCAGGGTCCGGAGTTCAATTCCTCGAGTCTTCAGATTTTTCTATAACTGTTTATGTTTCTCTGTTTCAGCATTTAATATATTTACTGTTTCCAATTTAAAATTAATAATAACATTGATAATAATAATAATAATTAAATAATTAATCAGACTGAAATATAATTTTTTTAACCGGCCCGGTACCACACCGGTTGTTTTTTAGTGCCGGCCCGGTACGGTTGCCGGATACCTACCGAAGTTATCATCCGGCAATTTACCGGTACTGCGCCGGTGGAATGAACAGACTTATGCCGGTACTGGACCAGTACCTAGCCGGTTGTGCAGCCGGTAATAAACCGGCACCAAATGCCTTCCAACAATAACCGGGCCAGTACCGCCCCGGTGGATTATTCGGTACCGGCCCGGTACGTATGCCGGATACCTGCCGTAGTTATCATCCGGCAATTTGCCGGTACCAAGCCGGTGAAAATGACGGTCTTATGCCGGTACCGCCCCGGCACTTATAATCCGCCGTTTGTACCGGGCCGGTACCATCCCGGTCGTCAATTTCTACCTGGGATAGCGGTCATACACACTGGAGGCACGAATTATTTTGGCCTCTATAGATGTCAAACACTGTGAAGGGGTTAATAATACCATAAAGATTTTTTCAGTGTACTTATCTCCGGGAAACAATCATTTAGTATTAGTACTCTGAGAAAAAAACTAATTGCGCCAATACTATTGAATTCAATTTTTTTGAAGCAATAATTGAATTGAATGAAAATATTTATTAAAATATACTAAGAATTTATAACTAATAATAATAATTTAATTAATAATAACTAACATAATTTATAACTAGAAGCATAATGTTGTCTACTCTCATCTAAATTTGAATCAGTGAAATTCCGCACTGAAAATCAGTGAAATTTGACTGAGAATCAGTGACTCTATTCTCGCGATTTGAATCAGTGGAATTTCACTGACAGTTAGTTAAAAAAACTAAAATTTCAGTCATTTTCCACTGATTTGCCAATTAAAAAAGTACTGATAATTTCTGTCACATATATTGAAAATTTCAGTTATTTTTAAATTGGCTATTCAGTGAGAAATGACTGAAATTTCAATCATTTTTAACTGATCTTCAGGGAAATTTTACTGATTAAAATCGCGAGAATAGAGTCACTGATTCTCAGTCAAATTTCACTGATTCAGTTTCAGAGAGTAATAAAATATGTAAAATGGTTGAGATGTAGGGTTGATACAATTTTATTAAAAAAATATTAACCCCTTAACTGTTATGTCAAAGATTTTGTCCGTCAAATATTTGCCATGGCAGTTGGGAGGTTAATTAGTTCGAAATAAGTCACGGAGAAAAATGAAAATTCAGATTTCAGACTGAATATAAAACAATTTGAATGATTTGTATTATCGTAGGAAGAAAAATTAAATTTTGGTTCTCTATCCCAAAAAGTTTAGTAATGATTTTCAATTAAGATCAATGTTAAATATCTTAATAAACGCTAATAGTCTTCTTTTAACAAGTGCAATCAGATTCCGTAATTAATTCAAAAGTGAAAAGAATTAGGTTCAATTATTATTATTTGAATTTAATTTAATTCAGCTACTCAATTGTTACAAACTTTGTATCAACGTTCACTTAAATGGGGACTGTTCTGTGCGAGAGTCCAGATTCATTCCCAAACAGTTTTTAGGAATAAGAAACTCTGTGGCGCGCCTGCGCCCGCGTTTGTTTAGTTTCTTCGTTTTTTATGTACACGGAAGTCTGGGTGTAGTTCGTAGTGTGCGTCGTGCCGTATTAATTGTTTCAATTAATAAAAATTTTAATTTTAAATATAATAGTGAGTGCAGTTTTGTGATAAAGTTCTAGTGTTACAAATGAATTTAGAAGAAAATCTAAGTGAAATGTTTGATCTCATTTTGAGGTTAGGTGTGTGTTTATTTTGTTTTTAGCCGGTTATGTAATACCTAATTGTTATTATATTTTATTGTAATGTTCAATTTAGGCAACTAAATGTAAAGTCTAAAATGAAATAATATGTGACGCTCCACGAGAAAAGGGACCTTATTTACTCTTGTCATAAGGTCCCTTTTCTCGTAGAGCGTCACATATGTAAAAAAATAGAGAATACTTTGAATTTTAAACATCTTCGCATTGGGATTTTTATTTAATCTGTAGATATTTAAATATAATCTCTTTCTTTAAACATTTTAAAACAAATCATTTTAGTAGAAATGGCAAAGGACTTGTATTTAATTTTTTAAGAGATTCGACGTTTAAATATCTAAAGAATAATAAAAATCCCAGTGAAAAGTTTTATATAATTCAAAGTATTCTAATATTTTCAGTTGTTTCATTTTTCGATTTTATATTTAGTTTCAAATTGAATATTCCAGTAAAAGTAAATATTTTGACAAATAAAAATAATAATGTAGGTCACTAGAAGATCTGCTCACATTATAGTCAGTATGGGAATCGGCACTAGACTTGCCTTGGACTCCGCCCAGAAGCGCCTATCAATGTGTTTAGTCTGCTTTGTTTCGCGTATAAGTGTGCATAAGAACGAAAACATGTTAAGCCTACTGACGTGCTTTAAACCTTTTACCGAAAACATGTTAAGCCTACTGACGTGCTTTAAACCTTTTACCATTCATTTCCCTGATTTTTATCCTGGAGCCGCAAAGGTAGACAAGTTTGGGAATGAAATCTAAATCACTACTGCTGAACTCTAAAATTTTCAATCGAATTTTTCTGCGTGGTGTTGTCATTATTTTAAATAAAATTTAAAATAATGTATTTACATTTATGTATTATTACATAAATGTATTTACATTTATGTATTATTACATAAATGTATTTACATTTATGTATTATTACATAAATGTATTTACATTTATGTATTTACATTTATGTATTTACATTTTATGTAGACGTATATTTTAGACGATGGAATATGCTTTTGAATCAATAGCACGTGATTTTGTTATTGTAAAGGATGTATTTAAATACGTTCAAAAGCAGATACTATAAAATTGACAGTACCGTACAATAAAATTGTAGTTATACTTATTTAAATTAAATTTGTTAGGTATTGTCTTGTTCAAATTAATTTTTCAATAAGAAAGTATATTTCTACTACTATAAAAAAGGACTTTACGTGTCAAAAAATAATTTTTTACTTTTTTTTTTATTCGGATAGAGTTTGAAACGCTTTTTAAAATGGTAAAAACCAAAAATCATAAGTTAATTAAAAGTTGAATAAATTTTATATATCTATCCCTATAATTATAAAATCATATCGCCGCCGCCGCCGCCGCTGTTTCAGAAAGTTTTAAGGGACCCTTATAGTAGGAGGAACATAGTCAAGGTTGGCCCACTGTCAAGGTCGGTCCATCGTCAGAAACAAGTTACATTTGACCTAAATTCAGGTCAATTTTAAAGGCAGTTTTAACCTACAGGTCAAAATTACTCAAAATTTAGGTCAATTTTAAGGGCAGATTCAACCTACAGGTATACATATATATAAATAATTTACTCCAACTCATTACTATGCCATCATATTAAGATAACATGATTTTAAAAATTAAAATAAATATTAAAAATAGTTAGGGGGTTGGCGCGCAAAGCGCGCAGGGGGGCGAAGCCCCCCTAGTGCGTATATATATAATATAATATAATATATAATAATATATAATATATATATATATAACTGATGCAAATTTAATCAATAGTTCTAAGTCATTTTGGAATTTTATTAATAATAACAAAAACAACTTTTCTTTTCCGGCTGAGATGTATCTTGATCAATTAAAAGCTACAGATAATATGAGTATTGATAATCATTTCGCCGATTATTTTAGATCAGTTTATAATGGCCCTGACGCTACTCATGTATTTAATTTATAAGATAGAGTTGACTTGAGGTCACGATCGCATACCTGTTTCTTTTTCAAGTCATGCTGTTCTTCGATCATTGAACCACTTCTGCTGATATTTAATAATTCTTTAAAACTCGGTTATTTTCCGAACTGTTAAAAGTTAGGCATAATTTCACCCATATACAAGACTGAAGATAGATCTAATGTTCGAAATTACGGGCCTATAACTATCCTGAGTGCAATACCTAAGTTGTTTGAAAGCTTGGTTTATGATCAGATGTATTTTAAATGTAAGGGTGTGCTGATTAAGGAGCAGCATGGCTTCAGAAGAGGACTTTAAATAATTTGTTTCTCTTCACACAGTTTTTAATTGGTGCCTTGGACGCTGGCATTCAAGTCGACGCAATCTATACTGATTTCTCCAAAGCTTTTGACAAGGTTGATCACAATATTTTATTATCAAAGATTCAAAGTTATGGGGTTTTAGGGATTGAATTGAAGTAGCTGTTTTCTTATTTGCGTGATAGGCTTCAGATTGTCAGGATTAATGGCATTCTCTCCAATGAATTTTTTTCTACCTCAGGTGTACCACAGTACTATCATCTTGGTCCTCTGTTGTTTTTAATTTAGTCTAATGATATTAACACTTGCTTTACTGGTGGCAATTTCTTAACATTTGCTGACGATTTTAAATTTTTTAGGATCACTTATGATCAATTTAGTATGCATGATTTGCTGGATGACCTTATTAGAATTTCCCTGTGGTTAGGCCTCATCTTGACTTTCTTTCGGTTATTTACTCGCCGCAGTACGACTGTCATAAACTGAGACTTGAAAGGATACAGAATCGATTTTTAAGATTTGATGCCAGACAGCTTGAAATACCGTATGACTACTTTTGCCAAGATTACACTAAATTGCGCTCAATTATGAAGATTTCTTCAATTCAGAGCAGATTCTTGAGACTTTACTTACAGTTTTTTAACATGTCCTTAGCGGTAATATTGACTGTCCTGCATTGTTGTCTGTATTTCGCTGTCGGTTCCCTACTTTTCTTTGAGAAGTAGATCAACTTTTAAGGTACCTCTTCTCTCTCTACTTAGTGCAAGCAGGCGGTATCTCAGGTACAACTGGGGCTGCTAGCTTGTACAAATTCCTAGAGGAAGCTGTACTCGAGACACTGGTACAACTGTGCAGTAGTAACACCCCTCGTTACTCCGTCGCTCTATTCTCGCTCTTATGCACTTGGTCGGATCAGGGTTACATCTGTGTAAGACCTCGTGCATAATTTCCGTCTACGCTATTGTAAACCAACCCTGTGGTGAAGAGGTACAACTCGACCTCCACAGAGTTGATGTACTAGGTAGATTCTTCGACCCAAGGTACATCTTGGCAGAAGATGAAGCTTGTATTTTAACCTTCCTTCACTATTCGCACAAAGCTTTGTATCGGACATGAATACCGAAGAGAGAATCAGTATCTAGCAATTTCGATATTAAAAGTCGACCTAGTGTGCACGACTCTAGTAATCGTCCGTACCGTTGCCTATGGGTAATTCCTAAAGTTTACCCTCGCGAATAAATAAGCGTTTACGTCGGTTATAATCCAAGATGTTGGTAAAGTAACGTATTGTAATGTACACTCGGTAATTATGTAAAAAGTGAAACTATATTAATAGTGAAACGGTAAATTAATATAATTCACTATTCTCTGATAGAAAACTAGTAAACGATATTTTATTATTGGTATTTCTACGATTTATTTTGTTAATCTAAATTTATTTTGTTAGTTATATTTTTGTTATTGCTTCCTCATAGAGGAAGGATTGTATTAGCAAAATTGTCGATTGTGATTTTTTGACATATTTATAAATTTATTTTCATTATACCTAATCTCTTAGTACTTTTTGTATAAGTGGTTACTGTCCGTATAAATGTTATAAATAAATTAAAAAAATTTCGATGTAATTTGACCTCAGAAGTCCAAAAAACGGATTTTAAAAAATTGTCCCGATGTGTGTGTGTGTGTGTGTACTAACATTACATTTGCGTCAATATCTCAGAACGAAAAAGAGCTAAAGGCTTCAATTTTTTTAATTGTAGGTCTCCCCGGGGGACATAAAATAAGAGTATTTTTAGCCCGATTCATAAAGTTTAACTATATTTTTTTTGCATTTTTCATTTTGTGAAAAAACGTTTTTTGACCATAACTTTAAAAAAATTTTAGAACACCTAGAATTTTTTTCTTTAGTTTTGTAGAGTTTTTTTAGACGCATCTTTTGAGCCTCCATCGCACATTTTTCGTCCATATTAGCTGGAGATATGAAAATTTTTAAAATCTAAAATTTTGAAAAATAAGACTTTTATGAAAATTTTTTTAAATTATGTAGAAGTAACTTTAAAAAATTATCACCAACTTGAAGAGAATTAAAAAACGCTTCGATTGACCTATTTTTTAACCTGATTCGGGCAGAAATTATGAAATTATTTGTATGTGAAAAATAAAAAATTGTGGAAACCCGAGTCGAACTTTTAGACCTGCTTACCTCCTTAAAACTGAGGGTTTGTAAGGATTTAATAGGATGAAAGCAGAGTTTATTTGCATTGCTGATTACCTCCTGCAAACCCCTGGTTAGTGACAAATTTAGATGGTAAAAGGAGGAAAGCAGGTGTTCCTAGAACCTTATTAAATACTGCTTGACCCTTACTTACAGAATTCTTTCCTCTCCCAAAACCCTGGAAAAACTGCTCATAGCATATTTGAGATCATTTTTAACTAATTTTTATAATAACATTAATTATTAATAAATGGCATTATTATTTGATGATGTTTACTTTTTTTAATTTAATCGTGACCAATAGCGAATTCATAAATAATGTTAGTATATATGTGAGGATTAATACATATCCATTTATATATAAAAAAACATTTTTAAATTAAATATTTGTTAATTAAATTATTTAACAGTGTATATAATCATTAAATTGCATACTTATAACTATACAATACAGAAAAATCGGAATAAACGCAAACCTATTAAATAAATAAAATCTAACGCACGCGAGACTTGAACCTACGAACTACGGACTACGTAACTATCGCCCTAACCACTATGCTACGGAACCTAACTGAACACAGACGCTTTATTTTCAGTGACTTGTTGAGTTATTGGTTTTGGTGATTCATTAAAGCATTTATTGACACTAATACACTACAGTGTTACGTCCCAAAAATAATAATTTTATGGTTCGCAACAGTACTTTGTTTTTAAATTTAATTTAATATTAAATTTTAATTAAATTTCATTATATTTTATTTATTTCAAGCCTAGACTTGCGTCCAATAGCTTGGGAATACTTTCAATAATTATTTCTCTTATTTGATTTAATTAATGAAGAAACGACAAAAATTTTAATAGAAACGATTTCATACATTCACATAAGACGTATGGAATTTTGTAAAAACAAAGATTTTAATAGAAACGATTCCATACATTCACATAAGACGTATGGAATTTTGTAAAATTAAAAATATTTTTTAAAGAAAGTAGGAAAAGAAAGAACACAGCAGGATTAATTTGTTACTCACTTTTTAATAACAATTTAAAGATGAATTTCATTTGAAATTGGAACTGGAATTGGAGATGAAGTTGTCTTCGAATTAGAATTTGGAAATAAGAATTTGAACTTGAATTGTTTAATATAATAAAAACTCGGACTTGAAGAATTTGAATAATAAAAAGTTGAATTAAACTTGAGCTTGGAACTTGAAGAATTTGAATAATAAGAGCTTGAATTAAACTTGAACTTGGAACTTGAAGATTTGGAATTTGAAGATTAAATTTGAAATTATAACTTAAAGAGAACTCTGAGTTATAATTGACAATTGTTCGAGAACTCTATTTTAGTTGATAGCTTTTCGAGCTCTGCCTTTTCCTTAAGGAACACGTATATTTATGTAAGAGTTCCCACTTCTGATTTTCTTAAGGGAGGAAAATTCGGGGATGAAAATATTGTAGAAAGGGAAAAAGCGGTTGAGTATTTTTAGGATTGGTTTAAGAAAAAGAAAATAGAGAGGAAATGCATTAAGAAATGGGCCTGATAGGCGAATTTTGGGTCCGTCCCATTTTTATCAGTTTTAAGCGTAGGAGGATCTTTGAAAAGGGGCTGAGTCTTATCGTTCCTTAACTTCATCTCCCTTCCAACTCCAATTTCTAGAATTTACAGAAATAGCATTTTTTCTTAATTTTAACATATTTCTTAATTCTAAAATATTCAACATAATAATAAACGGTTGTTTATAATAATTATTGTAACAATTGCAATTATTATTATTAACAATTATGAAATTATTAATTATTTAGTTAATACAAACAATTCGATGAAATTTACGTTAATACACTGGGTTCAAAAAGTTTCAGTACATTTGTACTGATTATTGTTAAGTGCTCGCTTCACTTAAAATTCAAATATTTCTGTAAAAATAGATGTAAGAGCTATCAAAGTAGGATCATTTTAAAGATAAATAAATTTAGAGTCAAATAGGATAAGATATAACCAATTTAATAGTGTAAATATTAAAAATATAATTCTTTAAAGTTAGAGATTTTTTGTGAAAATTGCGATTTTGAAATCTGAAATTCAAGCGTACGCCAATTGAAGAAAATTTTTTTTAAGTTTTGATAGTTGCACAATAAAAAGTACAAATTTTATTCTTTAATTCTAGACCAAAATAATTCACATATATTAAGTATTTTCTTCAAATTTTATACAAATAATATCTCTTGCTCTAAATTTTTCGAAGAATATAAATTGCAAATTCGTCGTTTTCATTCACTTGTTCTATCAAATAACCACACTTTTGAAAAATATAGAACCTCTTCATCTTAGAAAATTTAAGATATTTACATGAAATTTATCTCTCTTCTTATTGTTTTACAAATTTTAACTCTATCATTATTCCTTATTTTCCTTCTAGGTGACTATTTTTTATTTTACAATAACAAAAAGGTGCATATATTTAAAAGTGTGGTTAATTGATAAAACAAGTGAATGGAAACGACGAATTTGCAATTAATATTCTTTAAAAAATTTCGAGAGCAAGGGAAGTTATTTTTATAGAATTTGAAAAAATACTTAATATTTGTGAATTATTTTGGTCTAGAATTAAAGAATGGAATTTATACTTGATATTGTGCAACTGTCAAATATTAAAAAAAAATTTTCTTCAATTGGCGTACGCTTGAATTCCAAATTTCAAAATCGCAATTTTCCCAAAAATCCCTAACTTTAAAGAATTAAATTTTTAATATTTACATTATTAAATTGGTTATGTCTTAGCCTATTTGACTCTAAATTTATTGAACTTCAAAATGATCCTAGTTTGATATCTGTAACGCCAATTTTTACAGAAATATTTAAATTTGAAGTGAAGCGAGCATTTTAAAGTTATCAGTACAAATGTACTGAAACTTTTTGACCCTAGTGTAAATAATTATCAAATCAATTTGTTAATTAATACTATGTTTAAATATTAATTGTCAATAATTTGTTTAAACATTCATAATTATTAAAGATAACAACAATAAAATTAATGATTTCAATAATTACCTATTTATTCTAACTAATTCGATAACATTCTGATTATTATTTTATTACTTAATAGTTATAATAATAATTTGTTAATTAATATTTTATTTAACAATAAACTGGATAATTTGTTTAAAAATTCTATTAATTAAAAAAACAAATAATCAAAATTGTTATTTAATAATTTCGGACTTTAATATTTTTTTACTGTTCAACAATTAATTCTAATTGTTGTTAATTGTTTATTGTTAATTATTTGTTTATAATATTCGAAACATCAAAATTAACTAATTAATTTATGTCGATTTTATATAGTTAGAAATATTTTTAATTTGTTAAAAACAATTATTTTGTTAATAATTTTTATTGTTAATTAGTAATAATTAATTAATTTGACATTTTGAATTTTATTAACATTATTTAAATTTAAACAGAATATATTTAAAAGAATTTAATATTATTTTCATGAAAACATATTTTGATGAAGTTGTGTAAAAAGGGACTGTTGTAAAAAATATAAGGTTTATCTTAAAGGAATTTTATCTTCCTTTTAGCGGTATACTCTAAAAGAACATAGTTTCAAGAAATCTCTATTTGTGTGTGGAGACAAAGATAATAGTATACTCTAAGATTAAAACTCAAAATTTTAGAGTATTGATTTTTAGGCTTACAACTATCTTCTCTCAGTTTAGATATTTTCTTCAAAATATGTTTTTGTATAAAATACAGAAATTTCGAATATTTAAAATATGACGTCATTATTACAGGACGTTACAACAGCAAATAAATAAATTGTTGAATAATAATAACCTACTTTAAACATTCATAAATTCATATTTTTATTATTAAAAAAAATGTCAAAACATTTTAGTTAAAAATAATATTTATAAATTAATAATAAAAAAGTACATGTTTCGGTAACCTATTCGCAGTTTGAAGTTAGTTGTCGTTTACATTTTTGTTTTTAATTTTTTTTTAATTTTTCTTTTTAAATATTTTCAATATTAAAATTAATGTATTGGAAATCTTCGAATTGTTGCAAAGAATTTTATCAAAAAATTTGATAATAATAAAATTCCTTCAAAGAAATTCTTTTTTTAGAAAAATAACTAAATTATCGCGAAGAATTTTATTAATATTTTTAAAAATCCTAATTAAATTCTTTTAAAAAATTTCTTTGAATTTTTTTTTAAACTAATGGAGTTTCTTTAATAATTTTAATTGAAAATTTCGAAAGCAATTGCATTTTATGAAGAAAAATTTTATTAAAATTGTATTGAAAATAATTGATTTCTTGCGAAGAACTTTACTATTTATCAAAATAATTTTATATAGAATTTTTTAAAAATATTTTGAGAATAATTAAATTGTTTTTTGAGAATTTTAAATTCTTGTTGAAATTAAATTTTATGGAAATTTTTTAAAATAATTAAATTTTTTCGTTTAATTTTATTTTAATTGGATTAATGATTATTTAATTTCTGCAAAGAATTTTAGTATTTATAAAAATAGTTGAATTATTTCGAAGAATTTATTAAAGTTTAAGAAATTAATTGCAATTTATGAAAATATTTTAAAATATTTGAATTCATCTAAGAGATTCAATTAAAATTGTTTTGAAAATAATTGAATTATTGCGAAGTATTTTACTATTTATAAAAATAATTGAATTTTTTCGAAGGATTTATTAAAATTTTAGAAAATAATTGAATTCTTTCGTGAAATTTTTAAAATAAAAATTTTGTAATTTGCATGACAATAATAAGTTGTATATCCCGTTCCTCGCGTAACATTTGCTATTGTAAGAATGTTGTAGAAGCAATACAGGGTTTAAGGTTTAATTAGGACTTAAAAAGGAGTTGCCAGAGTTAAATAGAACTTACGCAGGAGGAAAAAACACCAAGGGTTTGTTAGGTGCAGGTTAGGATTAAATTATACTTACCAGGAGGTAAGCAGGTCTAAAAGTTCGACTCGGGAAATATCATTTTTTTAACATCCTTTTTTATTTGCTTCCTAATAGAAATAATAATAATTAAAATATAAGAATTACTTTTTATAAAAGGGTTAAAAATCATTAAATCTTGGTCCAAAATATGTGTTTTTATATATTCTATAAGATGGTAATAATAGTTTACAAATTACACATAAGTTAATAAACAAGAATGTTGAAAAAATGATATTTTCCACAATTTTTGATTTTTCAATTACCAATAATTTTATAATTTCTGCCCGAATCAGGTTAAAAAATAGGCTAATCGAAGCGTTTTTTAATGCTCTTCAAGTTGGTAATAATTTTTTAAAGTTACTTCTACATAATTTAAAAAAATTTTCATAAAAGTCTTATTTTTCAAAATTTTAGATTTTAAAAATTTTTATATCTCCGGCTAATATGGACGAAAAATGTTTAATGGAGGCTTAGAAGATGCGTCTGAAAAAACTCTACAAAACTAAAGAAAAAAAATTCTAGGTGTCCTAACATTTTTTTAAAGTTATGGTCAAAAAACGTTTTTTCACAAAATGAAAAATGCAAAAAAAATATAGTTAAACTTTATGAATCGGGCTGAAAATACTCTTATTTTATGTCCCCCGGGAAGACCTACAATTTAAAAAAAATTGAAGCCTTTAGCTCTTTTTCGTTCTGAGATATTGAGGCAAATGTAATGTTAGTACACACACACACATCGGGACAATTTTTTAAAATCCGTTTTTTGGACGTCTGAGGTCAAATTCCATCGAAATTTTTTTTTTATTTATTTATAACATTTATACGGACAGTAACCACTTATACAAAAAGTACTAAGAAATTAGGTATAATGAAAATAAATTTATAAATATGTTAAAAAATCACAATCGACAATTTTGCTAATACAATCCTTCCTCTATGAGGAAGCAATATAAGATACACATTATTATTTCTAATCTTGGAGAATTTAAGTTTGAATAAACTGTGAGAATCATGTTACAACACATTGTAGTGTTTAATACAATTAACTTTTTCACACCTGTCTTTTTACTTTATTCCTTTATTTTAAATATAAATACCGTCTATCCAGAATTGTTGAACAATAAAAACCAAAAAAAGGGTCCACTACCTTTAAATAAATAATTTCTGAAAGGCAAATAACGTTTTACCTTGAGATATTTTTATTTAAATTTTTGTGTAACTAATTCGTTTAGCAAATGGTTAAAACTATTTTTTTATAAAAATAAGAATTTTAATTAATAAATTAAAGTATCCAAAATTCATCTTTAAAACTGTTTATTTTATTGTTTTCTATATTACTGTTTCTGAATATTTATTTACGTAAGTGTTTTCAGAAATAGAATTTCCTGCTTAACACGAATATCGTATTTATTTTCAAATTAATTTACGTCGTTCCTTAAAATTTAGAAAACTGAAATATGGGCTGACGAAGCAAGGATAGTTAGAGCTAATACGACACGGTACAATCCTGCTAATGCGACTGCAAATTATAAACAAATGTTTAATTTTTCTTTTTAGGTTGATATACATAATGGTGCGTAATTATATACGGAAAACAAAGCATATTGACCAAGAAATTGGTGGTCTTTTAAAAAAAATTAATTAAACCTCAGATTCTACTTCCGAAGAAATTTAATGCAATAATTAAAATTTAGAAAGTGTTCAAAACATATAATGTTTACACGGAGAAAATTTATTAAAGAAATTTTACTAAATTTAGTTCAGTAAAACTTGGATGAACTGTTGAAACAGTAATTTTTCAGAAACTAGACTGTAAAAGCAATTCTAAATAAGAGTATACAAATAAAAGATTTTTAATTCCCTTTAATATCGTCACATAAACGTTAACCAAGGTATAGAAAGGAATTGAAAAGCACATAATTTTAGGTTAGGTGTAGAAAGGTATTCAATTTTAAATATAGGTACCTATTTATGGAAAATTTGATGCTCAGGAAGTTCATTTTTTATGAGTAAGTGAAATATTATAAATATTTGCATCTGAACGTATTATATTGTCCAAAAAAAGTAATTTATGCCAAATTTAACCTTTCGCCCCAGTCTTCCCTACAAATACAATATGAAATATAAGTGTTTATATTTTCAAACACCTTTTAGTTTTTAAAAAAAAACTTTAAAAACAAATAGATGTGTAAACTGTAGCATGAAGTGTATTCAAAATTAACAAAAAGTAATAGTCATTGTGCTATGTTTATTATTCTTCTTGTTACAACCATTTTTAACAGTACGTTTCCGGCATTTTTTAACTATTTGAATAACACTTAATTTAGTAATCACTAACATTATTTTTACATATCCGTTATGACACACATTGTGACTCTATTGCACTTTAAAGTTAACCTTAAATTAAAATCATATCATACACATGTGAAACACACGGTATACAAGAATTTAAATGTGTGAGTGATGTGCAGAAGCACCACGCCGACGACTTTTCGAAGCGAAACGCCTGGTTAAAGACAGGCTCGTGACTCATCCCTACTACCGAAGTTTCACCTCCTGTCTCTAGCCTTCTTCAGATATACCATCGGAAAGAGGACCTAAAAAGCTACAAATTTGACCCATATATAATTTAAATTGTCAAAAAATTGAATTTTTACATTAATTTTTAAAAATGATGTAAAATCAACGTTTCGAAATTTAGGCTTGCAGGTTGACCCACGTTGAAAAATTGATAATAATATGGAACAACTTATCTTCTACTTTATCTAAATTCGTTTGAATTTTGTGTTTCAGATGACCCAGCTCCTTATAATCGTAGTCACCGCAAACCCTTTTTTATGCAGACCTCGACAAGATCGCGCACCAGGGCTCCATTTTTAAATGTTTTTAAAAAAAATTTTATCGGAATTTGTAGTTAAAAACTAGGGAAGCCCCCTTATATTAAAGGTATATTAGGGTAAACCAGACAGTAGTCGGACACTTTTCAATTTTGAATAGCTATAAAACCGTATGAGATAAAAATATTTTCAAAGTTGCTAATCATTTATAAGGTGATCATAAACAAATCTAAGCTTTTGTAAAAAATATGAATTGCACTTTTAAAACAGTGTTAATTAAAAAGATTGCTTCAGGTGGCCGACTACCGTCAGATTCTTACTTTTTTTAAAAAAAATTTTTAACGAAGAAGACATTTTTTTTTGTAAACATGGTTGGTATACATACTAGTTTCGTAGGAACATTAGGAACAATTACACATCAAAGAAATTTTAAAGAAATTTTAATTGTAATTTTTAAACAGTATTCATTAAAAAGATTTTCTTAAGTGGCCGACTACTGTCTGGTTTACCCTATCTAATTTTAAAAGGCCATAATTGATTTAGGTTTATATACATTATTTTATTAACTACAAGCATTTGAGTGACAGCGTGTAAATTGTAACAACTGCACAAAGTGTATTTCGGTTGTTACAATACCAAGAATCATCTATAACATTTCTAAATTGAAGACAAATAATTTCTTTTAACAACTTTTATTAATTATTTATAATTCTTGACAACCAAGGCAGTTTGTTAAAGCTAAATCCTCATAGAACTGATAATAAAAAATTTATTTTGTTAAGTATAAAGGTCTATTAGTTATTTAAAAAATTACTTTTAGCCTCTAAAACCCATTGTGCCTATTTTTTTACTTGTAAAGCTTGCATATCATGTTTAAACATATTGCAACCCCATCGTTATAATTAACTGTTTATGAGATATTCCATTTGTAACAACTGCACACTGTAACAACCGCACCTATTCTCCCCTACTATGATTTTTTGTCCTTCGAATCAAGAATTATAGCCAATCAATCATTATTAAAATACTACTTTCTACTTTTACAAAAAAACTTAAGCAAGTAATGAGAAAAAGGGCTTTGAGGTAGGTGTAAATTATTAAATAAAAAAAACCGGACAAGTGCGAGTAGAACTCGTACTAAAACCGAGGGTTCCGTACCTTCGTTTAAAACTTCTACTTTTTTGCTGAAAAAAATATAAAGATCAACTTCAATATTTTTCGCTGTATTTTTTCTGTAATCTACAGGTGAAAATAAATAAATAACTAATTTTCATCTCTTCAGATAAAAAACTTTTGGCGCTAGGGTAAAAAACACGCTTTTTTTGACGAAATTTTTAAAAAATTTTAGTTTTTCGCAAAAAAATATGAAGATGAACTCCAATAATTTTTTCTGTATGTTTGTTGAAATCTACACGAAAAAATAAATAAAAATGTATAACGCCTGTCCACTAGACTAAGAATTAAGAGAACTAGCACAGGTATAATTATTATCGAAAATTGAAAAAAAAAATTTAGGTTTTCGCTCAAAACGCAATGAAGATCAATTCTAATCATTTCCACTATATTTTTCCTGTAATCTACACGTGAAAATACAAAAGTGTACCAATTTTCAGCTCTCTAGGTAAAAAACTGTGAGCGCTAGAGTGAAATACACGCTTTTTTGACGAAATTTTTAAAAACTTTGAGTTTTTCGCTGAAAAAAATATGAAGATCAAATCCAATCATGTTCGCTATATTTTTCCTGAAATCTACACACGAAAATACATAAAATAAGCAAAACTGCAGTCAAATAGGCAAAGAATTTTGAAAACCAAGAGGGGGGTACACACTTTTTTTTTTAAAACGAAAATTTTTTTTAGTTTTTTGCAAAAAAAATATGAAGATGAATTCCAATAATTTTTTCTGTATGTTTGTTGGAATCTGCACGAAAAAGCAAATAAAAATGTATAACGCCAGTCCTCTAGATTAAGAATTGAGAGAACCAGCAAGGGTTAAAGTATTTTCGAGCTTGCAAAAAGAGATTTTAGTTTTTCGATGAAAACACCATGAAAATAAATTCTAATCACTTCCGCTATATTTTTCCAGTAATCTATGCGTAAAAACGAATAAGTATGCCAATTTTCAGCTTTCCAGGTAAAAAAATGTAGGCGCCAGGGGGGGGGTACATGGATTTTTTTCGAAATTTTCAAAATTTTTGACTTTTTCGATAAAAACAGAATGAAGATGAATACTAAATGTGTTCGCTATATTTTTCCTTTAATCCATTTTTGAAAATACATATGCATACCAATTTTCAACTTACTAGGTAAAAAACTGTGAGCGCTAGGGGGGGGTACATGCCTTTTTTTGCGAAAAATGGCCAAAATTTGATGTTTTTCGTCGAAAACTCTATGAAGATCAATCCCAATAACGTTCGCTATATTTTTCCTGTAATCTACGCGTGAAAATACATACGTGTACCAATTTTTAGCTCTCTAGGTGTAAAACTGTGAGTTCTAGGGGGGGGGTACATGGTCATTTTTGTAACCGTTCCAATAGGGTTCCTACCGGGTACGGAACCCTAAAAATGAAAAAATTGTTTAAGTTGTATGAATTATTTATGATGCCTAAGAATTTTTATATCTATAAACCAAGCCTTAAGCCATAATAGAGCCTGCAGCCATGAACATTGATCTTTAAGTTATAATCAAGCATTGAGCCATAATCGATTCTCGAGCCATAACCAAGCCTTAAGTCGTCATTAAGCTTTGAGCCATAATCAAGCCAGAAACCTTAAACAAGCCTTCAAACCATGATTGAGCATTAAGCCATGATCAAGCCTTAAGCTATAATTAAGCCTTGAGCCATAATCAAGCTTTGAGTCATAACCAAGCCTAGAGCCTTGATCAACCCTTGAGCCATAATCGAGCCTAGAGCCATAACCAAGCCTTAAGCCATCATTAAGCCTTGAGCCATAATCGAGTTTTGAGCCGTTGAGTCATTAACCCGTTGACTGTCGCTGACGCATATTTATGGCTGAAAAAGGGAGAAATTTGAAAATTCAAAATGGAATTTTATCAGAGTGTCGACAGTATGAAGTATGAGTATGTATTGTAAAGAGTGGGGATGTCGTCGCTACTTAGACGTATCCAACATTAAGCTAACTGTCCAGACAGTTAGACGAATACACGTCGATATCGTCTATCTGTCTAAGCGGTAAGCTAAATGTCCGACAGTTAGCTTACTGTCCACCGACATTTGGACAGTTAGAAAAAAAGTAACTCAATAAATGGATTCACGTCATCCGTACGAAAATATTCATCTATATTAAAATTATTAACAAATTTTGGATAATTATTAATTAATTTATTTATGCCAAATTAAGTATGAAGAGATAAAATACATATTTTATAATTATTATAATAATAAATTAAATTGTAAATTAATTTGTAATTATTAATTGCATTCCGCACCAATTCGAAGGATTTCATAAGTTTTCGAAAAATGATAAAAAGCAGCACTTTTTTCACTTTCGTTACACAAAATTGATATAACTTTTTCAATTTGTTTTCTATCCCACATTTTTCTATTTCCTTTTTCCGATAATCTTTTTTCTTCCATTAATCTGTCGAACTGAATAGAATTCACTGAACTGCTTTCCATTATAAAAATTAGAAATTTAAAATTGATTTCAATTAGTATTTAAAAATCTAACGTATCTTAGAATGCTTTTCCTTCGACTACTATTTAGCGATTGCGAATTAAAATTATTAATTTCTCATTAATTACAGTTTACGAAATATATATAGAGTCTTATACTATAAGTAATTGACGAAAACAAAAACAATACACCCATTGTTTGCGAATTAAATATTTAAATGACTGCTTACAATCACGTTTAACTTTTTAGGAATTTAAACTTATGATTAAATAATTCTAGAAAGATTACAAATTAATTTACAATTTGATTTATTATTATAATAATTATAAAATATGTATTTTATCTCTTCATAATTAATTTGGCATTAATAAATAATTAATGTAAAATTTGTTAATAATTTTAATATAGATGAATATTTTCGTACGGATGACGTGAATCCATTCATTGAGTTACTTTTCTCTAACTGTCCAAATGTCGGTGGACAGTAAGCTAACAGTCGGACATTTAGCTTACTGCTTAGACAGATAGACGATATCGACGTGTATTCGTCTAACTGTCTGCAGTTAGCTAACTGTCTGGACAGTTAGCTTAATGTCGGATTCGTCTAAGTGGCGACAATAGGGACAAGTTCACAGTCCTTTAAAACTAAAGCATAAGCAGGCGTGGTCAGATTAATTAGTCGCTACTCAAAGTGATAGCACGTTTTTCTTCCAATAAGGCTCAGTGAAGAATTGGAAGGATTGATTATCTCCAAGTTTTTGTACTTTTACTTGTTAAATAAATAAAGTAGAGTTGGCTCTCAGTTGAGTAACCAACTCACCAAAAATAATAATATTAGTTGTTTCTTACGGCGACAACAAGAGCCTAAAATTAGAAAATGTTTTTATTAACTTCAAAATATATTTTCTCAAGAAATAATGTAATTTAAATTTTAATCAGATATAATTCCATCAAGTTATTAAAATTGTTTAATTGTTATGAACGCTTTTTAAAAGTCAAAATTTATCGAATGAAACAGTAATGAGTGTAAAAGAATCTTTTAATCTCGACGATATAAGTTCAATGATGCCAGGACAAATGGATGTTAAATCTGTGAAAATAGATGGTAAAAATCTAATGTACAGAAAAGATTACTGCTAGGAAATCTGAAAGACATTTATACAAAGTTTAAAAATGAAAATCCTGAAGTAGAAATTGGATTTTCAAAATTTTGTTCTCTTCGACCTGCTCATTGTGTTTTAGCCGGTTTAGGTGGAACAGACTGGGTCTGCAAGTGCCCAATTCATGAGAATATGAAACTGTTGGCAACAGGTAAGAAATAAATCTATGTAACAATACTTTATTTATCAGAATTTTTTTATTAATTATCTTTATTTTATTTATTTTTATTATTTGTTATTTATTTGTTATATTTTTCAAAACATAAAAGTACTGTTATTTACAGGAAGTAATCTTGCGAATTTGATGAAGACTGAAAACTTTACGATTATTCATTTTGAAGACATTTTGTTAAACTTAATTTCTGTTACTTCAAATGAAAAATGTTATTTTTGGCAATGTGAAAATTGTCCATCTGATGAAACGTTTTCTACGAATATAACGGAGGTATTAAGGAAAAATAAAATTGATAAAATTAAATTTAAACAATGGGTCACGAAACTAAAAACAATACTTGACACTACGACAGTGACAGCAAAAATGTTCGTTAAAAATTTGTGTTCATCAGCCAGAATCTTCCTTCATCATTCATTTATAGCTAAAAAACAAGCTTTCTTTTACACGATTGTAAAAAAAAATCTCAACAATGATGAAAGTTTGGATAGTGTGTGAGTTTGCAGAAAATTATGGATTCGTTATACAGAATACAGTGCCCGGGTTTCATTGGAATAATAACCAATCAACGATTTTTCCTATTGTTTTTTTATTATAAGGAAAATGACCTAATTAAACATAAAACGTTGGTTATTATTTCCTCTGGCCTGAAACACGACGCTATTGCAGTTTATGTTTTTCTTGAAGCGTTAAATGAATTTTTTACCCTTCATTATCCACTAATTTGTAAATGTATATATTTTTCGGTTGTGGCGCCTCAGCAGTTAAAAATGTTAAACATTTTACGAATATTTACTACCATAATGAGGATTTTGAACGCACAGCAGTTTGTCATTTCAACGCAACGGCCCATGGAAAAGGGCCTTACGATGGAGCAGGCGGAACTGTGAAAAGGATGTTGCGAAAAGCAAGTCTGCAAATTACTAATGACCAAATTACTACTCCTTCTGAATTATATGAATAAGCCAAAAAAGACTCTTCTCTTCCAAATATATCAGTGATGTATAGAAATACGCGAGATTACGAAACAGCTAATCTTTATCTTCAGAATCGATTCAGAAATTGTAAAACTTTTACAGGAACTCAATAACTTCACAGTGTCGGACCGGAAAAAACTGTAACTTAAGAGTTAAGAAATTTTTATTTTCTACTAATTTCGAATTAGTATCTTTTTGTAAAGTAGAATCAAAACGAGCAATGCAACCGAAACGTTCAACACAATCAAAACGTTCAACTCAACCTCAACGAGCAACAAAGAGAAAATCATAATTAATCTAAGCATTAATAGTATTAAATACTGAACAGTATCAAGTTTTATTATTTAAAATATTTTAAGTAATACGTATTATAGTGGACAAATGTTAAACAAAATTAAAAAGTGATTCTTAAAACAATTCTTATTTTATTTTATAAATGGTTTGAGTAGAACGCGCGCGTAAATTTGCAAGCGGAAATTAAAAAATTATTTACACTCCTTAAGGGGGAGTGACACCTTTGATGCCTCTTTTGAACCTGTTTTTCATGAATTTTTTTAAGACACAGGAATAAAGTAA
The DNA here is from genome assembly GCA_032872505.1 of Leptopilina syphax. NCBI lineage: Eukaryota > Metazoa > Arthropoda > Insecta > Hymenoptera > Figitidae > Leptopilina > Leptopilina syphax. The sequence goes on along the minus strand of CM065469.1, from coordinate 17,217,948 downwards.
ACAAAATTTGGTTTTGAGGGATTTATTTGTTAACTTTTTAAGTTCACAAAAATATATTTATACTTTAAAAAAGTTTAAATTTGTTGCCAATAGAGGGCGCCGAAGTTAGTCTCCTCTCTCTGTAGAACAAATCGGTGGGCAAGTTTCTGGTTAGACCGTTTAATCTAAATAAAAATTTCAAAGTTTTTCTGAATCTGAGATAGATTTAGCTTTTGAGTACGTAGGATATTTTAAAAATATTAATTTTGGTGTATTTGGCAGTTGTTTGAAGTAAAAAGTCGATTTTTAGGGCGAAAATTTGTCAAACAATCTGTTGCCAAAAAAAACAAAGAAACAAAAAAAAATTTGCTACGTACTCGAAAGCATTCAAAAAAAATTGAAAAAAAATTGAAAAAAAAAATTGAATTCAAAAAAATTGAATCACGATCAAAAAAAACTTTGTCCAAAGTCAATCCGATCAAAACTGTTCTAGCTACACTGCCCACCGTTTTGAAAAACGTCATTTCGAGAAAAACGCGTTTAAAGTTTTGAAAGCACTTGAAGCGCTCTTGGACACCTTTTGCAGATTTTGATTTTTTTCACATAAAATAACTTCGAATTCATCTCTAATGATATAATTTCTATTCTACACATTATAAAGTACCTATTGTTTAAGCAAGAAAAAAAAAATCGATTTTTTTTCGGGTCTCCCCCTTAAACGTATCAGGCCCACTCTGAAACTATGTGCAAAATCTTCTGCATGTTTTCAGGTAAGTATTAAAAAAAATTTTAAAAAATCCTGCCCAAATTTAAAAAAAGTTAATTTGTTTATAAAAAATTCAAATTTTTTCAAAAAGAATTCATAATTTTTTTTACTACATAATTCAAAAGTCGAAGAAAAAACAAATTTTTCATCTCTTAAAAAAAATTTTCTACATCCAATAATTTTCGAGTTATTTGCATTTGAAAATAGGTCTATTTTCGATAACCCAAAATTTTGAAAATTCATAACTCAAAAATTTGGCCTCAAAAAAAATACGTATCTGTTTTTTTCAATACAGAATAGAAAAAAAATATTTTTGGCCGATTCTAAAAGGTCGACTAAAATCTCACGTGGAATTGCCCATATGTTTGGCATCTGTTTTAAAATGTTTAAATGCAATTTACTCTGAAATCAAGAAAAAGTAAAAAAATAAAAATTTATTTTACACCTAATAATTTATTCTTATAATATTTAAATTACACTATTATTTTATAAATAAAATATATTCAATTTAGGAGTAAATCGTATTATAATGATTAAAAAGTGAAAATTTGATGTACCTGAGGTAGTCCCGTTTGCAAAGTAAAAGATTTGCTTTTGTGTATAGAGTAGAACCTACTTCCCCAAGTCTGCAGTCACAGCATCCACACTTTAAACAGTCTTCGTGCCAAAGCATATCCAGTGCTTTTAGTAAATACCTTTTAAAAAATAATTAAGACTTAAATATAGTTTTGGTAATAACTCGACGGAAATTTTTTTGATTTTATTTTAATAGTACCTAAATAAATGTTTACACACCCTAAAAAAAGTAATTTTATATTTAGAGGAAAAATCCTCTTCTAATATCCTCTTAGTTTTTCCTCTTAAAACAAGAGTTTTCTATTTAAATGTATAATATCTTTATTCTTTGGTAGTTAATAATAAAACAAAACTGAAAAAAATATAGTCGAAAAATGTAACTATGTACCATTATGTAGTTGAGTAGAAAGCAGTTAAATTAATTACTTGTTTAATTATTCTAACAATGTTTATGTAGTTTATTTTATTATTTTTGATGTAGTTAAAAAATAATAGTTTAGTTGACTAAAAAAAGTAGTTAAATTGCAAAAACAATTGAAGCGTGCGCTGTAACAAAGCGTTAAACGCCAATTTTTCTTAGGTTAGATTCGCATCAAATTTATTTACAATATATGGTTAAATCAGTAAGAAATTCTTAATTAGTTACATTATGATAATTACAAACAATTTTTTATTATTAATAAACTGATATTAATTATTGATATTTAGTTCTGAAAGTTGAAGTTAGAGTGTCGTTTTGGCAAATACATTTTTGTTACAGCGCACTCTTCAATTACAAAATTTGATTGCATTAACTACATTCTTAGTTCTCTTAACTACTTTTTGGTAGTCAATACAACTTTTTAAATTCAGTTGAGGACTTATTGAATTATTGAGAGTAGTTAAAACAAAATAAGTATAGTTGATAAGTAGTCAAATTTAAAAATAGAAATTTTGTTGACTGTAGGGGAGACTGGGGTAAACCCACTAAAAAAATAAAAAAGAATTTTTAATTTATCTTGTTTAGTTTTACTTAGAGATACTTTTTAATACACATATACCAAATTTCGAAATCACAATTTTCCAGGGTAAATCCGCTCACTTTATCTTTTCATGACGGAACAGTTTTATTTTTTAAATATTAAAATTCGTCTTATTCCCGTCTAAGTATGATTTATTATTGATAAACTATGAGTTCTTTAAACAATTCTATAAACAACAAATTGGTTTAATAAATAATGAATATAAGTTTCATGAATTACAACTATGGATTTAAATAATGTTACATTTTATTAAGAGAAAGTGTAATGTAGTTATACTTTTGGTTTTAACAAGTCATGAATTGTGTTATTGTTAAAATATAATACGTGAAATTATACACTACCGTCGGGAATTATCGGTACCGCTACCCGCGCACGGCCCAAAAACATACCAATCTTTAAATCACGATATTTTTGTAAATACAAATGTCAGAAAATTAACAAATATACCATTCGAAAGATTATTAAATTCTGCGATTAATGATACATAACTGAAAATTTTAATAATTTATACAAAGTTTGCAGCAATCGACAAATTTGACAAAAAAATTTTAAAAATAAAATTTTTTCTAAATTTTTTTAACCCTTGCACATTTTTTAAAAATTGTAGAAAAAATTTTAAACTTATATAGGTGTGATCATTCAAGTCTCATCTTTAATTTAAGACCATAAGAGTTCAAATATCTTAAACGGTTAGCGAGATATTATAATAAACGGCCGAGCATTTTCAGCCAAAAACCGTTCAAAATCGACTAATTCAATGCATTGTTCAAAAAACATGCTCGGACGTTTATAATGATATCTCACGAACCGAATAAGATTTTTAAACTCTTTTGGTCTTAAATTAAACATGAGATTTAAATGATCACACTTATTTAAGTTTCAAATTTTTTCTACAATTTTTAAAAAATGTGCAGGGGTTGAAAAAATTTCCAAAAAAATTTTATTTTTAAAATTTTTTTGTCAAATTTGTCGATTGCTGCAATCTTTGTATAAATTATTAAATTTTTCAGATATGTATCATTAATCGTAGAATTTAATAATCTTTTGAATGGTATATTTGTTAATTTTCTGACATTTGTATTTACAAAATAATCATGATTTAAAGATTGGTATGTTTTTGGGCCGTGCGTATGCAGCCGTACCGATAATTCCCGACGGTAGTGTATTATTCTAAATTTAAAATTTAAAACTAAGTGAGCGGCTTTACCCCGAGTGTATTCCTCACATTTCAGAATAAATTTAATTAAATCTTTTTGAAATAAGACAAAACTATATATATATATGTACTTCGAAGAACGACATACAATAGCAACAAAAAAAATTTGCCAAATAAATTAATTATTGGACTAAAATTCGTCTGAACTTAAATGTCAGTTTTAACCAATTTTCTTCAGACAACTATCAATTTCTTGGTCAATAAGCTTTGTTTTCCGTATATAATTACGCACTATTATGTATATCAGCCTAAAAAAACAATTAAACATTTTTTTATAATTTACAGTCGCATTAGCAGGCTTGTACCGTGCCATATTAGCTCTAACTATCCTTGCCCCGTGGGGGAAAAAGGAGCCCACATTTCAATTTTTCCTAATTTTTTGTGAAACGACGTGAATTTAATTGAAAATAAATACGATATTCGCGTTCAGCAGGAAATTCCACTCCGGAAAACACTTATGTAAATAAATATTCGGAAGCACTAATAAATAAACTCAAAAACAGGTGTTTTTTAAAAATAAACTCCTAACTTCGCAAATGGTGTCAGATTGACTTCCAATTTTTACTATCATCTTTTGGTGTTAAGACGCGAAAATATCATGAATGATGCGCTAATTTGAACAAGCCGTTTAAGCAATACATCCACTAACTATCCTTGCCCCATCCTCCCCTACTATTAACAGTACCAATATCTCCATCTTAAGTTGAGTTCATAGCGTCAAATCGCTAGTGAGCGGATTTACCCCAGTCTCCCCTAATGAAATATTTTAATTATTTATACCTCTCTGTTATTGCTTTTCCGCAACCAGCACATTCTTGTTGAGTAGCACCATTTCTATTCGTTTCAGTCTTCATTCCATCCATAGTCATGTTTTTCGGTTGTAGTTTATCAGTCTGAAATCAGAAAGTAAAAAAAAAATAAAATATTTATTAAATAATATGCATATTATTATAAATGTAAATTTAACATTTTTAAACATTTAAAAATGGTGAGAACTCTTTTTAATAGGATGATCAATTTATTTTATAATGCATAACTTTCCAAGCCACAGTTTTTCTAAGGTAATCAATCTGAGATAAGGAACGTATGAAAACGTTGTAACTTTTTTTCTTTAACAAATAAAATTTTATCTTAATTTACGCATTTTTCTGATTCATAAAATAAAAGCACTCATGAGGAGGTAACGTTTTCATGAAATTAACAGAAAAATTTCTGCTTTTACTTTTTAGGGGATTTAAATTTGTGACTTAAAAATCCAATTTAAATTTGTATTACCGTCACAGAAACAGTGGCATTGAATGTAACAGGCTTTTAAAGTAGTGAGGGTCAGTGTTATAGTCAAACATCACAGTGTGTCTGAGTTAGATCTGAGTGAAAGATTCTTGCACTTCAAGCGAAGCAGCAAATAATATTACTGTAATATTAAAATGTAAGCCTGCTTAACATATTTCCGGAAAGTCACAGTAATGTTACTGTAATATTACACAAATATAAAAAAATTTTAATTAAGTGTGATGAAGAAAAGGAAAACTTCTCTTCTTTAATCATTAAATATGTATTTTGCTCTCTAAATTTGAATTAGTAAAAATGTTTTCTAATTTTAATTATTAAATTTGACTAATAAATAGTAATTTATACTATTTTAAACGTAAAACTCACCAATTTAAATTTAGAAAGTATTGTAATTTTTATTTACTTATATAACCGTGTAATATTACAGTAATATTGCCGCGTAATATTATCATCACACGCAGAAAAATCCGATTGAAAATTGTGGAGTTCAGCGCTAGTAACTTAGATTTCATTCCCAAACTTGTCTACCTTTGCGGCTCCAGGATAGAAAACAGGGAAATGAATCGTAAAAGGGTTAAAGCACGTCAGTAGGCTTAAAATGTTTTCGTTCTTATGCACACTTATACGCGGAACAAAGCAGACTAAACACATTGATAGGCGCTTCTGGGCGGAGTCCAAGGCAAGTCTAGTGCCGAGTCCCATACTGAATATAATGTGAGCAGATCTTCTAGTGACCTACATTAATACTTTTATTTGTCAAAATATTTACTTTTATTGGAATATTCAATTTGAAACTAAATATAAAATCAAAAAATGAAACAACTGAAAATATTAGAATACTTTGAATTTTATAAAACTTCTCACTGGGATTTTTATTATTCTTTAGATATTTAAACGTAGAATCTCTTTAAAAATTAAATACAAGTCCTTTGCCATTTTTACTAAAATGATCTGTTTTAAAACGTTTAAAGAAAGAAATTTTATTTAAATATCTACAGATTAAATAAAAATTACAATGCGAAGATTTTTAAAATTCAAAGTATTCTCTATTTTTTAAAATATTATTTCATTTTAGACTTTACATTTAGTTGCCTAAATTGAACATTACAATAAAATATGATAACAATTAGGCATTGCATAACAGGCTTAAAACAAAATAAACACACACCTAACCTCAAAATGAGATCAAACATTTTACATAGATATTCTTCTACATTCATTTGTAACACTAGAACTTTATTACAGAACTGCACTCACTATTATATTTAAAACTAAAATTTTTATTAATTGAAACAATTAATACACTACGAACTACACCGAGACTTCCGTGTATATCCAAAACGAAGAAACTGAACTTCGCATTCCTAAAAACTGTTTGGGAATGAATCTGAGGACTGTAATATTACGTGCTATTTGTGAAAGTTTCTTGCGTATTTTGAATCTGGTAGGTACCTGGAATACTATAAATTAAAAACCGCTGCCAAGTTGTATATTTTTTTATAATTTTGGTGCTCATTTCTTGAACACTTTACTTCCTCATGGAGATAAAAATAATAGAAATATATGAATAACTTTTTATAAATATGGTCAAAGTGATTGAATTTTGAGTCAATCAATGTATTTTTAAATACCCTACAAGATAGTTACAATAATTTAATAGTTAAACAAAAATTTTCAAACAAAAAAGTTGAGAAAATGTCATTTTTCACAATTTTTGGTTTTTAAAATACCAATAATTTCGAAATTTATTATCGAAGTAGGTTCAAAAATAGGTCAATCGAATCGTTTTTTAATGCTCTACAAGTTGATAACAATAATTTTAAAGTAACTTCTACGTTTTTCAAGAAAATTTTCAAAAAAGTCTTATTTTCCAAAATTTTTGATTTTTAGAAGCTTAATAACTCCGGTTAATATGGACGAAAAATGTTCAATTAGGGCTCAACAGATGCGTCTAAGAAAACTCTACAAAATTATGGAAAAACATTTATAGGTGTCCTAACATTTTTTTAAAGTTATGGGCAAAAAACGTTTTTTTGCAAAATTAAAAATAAAAAAAAAATTTAGTTAAACTTTATCAATATATGAGAAAGTACTCTCGCTTTATGTCCGCAGGTGAGATCTACAATTAAAAAAAAATTCAACCCAAAAGCTCTTCGTGATTTCGAGATATTTATGAAAATGTGATGTTTACACACACACACACACACACATACGGAATGACATTTTATAAAAATGTCATTTTTGAACTCCTGAGGTCAAATAACATAAAGATATGTCAAAAAATCGAACTCGAAAAATTTTGGTATTACAATACTTCCTCTATGAGGAAGTAAAATGACAATTATTTTAATTGAAGCCAAAGTTTTAAGAAATTCCTCAAAGGTATCTATCGCTTTTACATATTTTAGTATACTTAAATTTATAACAACACGTGGAAGAACAATTATTTAATAAAGAAGAAGCAGAAAAAGACAATACTTAATTTTTTTACAGAAATTTTAAATAACACAATTTTTAAAAAAAAGTTACTTATTTTTTAATTTTATATTGCAAATATTTTAAAGATATTAAATATGACCCTTTCAAAGATCGTAGTCTACAAAATATTATTTATTTAGAAACCTATACAAAGATCATGCAGAATATACAAAATTTAGTAACCTTCGTCTTCAAGAAATCTCTCCGTGAAATTCTGTGTTAAAGAATTTGACGCAAGAAAGTCAAAGCTTCCTTGGTGCGACTTATTAATTTTATTTACAAATCAAGATTCCGCAGTCCTATTAGACTATAAATGGAGAACGAGATAAGGATACAAATATTAAGAAAATAGAACAGTTTTCGAAATTTAGTTAAATTTCAATTTTTTGAGTTTTGACAAAAAGTGGATTCACTAATTTACCATTATTTCTGAATGTACCCTAGTAGAAATTTGTCCTAGTTATTATAAAGGAACTGTCCAGTCGCGCTTGAAATTGTCAAGATAAATTGTCTTCGGGAAATTTCTCATTCGGGAGGGAGTCTTTCGGAAACTTGGATTCGGAAATATGGCCGCGAACCTACTTTACTAGCAAACTGGCTAATAACTGGAATGGAGTGTCACGCCTTTTTCATCAAGTTATTATGTAGCCCAACTTTATAAATTCTGGTCAACGGTTCTGTAGAAAAACTAGACAAATTAATTCTTTTAAAAAACTGAAAATTTGTATAATATTAAGATTTACTGTAGTTAACCCGTTGACTGTCGCTGACGTATATATGCGCAAAACTAAGACTGGCCAAAAGTGTTCGTGACGCATATATGCGCAACTTAAAAAAGGTGATTAAAAACTTCTTAAATGTTCCTGAAACCGGTTAGTCGGGGGTTTTCGAGGTCGCTGATTACGAATTTAATATGAGATTCGTTTTGCAAAATTCAAAATGGCAAATCCAATATGTCGGACGACAAAATAAAAAAAAATTGATTGGACTGACTTTAAACGTAATACTCGAGGGTTTTTGGGGTCGCTGATTACGAATCTGAGATTAGTTTTTTAAAATTCAAAATGGCGGATCCAATATGGCAAACGATAAAATAAAAAATTAATCAGATTGACTTAAAACTGAATACTCGGAGATTTTCAGGGATGCTGATTACAAAACTGAAATTAGTTTTTAAAAATTCAAAATGTCGGATTCAAGATAGCGGAAATTTTTTCAAAATTCGTCGAATTTGCTTCAAACTAGTTCCTTGGGGGTTTTAAGGGTCGCTGATTACGAATCTGACATTAGTTTTTCAAAATTTATCGTAAATTTAATAAACTATAAAAATTAAATTCACCAGCCAAGGTCAGGGTATTTAACAAAATTTGATTTTTCTAAAACTTATCATACACACTAAAAAAAAAGTTTTACTTTTAGCCTGTTTTCGAGGCTGAATTTAAGGTGTAAACGGAGTCAGACTTTTTTTTCCTGTGTACTGATGTCAGATTAACCAGTTTCAAACAAATTCAATAAATTTTAAAACAGTTTCCGCCATATTGAATCAGATATTTTGAATTTTGAAAAACTGATTTCAGATTCGTAATCAGCGACCCTGAAAATCCCCAAGTATTCAGTTTTAAGTCAATCTGATAAATTTTGCTTCCTCGTGAGGAAGCTTTGTAGTCGTTTAATTTACAAAATTTTTAAAAATCCTTTTAACAAATTTTCTTCTATATGGGACTACACTACCGCCGGGAATTATCGGTACGGCTGCATACGCACGGCCCAAAAACATACCAATCTTTAAATCACGATTATTTTGTAAATACAAATGTCAGAAAATTAACAAATATACCATTCGAAAGATTATTTAATTCTACGATTAATGATACATATCTGAAAATTTTAATAATTTATACAAAGATTGCAGCAATCGACAAATTTGACAAAAAAATTTTAAAAATAAAATTTTTTTGGAAATTTTTTCAACCCCTGCACATTTTTTAAAAATTGTAGAAAAAATTTGAAACTTAAATAAGTGTGATCATTTAAATCTCATGTTTAATTTAAGACCAAAAGAGTTTAAAAATCTTATTCGGTTCGTGAGATATCATTATAAACGTCCGAGCATGTTTTTTGAACAATGCATTGAATTAGTCGATTTTGAACGGTTTTTGGCTGAAAATGCTCGGCCGTTTATTATAATATCTCGCTAACCGTTTAAGATATTTGAACTCTTATGGTCTTAAATTAAAGATGAGACTTGAATGATCACACCTATATAAGTTTAAAATTTTTTCTACAATTTTTAAAAAATGTGCAAGGGTTAAAAAAATTTAGAAAAAATTTTATTTTTAAAATTTTTTTGTCAAATTTGTCGATTGCTGCAAACTTTGTATAAATTATTAAAATTTTCAGTTATGTATCATTAATCGCAGAATTTAATAATCTTTCGAATGGTATATTTGTTAATTTTCTGACATTTGGATTGATAGACTTTGAAAAATTCTCAAAAAAAAATTTTTTTTTTTACTTTTTTCTAAAAAATTTTTTTTTTCAAAAAAATTTTTTTAAGTTGTTTATTGAAGTTAATATATAATAAAATCTTATTCTTTGCATCAAGACGAATCGATTGGTATATAAAAAGTATAAATTGTATGAGAATTTACAGAGATAATCACAATTAAAGCTGAAAAATTCGCGTTTTTATCAAAAAATGAGTTCTTTCCGCAAAATTATGTTGCTGTGTAAGAAAATCTTACTCATTTACTTCTAAAATCTTATTCTTTACACCAAGACGGATCGATTGGTATATATAAAGTATATATTTTACTTAAATTTATTGAATTAAAACCAATTATAGACAAAAAATTTGCACTTTTAATAAAAATTCATTTTTTCTTAAAAATCATGTTGCTGTACAATAGAATGTTATTATTTATTGAAAAATAAATCAAAAATCTTATTCTTTGCATCAAGACGAATTGATTGATGTATGTAAAGTATATATTCTATTAAAAATTATATAATTTATTACAATCAAATTTGAAAAATTCACTTTTTTACTAAAATTTTTTTGTTTATTTAGATTCATATTACTGTATAAGAAAAATTTATTTTTTCTATTAAGACGAATGAACTTTATTTTATAAATTTTAAATTGTATTAAAAATTATTTAAAAATGAAATATATTTATCGTTAATGCTTCCTTCACGAGGAAGCAAATTTTTTTGCTGATCGTAAAGAGGAAGCAAAATGTTCATGTAATGAACATCTGGATTTACAACTTGTTTTATTTCGTTGTCAGACATATTAGATCCGCTATTTTTAATTTTGGAAAACTAATGTTAGATTCGTAATAAAGGACCCTTTAAACCACCGAGTAACAAGTTTCAAGCAAATTCGACAAATTTTGAAAAAAATTCCGCCATCTTAGATCCGCAATTTTGAATTCTAAAAAACTAATGTCAGATTCGTAATCAGCGACCCTAAAAACCCCCGAGTATTTAGTTTCAAGTCATTATGATTAATTTTGCTTCCTTGTGAGGAAGCTTTGTAGTCGTTTAATTTACAAAATTTTTAAAAATCCTTTTAACAAATTTTCTTCTATATGGAACTATGTTATAAAAGACCCTGAACAATTGTCCGGATGTATGTATGTGTGTGTGGATCCCGATTTTTGTGAACACGATTACTCGAAGAGGTTTTAACGAATTTGGCTAAAATTTACCAGGTATACTTATCATCAAAATATCTCGAAATAGATTAATAGACTTTAAAAAATTCTCAGAAAAAATTTTTTTTTCACTTTTTTGTAAAAAAAATTTTTTTTAAGTTGGTTATTGAAGTTAATATATAATAAAATCTTATTCTTTGCATCAAGACGAATCGATTGGAATATACAAAGTATACATTGTATGAGAATTTATAGAGTTAATCACAATTAAAGCTGAAAATTTCTCATTTTTATCAAAAAATGAATTCTTTCCGCAAAATTATGTTGCCGTATAAGAAAATCTTACTCTTTTATTTCTAAAATCTTATTCTTTGCACCAAGACGGATCGATTGGTATATATAAAGTATATATTGTATTTGAATTTATAGAATTAAAACCAATTATAGACAAAAAATTTGCACTTTTAATAAAAATTTATTTTTTCTTAAAAATTATGTTGCTGTACAATAAAATGTTATTATTTATTGAAAAATGAATCAAAAATCTTATTCTTTGTATCAAGACGAATCGATTGATGTACATAAAGTATTTATTATATTGAAAATTATAGATTTAATTACAATTAAAGTTGAAAAATTCACTTTTTTACTAAAAATTTTGTTGTTTATTTAGATTCATATTACTGTAAAAGAAAATTTTATTAAAAATTAAATGTATTTATCGTTAATGCTTCCTCTACGAGAAAGCAAATTTTTTTTTCTGATCGTAAAAAGGAAGCAAAATGTTCATGTAATGAACATCTGGATTTACAACTTGTTTTATTTTGTTGTCCGCCATATTGGATCCGCCATTTTGAATTTTGGAAAACTAATGTTAGATTCGTATTCAGCGACCCTTTAAACTAGCTCTACTGGTACTCTCTCACCTCTACTGCCTGCCTGTCTGCGCAGGCAGGCGCAATGAGAGTAAGGGAGAAAAAAAATTTAATTTGAATTTTCTGACTCTCTTACTCTTATGTGTTACCATGACGACCTGCAGGAAGGCAGGCAGGCAGTAGAGCTGTGCGAGCGCCTTAACCAGTTTCAAGCAAATTCTACGAATTTTGAAAAAAAATTCCGACATTTTGAATTTCAAAAAACTGATCTCAGATTCGTAATTAGCGACCCCAGAAACCTTAGGGTACCAAGTTTCATAAAAATTAATTAAAATTTTTTCAACACACTTTTGGCCCAAACAGTGGAAAACTCGTTGACAGCCAAGGGGTTAAATAATTATTGTTATAAAATTTTTTTATTGATTTATAATTAATAAATTTTCTTAAATTTATATGACAAATCAAATAATGTTATCATTAGTTACTTCATTTAAAACTCATCTGTTTAAAATGATTTTTCATATAAGAATTGATTTGATCAGTGATAAAAGTTATTATTATATCTTCAATTATATAATGATCATATTTATTGATAGTATTATTAGTTTTAATTTTTACTTGGTTAAAAAATTGTTTAAATAATTGTTAATAACAATTAAATTTAATATTAATTGTGATATTTTGCTTTCCTCCTCCAATGGAAACGGAAGTACCAGATCCAAAGATTCCTCAATTAGAAAGAATGAGGTCAAAAAAATCCGCAGTTCTAATCCGAGTCGGTCAAGGATTAACGTATGCTGACGTTCTGGGTAAATTTCGCAAAGAGGTCAACCCGGAAGACTGCCATACGAGAATAGTAGCAGCAAAAGCTACAAAAGCTACCTTCTGATTAACATCAGAGGAGACTTCGAAAAGGAAGCTTTCACCGCTGAGGTCACCAAGGCGGTTGAAAGCATGGGTAAGGTGCATTCGTTGGATCGAAGAGTTACACTCGAGATCCGTGATTTGGATTGCCTTACCCAAGAAGCCGAGGTGCAACAAGTGTTGTCTGAAGCGATAGGAAAGACAGGAAGCAGGAGAGTGACGGTCTTAAGACCCAACCGCCGCGCCAAGGGATGAAGCTAGCTAGCTTGGGAGAGTGTGTGGGAATCAGTCTTTCGTAAAAAAAGGCGTACAAAGGCCATCTGTTTCTTAAAAAAGCTTATAATTAATAATATTGAAAAAATTGCTAATCTCCCCATCTTGCCCCACCGGCGGGTAAGATGGGGTACCCGTAGAGGTAAGATGGGGTACTCAAGAAAGCAACCTATTTCTGTCGACAAATTTCACAAGTAAAGGTTGCATTTTCATCTTCATGCATAACTGCAGTGAGCCCATTGTCCGCAGACAAAAAAGCAGCCCAGCCTTCATTTGAGTCTAAATAATAACCATTACAATAGAGACAAGGTGTATTTTCCACTTTACCATCGCTAATTGATGATTTAACCTGATAAGCTTTTTTCTTTTTGGTCACTCTCATTTTATTCAGTCTTGATTTTAGTAGTTTTCTTAACTTTTCTTATTTCTATTTTTTTGCTTAATTTGTGAACCTCGTCTTGCCCCACTCTCCCCTACCCCATCTTGCCCGCACCTATGAAATTAAATAAAACGATTAATTACTACAATTTACGATTCAACAAAGAAAAAAAAACATATGCTTCCCTTCTTCTGTAACCCTTGACAGTTGGAAAAAAATTTATACAGTTCATTAACTGTTATTATTAAGTAATAAACACCTCCTAAAAAAGTCAAAAAATGACAAGAAAATCGTCAAAAACAGTTTTTTTAGTAAAACAGATAAAAGATTTGTTCTCATGGCTTTTAGGTTTTGTAAACATGAAACTATCGTCTCGGTGCAGTATTATGTAAAATATAATCGCGATTGGTTAATTCGTTTGTTAAATAAGGCCGGTACCCCGTCTTGCCCCACTCTCCCCTAGTCACCAACCCAGAAGAGGCGAACAGGCTGGAGAAATTGGGACACGTAAAAATTGGTTTTATGTGTTGCCTAATTAAAAAAGGGGAATGGTCGTCCAGTGTCAACAATGCTTAGGAAACGGTCATGTTGGAGCTAAGTACCAGATAGGGGACAGATCGTCTGCGTGCTTTAAGTGCGGTGAAGCTGATGACAGGTTATCCAACTGTAAAAGGAGCCCAAGGTGTTTTTTGTGCAAGAAAAAGTTTGGCAATGAGGTGTCAACCACCCATATTGCAGACATCGGAGGATGCAGAGTTTTCAGGACGGCCTTTGAGGAGGCGAAGAAGACTTAAAAGGAGCGAATAATTTTGAATAATTTATTTAAATTATTTTTTTGTGGTTTTTTACTGTCCTTTTACATTTATATTCTTCTCACCTTTATATATTTGTTTATTTATTCTTTTATTTCATTTCTTTGTGTTTTTATTTAACTGGTCTTTTTAAAATTTTACTTTTTGACCTTTATATATATTTTTAATTGATTCATTTCTGATTTTTATGTCCGTTTTCAATTTTATCTTTTTACTTTTAACACTTTTTAACATTTGTTCTTTTATTCTGTGGCATTGAAATAGTTTTAAATTTTAACTTTTGACGTAGGAGAACAGCAGGAAAAGAACATAAAGTCGCAATAGCGATAGAGTTGGAGCGCCGCCCTCGCCAGTTTTTTAAATTCATTATTTAATATTTTCTTTTTTAATTCTACTAACCCCACATAACATTGAAGTGCGGAGTCCAAGGTATCTGTATACAGATTTCCCAAAAGTCCCTATACAAAAAAACGATAAAATTTCAAATGTTTTATACAAAACATACCTATTCGATTGTTTTAAATCAATAGAAAGTTTTAGTAAATACTTCGATAAAATAAGTAAAAACATTCATAAAAAACCACTTTTTTGAAATGTATAACCTTAATTATTTCTAGCAACAGTATTACCAAACTAAAAGTGAAACTAAAAACTGCTGCCAAGTTGTGTTACGTAATAGATTAAGTCCGCGGGAGATACACGAAATTTTTTTTCAATTTTTGAGGATTCCTCTTCTTTTGCATTATTTTTTCCTGTTACTTACACAGTGCAACAGAATTTCATTTTTTTATTATTTCTAGGATCGCATAGGGTGATTTTTATAGGTTTTTTGATGCTGAATGCGAATCCGTAAATTCGCATTGAAAATTGAAAAAATGACGTTTTTGGGATACTTTTTGGTTTTTTCTCAGGGTACAAAAAATTCTTCTAGGGTTTTCATGATATACGTACAAAAGCTCACATCCTCCTCAACAATCTCCAATTTTAACATTTTAAGAATATCTATTTTTCGATGAGTTATCTATGTTTTTGTTAAAATATTGTTAAAAAATTTAAAATGATAAACAAAAAAACAATGGTCAGTTTTTTTATTTTCCTAAGAATGTAATAGTTTCTTTAATAAATCATTGATTTCTGCTTGAGATTTAATGGGTTAATATTAATAATATTAATATTATGTTAATATTTTTCTCACTGTTATCTCATTTGACGTTACGATGCGAACTTCAAACAAGGATAGCTCATCAAAAAATAGATATTTTTAAAATGTCAAAATTAAAGATTGTTGAGAAGGATACACTGCAAGAATAGGTATCTTTTTTGATAAACCCATTAACGCCCACCAGGACGCAAAATGTACCATGATTTCACGACTCTTATTTTGTATGAAATAATTAGTTAAGAATTTTAGGAAATACCATTTCCGACGTACGCTCTTTTTGAATATAAAGCTAAAATTTGTTTATAATTATCTCAAAAAAATTTATAACAATTTTATTGCAAAAAAACACACTTTTTTATGAAAAAAAAATTTTTCAATTATTATTTTGACATGGAAAACTAAAGAATATGGTCTCCAAAGCACAAAATATCGCGTCCTCGAACTCTCAGCTATAAAAATCCATAATTACTTTTTATTAAATTCAAGATGGCGGATATGAAAATAGCCATTTTTCCAAAATGCAAAAGGCCGAAAAAAAATTCGGGTAATGTTTTTTAAAAATTATTAGATTTGAATAAAAATGGTTACTTGGCGATTTTTGGGGTCGCTGATTACGAATCTGATGTTACTTTTTTCAAATTCAAAATGGCAGATCCAATATGACGGACATATTTTTTAAAAAGTGATTGGATTTGCTTAAAAATAGTTACACAGGGGTTTTTGGGGTCGCTGATTACGAATCTGATGTTACTTTTTCAAAATTCAAAATGGCGGATCCAATATGCCCTTAATTTTTTTAAAAACTGATTGGATTGGCTTTAAATTGACCATTCGGGGGTTTTTGGGGATGCTGATTACGAATCTGTTGTCACTTCTTTAAAATTTAAAATAGCGGATCCAATATGACGGACAATTTTTTAAAAAGTGATTAGATTCGCTTGAAAATAGTTACTTTAGGGTTTTTGGGGATGCTGATTACGAATCTGATGTCACTTTTTCAAAACTAAAATGGTGGATCCAATATGGCAGACAATTTTTTAAAAAGTAATTCTATTTGCTTCAAAATGGTCATTCGGCGGTTTTTGGGGATGTTAGTTACGAATCTGACTTTAAAACAATATTATGTTTATCCTGCACGTCCGTTAGCCGTCAACAAAATTTTAATGACGTTGCCCAGCTCTTACCACAAAGAGGTCGACGTGCAAGAAAGCTACTCTTTTATTTTATTTAAAAATTTTTTTGGATACTTTTTTAAGGAGGAAACCTCCTTTAGACGATCGAAAAATGCGTCATTTTTGGGATCTTTTTTCTCAAGTAAAATAACTTTAACGTTTTGTAATTTATAGGGTACTTTGATACATGTCTTTAGAGTCTAAAAAAATTTTTGGAGAAAAAACAAAACATTTTTAGTATGGAAATATACACCGCGTCCATGGCACCTCATTTAATCTGTAAACATTCTAGCGCTCTGAATTTTTTTCTTAAACAAAGAAACCAACGTTTTTTTAAAACTTTAGAATAATACCTTCTATATGATATTTTGATTTTAAAAAAAAAATTTCGAGAATTGATTTTTTTACCCACTTTTAAGTTAAAAGTGATTATTCGTGCATAAAAATTGACTTTGAAATTCCAAAAAAATATGAAGAAATTTTTTTTTCAAGAAACACTAAATGTCATATTGAAGATTATTTAATTATCTTTAAAATGATGTATCATAAAGCAAGATTGGTTCAAAAGGGCGTTCTCAATCGTGTTCACAAAATTAAAAAATGGTGTTTTGCGAAAAATGCGTTTGAAGTTTTTTTAAATAAACTGACACGAATGTCAAACAAATGAAAGAAGGATTGCCACATAGAAATTACAAATTATACTGACAGTGGTACTCTGAATGAAACAAGAAGGCAGATTGAATGCCAAAACAGAAAAAATTCTGGACTCTGGTAAACATTTCACCAGACGACGCATGCAAAAAAAAAAAATTTTTAATTTTGTATCTTCTTCAATAATACAGAAATCGACTTAAAATTTGATGGGTATATTCTTGAATAGTTGTAGAATCAATTAAAATTATTTCCAGAAAGTCAATTTTTTTTTGACGCAATAAAGGAGGTTCCCCCCTTAAATAAATGATATAAAATTTTAATTCTGCTTTCTAAATCTGAATCAACGATAATTATGACAATTATATAATTATGACATTTTTTATACAATAGTAAAAAAGAGACTAACACAACATGTGGTTTGATTGAAAACAAATGACGTACATATATATATGCCACATTAAATGCACAATTTTTGTATCCTTTTGTTGCACTTTGCATGATAGTGGCTATATTTTTCAAGGCAAAATAAAAAAAAATTTAAATAGAATTAAAAAAGTGGCTTTTTTGCACGTCGACCTCCTTGAGGTAAGAGCAACGATAAACCTAATATTGTTCTGATGTTAAATTGGTAATCAACGACCCCAAAAACCCACGTGTATTTATTTTTAAGCAAATCCAATCACTTTTTAAAAAATTGTCCGCCATATTGGATCCGCCATTTTGAATTTTGAAAAAGTGATATCAGATTCGTAATCAGCGACTCCAAAAACCCCCGAGTAACTATTTTCAAGGAAATCCAACCACTTTTTAAAAAATATGTCCGCCATATTGGATCCGCCATTTTAAATTTTAAAAAAGTAACATCAGATTTCTAATCAGCGACCCCAAAAATCGCCAAGTAACCATTTTTATTCAAATCTAATAACTTTTAAAAAACATTACCCGAATTTTTTTTCGGCCTTTTGCATTTTGGAAAAATGGCTATTTTCATATCCGCCATCTTGAATTTAATAAAAAGTAATTATGGATTTTTATAGCTGAGAGTTCGAGGACGCGATATTTTGTGCTTTGGAGACCATATTCTTTAGTTTTCCATGTCAAAATAATAATTGAAAAATTTGTTTTTTCATAAAAAAGTGTGTTTTTTTGCAATAAAATTGTTATACATTTTTTTAAGATAATTATAAACAAATTTTAGCTTCATATTCAGAAAGAGCGACAAATTTTACGTCGTGAATGGTATTTCCTAAAATTCTTAACTAATTATTTCATACAAAATAAGAGTCGTGAAATCATGGTACATTTTGCGTCCTGGTGGGCGTTAATGGGTTAAAATAAGATGTAAGATGGAAAAATAGCATCTTACATCTTAAAATAAGATGTTTTCTAAAGCATGTTACTGATATTTAAGATGCTTTATACGTTTTAGCAGTGATGAAGATATTTCTTCCATCTTAGAAAAGTATGATACTTTTGTAAGTTCTTTAAAGTATCTTAAATTAAGATGTTTCTGTTGCAATAAGATGTTTAACGATAAGTCACTTGAGAATGGTAAGATGCGCCATAAGTGTAAGTTCCTTAAAACTAAGATACATAAAGTGTTTTCCATAAGAGCCCATAGTTAACCTCAAAACTTTTTACCCCAAAAATACACAGAAAATGTGTACGAAGATACTTTTAACATCTTAAATTAAGATATTTCAAGTAACTGAAAAGTGTCTACCAAAACATCTTAGAAATGACTACCAAAACACCTTAAATTAAGATACTTCTTTTTGCAGTGTATGAGATTTCGTACGCATATCATGGAAACACTAGGAAAAATTTTTGTACCCTAATAAAAAACAAAAAATACCTCAAAAACGGTATTTTTGCTGATTTTACGATGCGACGCGAACTTCAAACAAAGATAACTCATCGAAAAATAGATATTCTTAAAAGGTCCAAATTGAAAATTGTTCAGAAAGATATGGGCTTTCGTACGCATATAATGAAAACCCTAAGAAAAATTTTTATACCCTGATAAAAAACCAAAAAGTACCCCCAAAATGGCCTTTTTTTAATTTTCAAGGTCAAATTTCTCAAAAATCTAGGGTGATAGAACAATTCTGATTACGGATTCGCGTTCGGCATCAAAAAACCTATAAAAATCTCCCTATGCGATCCCATAAATAAAAATGCTGTTGCACTGTGATATGGGCACTAAAATTTTTCTTTTAATTCGACAGGATTTTCCTCTTTTATATTTTCTATTAAATGTAATTTTTAAACAGTTTGATGCTGCGTTTAGAAAAACAAAAGATAACTTAAAAATCTTCTTTCTAGTATAAATTTGTAGAAGAATAATTATAATCAACGAAAAAAGATTAAAATTAATCTTTTAGTTAAAAAGTTTTAAATATAAACAAAAAGTCCTCTTTTTATAGATGAATAATCGTATATTGATAATAAAATGTAAAAATAATAATAAGAAAGAAAAAACGAAGACATTCAGACAAAGATTTTTTTAATGTTACTTCAACGTTTCGAAATCCACAGATTTCCTCTTCAGGGAGTCTAATATATAACAACAAAAACCCATTAAAAAATAAAAAGATGTTAGTTCACATTAAGAAATAAAATACTCGAAATATTGTACAAAAGTACGTAAAATAAAATAAAGAAATCGAAAAATTATACGGTACTAAAAATAATTGTTGATCGGAATTTTCTTCTCACTTTGAGATTTTATTTTTTTCCGTATAGTTTTATAAATTATTGTAAAAATTTATAGTGAAGCGGTTTTTGTCTAAACTTTTATTGATAGTTTTTTAGTAACTTTAATTGTAATTAATTCTATAATTTTCAATATAATATATACTTTATATACATCAATCGATTAGTCTTGATACAAAGAATAAGATTTATGATTTATTTTTTAATAAATAATAACATTTTATTGTACAGCAACATGATTTTTAAGAAAAAATGAATTTTTATTTAAAGTGCAAATTTTTTGTCTATAATTGGTTTTATTTCTATAAATTTAAATACAATATATATATACTTTATATATACCAATCGATCCGTCTTGGTGCAAAGAATAAGATTTTGGAAACAAATGAGTAAGATTTTCTTATAAAGCAACATAATTTTGCGGAAAGAACTTATTTTTTGATGAAACGCGAATTTTTTAGCTTTAATTGTGATTAACTTTATACATTCTTATACAATTTATACTTTGTATAGACAAATCGATTCGTCTTAATGCAAAGAATAAGATTTTATTATATATTAACTTCAATAACCAACTTAAAAAAATTTTTTTTACAAAAAAGTAAAAAAAAAAATTTTCTGAGTATTTTTTAAAGTCTATTAATCCATTTCAAGATATTTTTATGACAAATATACCTGGCAAATTTTAGCTAAATTCGTTAAAACCTCTTCGCGTTATCGTGTTCACAAAAACGGGATCCACACACACATACATACATCTGGACAATTGTGCAAGGTCTTATAAAACATAATCCTATATAGAAGAAAATTTGTTTAAAGGATTTTTAAAAATTTTGTTAATTAAACGACTACAAAGCTTCCTCCAAAAGGAAGCAAGAGGGTATAAATTTAAGAAAAATTTTTTTTTTTACTTTTACAGTAAAATGTTTAAAAATATTGTAAACTTTGTAAAAAAATTAATAACAAAAATGTTCCTCAGGGTAAAAGAAATTGATGAAAACTGTTCCTAAAAAACCAAACAATTTAAAATTTATCAGATTCGCCTGAAACTTGTTACTCGGGGGTTTTCGGGGTCGTTGATTACGAGTAGTAACCATTTTTTTATAATTTAAAAGCGTTTAGAAGCTATAGATTTTTTATTATTCACAAAAACTTTTATCAACAAGGGGTAGTTATTTGACCTTAGGGTTGTTTTTTAAATGGTAGTTTACATTTACTATCATTACCTAATCATTATAGAAATATTTTTCCGTATTTTCGAAACGTTTAGAATAAATAAAAATTATTTTTTTAATTGTTCAAAACTATTATATAATTGAGTGATTAACATTATTATCCATATCTGTGTCACTTAGAAACATTTTTTTATAACTTAGATGAATTTAGAATCTTTAGATTTTTTTTATTATTCATAAAAACTATTATCGCCAAGGGGTGGCCATTAGACTTTGAGGGTGAAATTTAAATGGTTATTTATAATTGTTTTTAATTTTTAAAAAACCAGGGAATATTTATAAACAATTAGAAAGCAGCCAGGAGCTAAAAAATATTTAATTTATCACTTAGATTAATTATCAACTTTTTTGTGTAGCAATATACTCTCTAAATCTGAATTAGTGCGGATTCATTTACCAATTTGAATTAGTAACATTTTTTACTAATTATTAGTAGTTTTTTACTCATTGCTAGTAGAAAATTAATAATTCAATTAGTAGAACGTATTTTTTACTATTTCAAATTAGTAAATTTTCTATTAATAATTAGTAAAAAACTACTAAAAATTAGTAAAAACAATTACTAATTCAATTGGTAAACGAATCCGCACTATTTCATTAGTAGAAAACTACTAATTCCGATTTAAAGAGTACGTTAGGAGTGGTTTTAAGGGGTGGAAAATGTTTTTAAAAAAATTTTCTTATATTGTATTCAATATTTTGAGTTCCTGAGGTAAAAAAACATAAAGATGTGCCAAACGATCTAGATTGAAAATTTTTGGTGAAACAATGCTTCAGTGATGAAACAAAAGATTTCTTTTTGTGCGATTCCAGAAGAAATTTAAATAATTCTGGAGTAGGTTTACAGATTTATTTGTATTCTTGTACAGCAAATAAATATTCCTGGGATATCTCTGAAATATATCGAAAAAATTATAAATATCCCAGAGATATCCCTTCCGATGCTTTTCAGGTTCACGACATTATCAATTATTTTGCTGCAAGTTCTATTAATTGTAAGTTTTGTTTTATATCCTCTCGATAAAATTTAACTAATAAGCGAAAAAAGTTTTCTTTCCTTTAATCACACCTCATACTCCACTCTAGAGAAACCAGTGCACAAAAAAAGCATTCTTTTATATGATCAACTTGGTGCTTCCTATCATTGTTATTTTAAAACTTTAATTCAGAGGTAGGTAAATTTTCTTAAAATTATAATTTTGACTATTTCATATGCATTTTGATATTAAATACAACTATTTAGCTTCAAGTTACTCTAAGAGTTTTATTTATATGACTCTCAAATTTAATCTTTTTAAATAAATAAATGAAAGATACACCCCGAGTATACTCGGGGTTAACCGCAGGGAGGTTAGTTAATGTCGTATTTTTAAAGATATAAAAACCTTAACTTGTAATAAATTTTTTTAAATAAAAACAAAAATATAGCATTTTATTTTTAATGAATATATTTAATATAAATATATGTACCAATATTTGATTATTGTTTTAAAAATGTTATACATTTTGTTATTTTTCTATTTATTTATAAAATTTGACGAAACTCGGTACTCTGGGGTTTTTGGGAACGCTGATTATGAATCTGAGGTCATTTTCTTAAAATTAAAAATGGCGGATCCAATATGGCGAACATAAAAAAAAGTCGTTCAATTGGACTAAAACTCCGTACTCGAAGGTTTTTGGGGTCGCTGATTATGAATTTGACATCATTTTGAAAAAATTTAAACTGTCGAATCCATTATGGCGAACATATCAAATAAAAAGTCGTTTAATTGGATTAAAATTTGGTATTTAGGGGTTTTTAGGGTCGCTGATTACGAATCAGAAAAATTTCGAAATTTTTTTCCTCTTTCCAGACAGACTTATAAATACAATTGTAGAGCAAACGAATCTATATGCAAGGCAAAAGAAAGGTTAACAAAAAAGAAGTCACGAAAGATGATATTCGTATATTTTTTGGAATAAATATTCTCATGGGTGTAAAGAAGTTGTCATCATATCGGGATTATTGTCAACAAATCCTCAATTACATGATGCATACATTTCACCTCTTATGACTGTTAATCGTTTTGGTTTTTTTCTGAGTCACTTGCATAGAAATGATAATGCTAAAGAACCTAAAAAAGGAGACCAGCGTTACGACAAACTGTATACAATTATTAATTAATTAATTAATATTAATTATTAATTAATTTTATGTTTAAATTAAGACCTGTTCTTGATAAACTTGGACAAACGTTCAAAGAATATTTTGGAAACCAGGAAAATATCAAGCTATTGATAAAACGATGATCAAATTTAAAATTCCAAATAGCATGAAACAGTATTGCACTTCTAAACCGATAAAACGTGGCTTTAAATCCTGCACAAGAGCACACGAATCTAGATTCGTGTGTGAATTCCAGATATACACAGAGACAGCAGAAACAGCGGAAAAGAAATTAGGTGCACGAGTAGTGAAGTATCTTACACGTGAGTTTGTTGGTAAAAATCATCACGTGTATTTTGACGACTTCTTCACCGTAGTTGATCTTTTGCTATCACTAAAAGAGGATCAAGCTTTTTTAATGTGGGCAGTGAGTCTAATCGCTCTAAACAGACAAAAAGCAAAACGAAAGATAGCACAATGGAAAAAGGATAGACGAAAATGCTGTTCACTTTTTATCCAACTACCATGGCCCTTCTAAAACTACAGTTGTCAATCGTAGACAGAGGGAAGGTTCTTTGCAACCTGTGAATAGTCCAGTTGCATCTGCGAATTAAAACAAGCACATAGGCTATGTTGATTGTGTTGATCGATTATTAGCAGCATACAAAATCGATCGAAAATCAAAAAGATGGTGGTTACGACTGTTTTGGCATTTTGTAGATCTTGCCGTTGTCAATTATTTTAATACATATACGGCAAAAGATACTCAGCCTTCTATGACATTGACAAATTTTCGATTGAAAATCGTAAAAGAGTTGGTAGATCATAAAGTGACACAATCGAAAAGAAGAAAACGAAAGTCAGCTGACACATAAAATACAAAGAAATGTTAGAACTAAAATCTTGTCACTTCCTCGTCGTTAGTTCCCGGTAACGCTAAGAATGAGTAAAAACATCCGTTATATTTAATTTAATTGTTTTTCAGCCATATTTAGAATTTTTTCAAAATGACTTTAGATTCGTAATCAGCAACCCCAAAAACCTCCGAGTACCGAGTTTCAATCTAATTAAACGACTTTTTCTTTTTCATGGCCGCCATATTGGATCCACCATTTTAAATGTTTTCAAAATGACCTCATATTCGTAATCAGCGACCCCAAAAACCTTTGAGGTGAAATAGTCACTTCGAAATTCGTGAATCATCGCCTACAAATGAATTTTGATAAAAAGAATAAACTTTGTTTATAATCTTGTTTGTTTGTAACAATATTTTGTTAATAATACTTACAAATTAGCTTGATTTTTTTGTTCGCATACAATATCTGATTGATATGTGCAAAAAAGATTGTTTGTAAACATTTGAATTTAATTTTTATGGAGATAAACGTCTGGAAAAATATGTGGTCAATGGTAGTGACCACCGCACAGTGCACAGTGGTCCGGACTGCTGCAGAAAGCGGACAAAAATCAGAAACTTATCTTTTAGGGCTAAAAACGTTCACTTACGGGTTTTCGGGGTCGCTGATTACGAATCTGCAGTCAAAAATACAAAATTCAAAATGGCGGATCCAATATGGCGGTCTATTTTTAAAAAATTTTTTTTTTTAATTGTTATAAAACTTAGTATCTCGGGGTTTTTGGGATCGCTGCGATTACAAATCATACTTTTTTTGCGAAATTAGAAACGGCTGATATAATAAGGTGAAAGATTTTAGAAAATGATTAAATTTTGAAATTTTTACGATTAATAATAAAATAATTATTTACTACTTCCGTAATTAGCTAGTGAATGCATGCAATACATTTTTCACGGCCCCAGAGAGCACCACCTGGAGGTTTACGAAAATATTAAGCTCTCCTTTTTTTAATTTTTTTTACTTTTTTTAATTTTTAATAATTTTTTTTACATTTTTTAATTTTTAATATTTTTTTTACTTTTTTTAATTTTTATATTTTTTTAATTTTATAAACGTTTTGAAAACTGTTATAAACAAATTTAAACATTTTAGTCAACATTTAGTAAGATTAGCATTAATATTATTTTGATTATCAATTACATTCTGTTTCTGAAAAACTGATCTCATTATCAGAGACGTTCAGTGATGGAACATTTGGAAACTTTAGAAGAGCAATAACCTCTTTTGGTAGAGGACTTGTGTGTTTCTTAGCAATTCGCGATTTTGACAGGATAACTGGATCAGATGAAGTTAGTAGAGTATTCATCAAATCAGTCATTGTATCCTTTCTTGATGTCTTTCGTGTATTGTTTTCTCGAAATTTTTTTAAATCTTTATTTCGCGATTCTTGAGCCTCTTCGGAAAGTTGTCCAATGGGCAGTAAGGCAGTTTGTATTATGGCCGCACCATGAATTAATATTTTATGCACGGAAGCCGGCATATAAAACCAATTATATAATTCCACATAAAGGTTTGCTGTATCGAGAGCATATATTTGAAATTGTGTGCTATTAATTTCAAACCCAGAAGACATAGTTTGTAAAATTGTAGCAAATCGTTTTATCAAACGTATGTCAATTCCTGTTATTTCAGAGGAAGTAACTGGATCCCTGAAAAATCTGCGAGCTGTGTTTCCATCGTTTGTTGTTCCACTACCTCCCGTTTTAGGGATATCTACACGGAGAGAAATCTGCTGCTAATATTACTCGAAAGAGCACATTACTTAAATTGCTTAACGTTTCTCTTATATTTTTAGCATGGATTCATATACTTATTGTAAAAATACTTTCAATGCAATAAGCATAAGAGACAGTAGCTAATTTTGCATGAAATCTTTATTATAAATACAAAGAGAACGTGCTATAAAAGTATTAGATTCTTCTTATAAGAATCGCTCGAACTCCGACTGATTTTCAGGCGGACTTTATACAACACAATCTTACCTGTGTATACGCACATATAACTCACACACACATATATTTCTCTCTCTCTATATTTGATATTTCTCTGTCCTGTAAAACATTATATATTATATGTAGTATTTAATACTTGTTGCTGTTATAAAAAGATAATATTTATTTAATAGTAAGTATATTATTTAAAAATTATTGCATTTTTATTCGTGTTTGAATATATAAGCAACATGTGAAAATTGTTAGGTTATGTTGTTGCAAACGTCACCGCTTTGTACGCGTTCCGTTCCTCGAAACCATCCAGAGAAATATATGTGTGTGTGAGTTATATGTGCGTACACGCAAGTAAGATTGTGTTGTATAAAGTCCGCCTGAAAATCAGTCGGAGTTCGAGCGATTCTTATAAGAAGAATCTAATACTTTTATAGCACGTTCTCTTTATATTTATAATAAAGATTTCGTGCAAAATTAGCTACTGTCTCTTATGCTTATTGCATCGAACTCTCCATTACATTAAATAGATGATTTCGTATATAAACTATTATAACCTCAAGCTAAAATTCTATTCAGCAGTGACTAATAAAATTTGTAAAGATTCTGCAAGCAATAATAGCAACAGATTTCTCTCCGTGTACTAACAAACCCATTTTTTCCTTGAAACCTGCTTGAATGGCTGCTTTTGTTTTAGAAAAAGTAGCTTTATCAACAGAACTTCGTACCTGCCACTTCTGAATATCTAATCTATATGCGATATGCAATAGACATTCAAAAAATCTAATGCAGGCATGTAGTGGAGACAAACCAAACTCAAACGTGGACGGATCGGATTCTCTTTCAATTGATTTTTTTATGTCGTTCATTTTGCTCGGTAATGCTCCGCAAACATAACATTTTTGAGCTGAGGATGTTTGTGTGAGAGCATTGCAGACTTTTCCATCTATCATGGTTAGCAGCATTTGATGAGAAATAGAAATATTATTCAGTTCAGCATGTTCAATGGCACTTGGTATTAAACTATCTATTTGATTTTCAATGTGATTTCTTTCCAACAATGAAACTTCAGTAGTCTCTTTTGTGAATTGAATTCTAATTGATATACAACTTCGAGAGGATGATGGACGATAATTTTTCCATACTATTATTTTTTCTGATGAACTAGATTCTCGTGTGAACAACTCTAAGGGCACAAGGGAAGTTATCATAAGGTTTTGGTTATTAAAATTTTCAAAGGATCGCTGCTTCTAAGCGATTAATCCTATGGTAAGAAGGGTACATATCAACGCCTCTTTCCTTAGCACCAGATCTAATATCGAGATATTGGTGTTTAGTTAATTTGTTTGCTACTATTAAAGCTAAAGCTTCATCATCAGTATACGGTGTAAAAGTGCTCACAGGTTGCGAAACAACGTTGACCATTTTAGAAGATGACAGTGCCACTTGTCGTACCAAATTTGCACCTGAAGTATTACCTTCCAAACGGAGATTCATAGAGGCAGCGTATGCCAGTTCAGACCCGCTTGAATCGCGTAAACCTATTACTCTACGTCTCTTAGAACGCTCATTGATATCATCAAATGATTTCAAAGGTCGACCTTTTTTAATTTTGACATCACTGTTAGCAATATCACAGGAAGGTTTAGATTTTGCTGGCGAAGTTTTCTCCTGTGGAAAAGAAATTGTTTCAGACAACTAGGCCTTATTCTCTTGTAAAACAAGATTCCAATGTCTGCTATTTTTGTTCAATTTTCGAGATATGTCTTTACAGAAATTTTGAATAATCTGCAAAACCTGGTTTTTTAATTCTTTTGAACTGTTTTGGTATTTCAATTGTTCAATTACATGATTTTGTAATTCAATTGATTTTGATTTAAAAGTCTGGTTTTCTAAGGATTCCAAATAAAGAAATAAATCCTTTCTTGTAGGAGTGAACGACATTATGTCCGACATATCGACAATACAAATTCGGTTGATTGCGCTGATTCCGAAAAAGTAAGGGCGGTATTCATAGTCCCGACTTAAGCAAGGACTTAAGCTTTGCTTGATCAAGTCGGTCTTATTCGAATGAGTCGAGCTTAAGACCGTATGTATTCATAGTCAAAAATAAGCAACTGCTTGGTAAAGGAAATGCACCTTAAGAATTGCTTGACCAAGCAAATGCTTAAGATGATCTTATTGAGCGTTCGGCTTTTTCCGTCAATATTCTCTTGTATCTACCAATAAGCGATGGTAGATAGCTTATATTCATTAGAAAAAATGACGCTAATGCACATAAAATATCTTATAATGGAGAGGAGGGGGGTCAAAAAACTTAAAAATATGCATATTTTAATATTTTTAGGAAAAAAGTTATAAAATAAAAGGATACAAGAAATGACTACCAGAATGATGAAAAATTGAAATATTCTTTATTCCTAACGAAATATTATATTTAGATTCTAAATTTTTCTGTATTAAAAGATAGAAAAAATTATTTCAACTATTATTATATTGTTTCTAAAAAAATTATTCTGAGTCAGAATCAGTGAAATTTCACAGAAAATAAGGAGTATTTTTATAATCGAAATGAAAAAAAAATTTTTATTTGGTCATTGTCTCTATTAAACGCCAACAAACGACAGAAAAAATTTTGTTTAAAAAAAGTTATTGTAAAAAGAATTTTTTGCAACTTTTTGAACAAAATCTTTTTTTCCTAAACCAATGAATCAAGAGTGCATACAAAAGGGGTGAAACAATTAACTTTCGTTTGGAACTACAAAATTTTTAAAAATATTTTTTTAATAATTATTTAATATTAACAGTTTTATTTCCTCATATAGGGTGTCGATTTTCTAAGAATCAATTATTTTTACAAATTTTCAAGTATAGTGTATATATAAATATTTCAACATAGGGAACAAATTCTCCAGATGTATGTGTGTGGATGCATTTATTTGGTAGACACATTCTTAAGGCCAAATCGAAATGTTTTTTCAACATTTCGATGAAAAAAAATACTTTTTATTTCTCGTGAAAATTTGATAAATTTTGAACCTTTTTTTTAAATTATTAAATTTTAATTATTATTAAATTGTTTTTAATCACAAATCTTTTTATTTTTATTATAAATATTTATAAAAAGACAATAAGTAATTGCTTAAGTCATGTAAAACGTTGACTTAAAATCATAACCTCAATTCGTTCAAATAAGTTCACCGGCAATGTCAAATAAGTTCATCTTATTTGACTATGAATACTTGGCGTTCTTAAGATGGGACTATGCATCTCAAAATCGAACAATTTACTTTTCCAAGCAAATGCTTAAGTTGCGGCTTAAGGCAATGCTCATTGCACGACTATGAATCTAGGTGGCAGCTTAAGTCCCTGCTTAAGAAATAAGTATCGACTATGAATACCGCCCTAAGTTTATTTTAAGAAAAAACTACTTCTATTTCTAATTCCGCACGTTTCCGCACGCAATTTTAATTGGAAATTGAAGAACAGCTATGTACTAGTAACATCTATATTGATTTTTGTTTGAAGCTTTTGGAAGGTTTAAAATAATCAAATTAAAAAATGGTGTTATTAAAAATTTCATCAAAATTTTGATAATGAAGTGAGTGTTTAACCTATACAACAACTTAAAACGATTAAATTTTTTTTTGACTCATAATTTATAGTTATTATGAACTTTTAAAAAAAAATATAATCGTAAAGAATACGGTAATGGACAAATATTTGATATTTTTATTACATAGGTGATACGTCAATTTTTATTTTCAAACTTGATAATTTGTGTGTGTAAGTATTTAAAAGTAGCTAATACTTTCAGAAAATATACTTTATATAATCAAGAATTGATTTTAAAAAGAATTTTTTATTTTAGAGACTATTGTAAAATTGGACTTTTAACCGAACGCCGGACCACTGTGCAGTGGGCCAGATTGCGAAAAAGTTGGCCAAAATATGAAAATTTATTTAAAATTAGTTAAAACTTGTTACTCAGGGGTTTTTAGGGTTGCTAATGACGAATCTGGCGTCAGATTTGCAAATTTCAAAATGGCGGATCCAATATGCATGGCGGAAGACTTTGAAAATAAATTATTATAGAGTTATAAAACTCGTTACTCGAAAGTTTTTGAGGCCGCTGATTATGAATTTTTAGTAAATTTTTTAATGTTTAAAATGTCGGATTAAATATGATGGATGAATTTTTTAATAATTTATGTTGGATCATTCATGTAAAATTTTGTAAAATAATGTAAAAAATATAACTAAAAAATGAAAAAATACATTGTAAAATGACTTTTATTGTTTTAGGTCTTACATATAGAATATTAATAAAAATCGTAATCATCATCTAAGTTTTCATCGTCCTCGCTTTCGTTGGTTTCTTCGAAAGTATTAAAGGCAATTTCTCGCTGTTGGACTAAAAGTTCCAAAACTTCTTTTGGAAGTGGTTTGCTATCTTTGGTTTGATATTTTTGCATACTTGTAATAAGTGGATCTGAAGAGGCAAGAAGACGATTGAACACATCTTCCATTGTTTTCTTGCGTGCGCATTTGCGAGAAAAATTTTCGCGATAACGTCTAATATCCTTATTGCGAGCTTCTTGCGCATCTTCGGACAGCTTTCCAATTGGTAATGGAAAGGCCTCAATTATAGCATAACCGTGAATAAGAATAACGTGAATCGATGTGGGCATCGGATACCATTCATACAATTTAACATATAGTTTAGCAAGATCCAAGCAGTACAATCTAAATTTCTCAGTTTCTATACTGGAGCCACACGACAATGCCTGTAACTCAACTTTGCATTTCGCAATTAATTCCTCATTTATTTCTAGAATTTCCGCAGTTGAAGAAACATTGTCGAAAAATCGCCTAGCTGTATTTCCGTCATTAGTCGTACCGGATCCAGCTTTCGGAAAATCAATTCGCAAACCGTTCAGTTTCTTAAAATCGTCTTGGATTCTTTTTTTTCGATTTGCAACATTTGCTTTTTGTTTTGCAGGTCGAGCCTGCTACTTTGGATTACTTTTATCGGTACCGCATTTATATGAAAGGTGAAGAAACCATTCCATGCATCGAATCCATGCGTGGAGGGATGCTATACCATAACAAAGATTCTCAACAACAACTTTTTGTTTTAAAACTAAATCTAATTTATTAAATTGTTTCGATGTGGCCTTGCAAATGTAACATCTCATAGAAGACTCTGTATGAGTTATAGCATTCTTAACTTTCCCATCAATCATAGTAAAAACCAGTTCGTATTTGATTTCTACTTTTTTTGAATCTGTAACAGTATTAAAGGTGATGAGAGAATTAATTTTTTCCTCTATGTACTCCAACTCTTTTCGCGTAGAATCCGGTAATTCTTTAAGAAATTGCAACCTTATTGGCCTGCAGAATCGTGATGACGAGGGCCTAGGATTTTTCCATACAACGATTTCTTCATTAGATTGATTGATAGCTGACAGTTGTAAAGGGACCGTTGAAGTGAAAAATACTTGCTTGTACTGTTGACCTGTGGATACGTCGCAACCCCATTTAAACGTTAATTTTAAATTTTGCAAACATTCAGAATCCAATTTCAAAATATCTTTACTTAAAACCTGCAATAATCTATTGCAAGTGTGATCTAGTAAATGCTGCAAATCTACTTCCGCGCTGGTTTCCGTTACAGTAATAGCCAACGAATTAGGATAACAACGCCCTTTAGCAGCTAAGATCTTATGATAAGATGGATAAACCGACGTACACCGATTCGTGTTTTTCACATCTCGCATCAAAAGGTACGTTTCTTTAGACATTTTAGCTGAAATTATCAAATTTAGCGCACAATCAGCAGATATTTCGCACAGAGGCGGTTTCTCAAACGTCTCCTTGAAAGCTGATTGATATCTAGAAGCTTGCTTTGGAGAATTTATTATATCCTTCAAAATATTTGATGCTTAGATCACTTAACGAGTTAAATTCTACTGATTTACGACCTCTTGATAGTTTTCATGATTTTCCCAGATTGTTCGATTGTGTTTGCCGCTTTTTATCCTTTAAATATATCTACAATAATGGAATAAATTGAAATAGCATAAAATCCGTGAGTTTTAATTGTGCTGAGAGAAAAGGTCATGGAGAATAGACTACAGGAGACCAATCTAGTGTATATTAAAATGAGTGAATTCTTGTCGTAAGCTCTTACTTATAAAACATCCCGTGCGCGGCGCAGCAATCGCATACATACTTGAAGTTTTAAAGTGAACATTTGTTTCTTGATTAATTTTTTGTTTTGCTTTGAATTTTCAAAATATTTGTTATTTATAATCGAGTATAATATAGTATATTTCGTAACGAGTGCGAGCAGTTGTCAATTTTTGAATGAGCACTTTTTTTGGAACAAACTGTAGGCGAAGCTTCGCTTCGCCTACAGTTTGTTCCAAAAAAGTGCTCGTTCAAAAATTGGCAACTGCTAGCACTAGTTACGAACGATATTTTTCATAACAAGGTGCAAAAAAGTGCCCTTTTTTGCACCGCGTTATGAAAATTTATTTTGAGATTTTTTATTAAAATAATTGATATACAAATTATTGAATTAAGAAAAACTTTTGAAAATAATTGAAATTTTGCCATGATTTTTATTAAAATTTTTGAAAATATTTTAATTTTTGTGATGAATACTATTATTTACGAAAATAATTGAATTCCTCAAAATAATTTAACTTTGTTGAAGATTATTGTTATTTATTTCTAAAGATAATTGAATTGTTGACCACAATTTTTAAAGTTATTTGAAAATAATTGAATAGGTACCTGCAAAAATTTAATTTATTTTTAAAATAACTGAATTCTTGTGCGGTGAATATTGTTATTTGTGAAAATAATTGTAATTTTGGCGAAGAATTTTTATATTTATAAAGATAATTGAAATATTGAAGAGAATTCAACTTTAAACGTCAAGAAAATAAATCTCATTTTAAAGAATTTTAATTTTTCAAGGTTTTGTTATAAAATTCAAGATTATTATACATGGTTCCTTTTTTAACTGTTTTCATTGACATGGATCTCATGTCAATGAGATGATGATGTTACACGGAGAGAAATTTATAGTAGTGGGTAACATAATTGTGGTTAGGGTGACCATCTTTAATGCTACAAATACGGACAGCTATCTAGATAGTCACCGTTACCATCAATATCATCAGGAGTAACATCTTGGTAGTACGGGGTAGCATAACTATATTTTTTTAGCATCTGTGATGGTTGGCAGTAGCATAATGATAGTATCGTGTAACATCATCTTTTTAACATCAAAATCTGACTATCCATTTCTCTCAGTGTATGTACATAATTTTTAATAACAAGGAATACACTTAACTCCAAGTTATGTAGTTATGTAATTCAAATTCCTGTTCATGTGTTCAAATATTATCACTTCACTAAATTATTTTCATTATTTAAATCAACATTAAATAATGTTATGATCATTTTTAACTTAAAAAGCTTAAAATTACAGTTAGACTTAGGTTATGTTTCTCTACGTTCATAGAAAATAATTGACATAAACTGCTAGGGGTATGTATGCGATTCTTTCGCCACCTATTGGGATGTTTAGTGTACTAGCGATGAACTTCCGACAAATCGCAGCGCACCTTTTGTGAAGTACATGCATGGGAGATTGGTCTCCTGTAGTCTATTCTCCATGGAAGAGGTATAGAAGTACTAAATACTCTACTTAAAACGCAGTGGCGCCATCTATGGGTTAAATAGAAAACAATTTACAGTTAGTGAATTATGACAGCTAAACATAGTTAACCACACAATTCATTTTTAAGATCGAAATAACAAGATTTAATCTATACTCTTCTCTCAGTATGTTGCAAATGAAAATAAATTTACTTGTATATTAATGGTTGCATTTATCCAGTTATTGTTGGCATTTAAAAATTGAATAGTTCCTCGTGATGACTTGTGCCATTTTGATCTCAATTTTGCAATTAACTTTTTAAAATCTTCACTGCATTCAGGTGTATTTTAACAGGAACTTGTTTCTTTTCGGAGAATTTTTTCTCTAATAATAATATCAAATCGTTAACATTACAATCGATCTGTTCTTTTATAATAAAAAATATTTCTTCCCGAATGCATTTTATCTCAGCAGATTGAGAACCTGCAATGAAAATAATTATTTAGTAAGTAATTTAAAAATAATGACGTCCAAAGCGTCCAAGCCTATATATGACAGCTGTTACTATAATACATATGTAGTACTAGGAAAGCAGATCAAAGCAGCTATTTCCAAAATTTTTTAAATCAATACAAATTAATTTACATAATTTAAGTGGAATTATCGCGGAACTGGACAGAACTCGTACTTTTAAAATGACTTTTTGTTACATTTTCAGTTTCATAAGAATTTTCGACAAGGGTACTTTGATGCATTTATTAACACGATTAACACAATAATATTTAACAAATCTTACTTAAAACTTATCATACATATCCTCAGCAACAGTTTGCATACTTTAAAGATGAAATTATATCACTGGAATCGAAAAATAAAGCACTTTTGACCGAGTTCAAATTTTTACATTTTAACGTGTCTCGCGCTTATACGTAAAATTGTCAACTTTGACGTTCTCTCAAAGAGTCCTACTGGTTAGATAAAATTCTACCTTACCGGCAGTTGATGTAAAAATACCTTGTTTATCTAAAACCGTATTTAATTGACTGTTAAAAATAAGTTTATTTTTTGAATTTTGGCCAACTTTTTTAGCTTCTGGCCCACTGTGCACCGTGCTTCTATCTAAGCGTTAAAGCAATAAACATTTACGATAAAACAAAAAATATGCAATGCAATATTGTGATACCATTCAGGTTTATATGTGATACGTATTTATTCATATTCTACCTATCGTGTACTAGTAAAATTTTTTTTTATCAAATAATAAAAAATTATTAAATTTAACACAAAAAACTCTTTAAAACGGAATGCAGTTTGATTAAATGACTTGTTATCCAGAGATATTAAACTTTAAAAATAAGAAAATGTTATAAATATAAGTTTTCTGAAATTTGTGTTTAAAAATCTTTGTTTAACTTTGAAATGTTAATCAATTTCTAAAGAATTTACAAATGCAATGATAATCTATTGAAAAACCCATTACGATCACATGGGGCAGAATGGAAAGAAAGTAACTTTTTCATAAAATTCATTTTCCAAAGTTGTTTAAACAATATTTGATCTTTTTTAAACTTTTATAAGTGCAGTGTAGTTTCACCAAAGTTTACATAAAGAAATATTAGAGAAAATAATCTTCTTCACTGTGATAAAAAATGTGTTAAATGTTACGGTTCCCGTTCTGACACATGTTTCCCTAATAATGATAAAACTTGGAAGTGGAATATTGGGTGAAAGGAGGTTTTAACAAGGCAGTATCCGTACTAATAAACACTAGAATAGACATACCCACATAGCACAATATCTTGCTGTAAGTTTGTGGTGTGGATTACACGTATAGTTTGTAAGGATAGAGTTGTACACTTGTGGTAAACTTAAGGTAAACTTTAAATTTCCGCCATCACGGTAAGCTTACAAGTAAAGGTTATTGTAAGCTTACAAGTAAAGTTTACAGTAAGCTTACACGTAAATGTTACAGCAAGCTTAAATGGTAAGGTTGTAGTAAGGTTACTATAAAGTTGTAAGGTTGTAGTAAGTTTACTAAATAAGGTAAATCTTTACAAAATAATTTATAATATAATTAAGAAATATATAAAAAAATTCTGGTCCTGCTCCATTTTGGAAATCTAACAAGCCGTTGAAAATCTTGAAAACAAATTTGGGAAGACTGGGATTCGAACCCGGAATCGACGCGCATAAACCTAACATTCTAACTAACTGAGCTAAGTGGGGAACTGACAAAGAAAAAATCAATTTTGCTTTTAAGGTGAATCAAGAAGATGACTAACTCTTTATAAAAGCAAAATTGATTTTTTCTTTGTCAGTTCCCTACTTAGCTCAGTTAGTTAGGATGTTAGGTTTATGCGCGTCGATCCCGGGTTCAAATCCCTGTCCTCCAAAATTTGTTTTCAAGATTTTCAACGGCTTGTTAGATTTCCAAAATGGAGCAGGATCAGAATTTTTTTTTATATATTTCTTAATTATATTATAAATTATTTTGTAAAGTTTTACCTTACTTAGTAAACTTACTACAACCTTACAACTTTATAGAATCCTTACCACAACCATACCATTTAAGCTTACTGTAACCTTTACTTGAAAGCTGACTGTAAACTTTACTTGTAAGCTTACAATAACTTTTACTTATAAGCTTACCGTGATGGTGGAAATTTGAAGTTTACCTTAAGTTTACCACAAGTATACATCCTATCCTTACAAACTATACGTGTAATCCACACCACAAACTTAGAGCAAGATATTGTGCTATGTGGGTAACTAGGCTTAAATAGAATAGCCAGTTCTGCACATGAAATTTTTTTTCAATTTTATTATTATTTATTTTTTCCTATTATTTTATTTATTGCATACTTTTTTCTGTTTATAGCGAGACTGAGGTGTCCGGCTGTAACGGTCCCCATAAGGGTCTCTAAGTTAAGTTATAGCAACCACTCCAATTAGCAACTGTTTTTATGAAAATAAATTCATACTAATTTCGCAATAAAATTCCGAATTCAATTTCCAAGAGAGAAAGATATTTTAATTTTAGATTTTTATATAAATAATTAACTTCGATATTTAAATAACAAATATAAAAAATTAAAAATATGTTCCTTGCTTAATTACATTATTAATCCTTAAATTGGCACTAACGAGGTATCCTAGTTAGGACCAGGCTAAAATTACATCACAAAATATTTTAGGATGTAGTTAAGATGACAATCTAGTGCCTAGTTAATAAAAGGGCAAAGAAGGTATTACAAATTTTTAATTTCTATACGGATCTCAAAACCTGCAGATTTGGAAATTTCCGCAGGTTTTTAGGATAAAATAAAGACTCTAATTACTGTATACTAGCGACATATCCTCACTCGCTAACGCTCGCTCGGTTGTATATATAATTATTTGTTTTTATTTATTTGAGATAAGTAAATGTTTACTGAACATAAATATTTTATTTTATAGCATCAAATAAATAGTTATTTGTACCAAATATGAATTACTTAAGTAAAAATATGCAATAATTAAATATAATATTACTTATTATTAAATATAATAATCAATAATTCATTCATTCTGTTTGTCCACATCTGAAGTTTGACTTTTGCGTATGGTTTTGTTTTTTTTCTTTAGAAAATATTGTTTGACAAATAGAAAATATGCAGGTATTTTTCATGATTTATAATAAAATAATATTTGAAATTGGAAAATTAAAATTTTTTTTAAAAGTTATGATTAACAAATAAATTTTGTTTTTTATACGCTTTTTATAAGAAACTTCGTTTGACTGATCTAAGTTATACAAATTTGTATGCTTTTTATTTATAAAAAATATTAGAAAATTGTTAATTGTTAAGAATTATGATTAAGAAATAAGAAATATATCCATTTTATGCATAATAATTTTTATTTCTCAATGGGTCAGAATTTCTCAAACGGATCACCTGAAACTAAAAAATTTTTTTTTGAACCAAAATAGTTTTGTTTTTACTCTTAATATCGTTAAGAAGAATCCCTGAAAATATTAAGGCAAAAAATAATTTTTTGTAAAAGTTATTAACAATTGAATTTTTTAGTTCTGCTTCATTAACAAATTTTTTTCTCGAGTTCCAGTTGACGGATTTTAAAATTAAAACATGGGTTTTTTTGTCTTGAATTGTACTATTTGAATATATTTTTTGTTTTTAAATTTTTTTGTTTTTTATAATTTTTTATATAATTTGTTTATAAAATGTTAATAAACAAATATGTTCTTTACGTCCTAACAAAAAAATTTAAATTTTATTCTATTCCTTAAATGTCTCCGCGGAGACATTTAAGGAATAGAATAAAATTTAAATTTTTTTCGAAACGGTTTTACACTCGGATCCGAGTGTAAAACCGTTTCGAAAAAAAATAAGCCTCAATTAGAAAAAAGTTATTAATTAAAAACTGCAGCTTTCTAGAGCTTTATATGACGTTAAACTCGCCCCGCGCACATTGGCATTTTTTACAATTTACTGTTTAAAATTGTCTGGAACCTACAAATTTCATCGGATTTTCATGGATTTGGTCTTAAATTGAAGGGAATAAAATTTCTAAGAGATTCCTCTAAACCAATTTTTGAATTTTAAATTGTTTATATTTTTTTTTGTTATTCAAAGTTAATAATTTACAATATTTTTAGAAAAAATCATGTTAATTTTTTTATTTTTTTGTTGCAGATGATTGGAATCAATTTAAATTAGTCCAGCATGACCACCAGACAAATAATAATGTATAATACAATTTATTTAAATTGTTGCAAACAATGTTAACTAACCCTTAAACCGCACCCTGGGTGTGCGACACTTATGTTCTAGCTTTTTACTTCAATATTTCAGTTAAATTCGTAAAAATTGAACATGTGTTGATATTGGACGGTACATTTTGTACTTAAATTTATGTTTCGTGAGTGACATTAGTCTG
Organism: Leptopilina syphax; assembly: GCA_032872505.1. Classification (NCBI taxonomy): domain Eukaryota; kingdom Metazoa; phylum Arthropoda; class Insecta; order Hymenoptera; family Figitidae; genus Leptopilina; species Leptopilina syphax. The sequence goes on along the minus strand of CM065469.1, from coordinate 17,179,196 downwards.
CCAAGTGTCTTTGTGTATTTGATAACTTTATGAAGTTGTCAACGAAAAATTTCTGCTTGTCTGACACCCAGTTTTTGGTTTAAGGTAATTTCAGTAGTTTTAAAAAACTCTTTTTTAATTATTAAAATTAAATAAATCATTATGAAACCTATTTTCCTTCAAAATAGATGTACTGAGCTATATAAGATAATTTTTCCAAAAGATAATATCCTATTCCAGCTCGGAGAACACACTTAAAAGTCCCCGGGTGTCGCACACCCAGTGTGCGGTTTAAGGATGGATTCGGCAGTGTGCGGTTTAAGGGTTAACAAACCCAACGGGAAGTTGCCAATGTTAACGATTGGTTCAATAATGGGCCATGCTTGGTACCCAATGGTTTTTTCTTGGCAAAACAATTGGCAACCATCATTGGACCACCAATGGTTTAAACTTGGGATGATCACGCTACTGCCAATGATCGGTAGCCAAGCATCGGGCCAATATTAGTTGCCAAGGAATTGCCAAGGAAACAAAATCGATTTTCAAAAGTTTGATTTTTTATTGGCAGCCAACAAAAAACCAAGGTTTTGAAAATTGATTTTTTTTAATTATTAATTAAAATTTAGTTTTAAAAAATATATTTTTCAAAAATTTATTTTAAAAAAATATATTTTTTAAAAATATATATTTTTTTAAATTAATAGAACATATTAATTTAATTTGTCACCTCTGGTAAAACAAAGATGAAAGACTGATAAATTCCCTCACTTTATATTTTACAGTGGAGGGATAACTGTAAATGGCTTTGCGAGAGAGGAGCAGGTACTTATAGAGCCAGTGTAACAGGTCACAAGCGAGAAGAAATAACACAGCCACACAAAAAAAAAAAAGTTCTGATCTGGGGGTCTCACTATGTAGACTTTATGTTTTTTTGGTCGCTGAATCCGAATCCGAGGTCCATTTAACCCCATCAGATCAGGATTTTGACATAACCTCAAAAAACCAATATGGCGGACACATTTTTGAAAAGTTCATCGGATTCGCTTGAAATTGGTTACTCGGGGGTTTTTGGGGTCGCTGATTACGAATTTGAAGTCTGATTTCAAAAATTCAAAATGGCGGATCCAATATGGCGGACAAGTTTTTGAAAAATTCATCGGATTCGCTTGAAATTCGTTACTCTGGGGTTTTTGGGGTCGCTGATTACGAAATTGATGTCGGTTTTTCAAAATTTTGAATTTGAAAAAATTTAAAAAAAAAAAAATTTGAATTTTGAAAAACCGACATCATTTTCGTAATCAGCGACCCCAAAAACCCCAGAGTAACGAATTTCAAGCGAATCCGATGAATTTTTCAAAAACTTGTCCGCCATATTGGATCCGCCATTTTGAATTTTTGAAATCAGACTTCAAATTCGTAATCAGCGACCCCAAAAACCCCCGAGTAACGAATTTCAAGCGAATCCAATGAACTTTTCAAAAATGTGTCCGCCATATTGGTTTTTTGAGGTTATGTCAAAATCCTGATCTGATGGGGTTAAATGGACCTCGGATTCGGATTCAGCGACCCAAAAAACATAAAGTCTACATAGTGAGACCCCCAGATCAGAACTTTTTTTTTGTGTGGCTGTGTAATTAGCATGCACTCTGGCGGCGCTTGTCGGAAGTAGCGCAACGTTGGTTGCCAAGCGCTGTGTCGATAATGTCACGATATGCATGCGCGCCAGAAAACAGTTCCGACAAGCGCCGCCAGAGTGCATGCTAGTGATTTCTTCTCGCTTGTGACCTGTTTCACTGGCTCTATATAAGTACCTGCTCCTCTCTCGCAAAGACATTCACAGTTATCCCTCCACTGTAAAATATAAAGTGAGGGAATTTATCAGTCTTTCATCTTTGTTTTACCAGAGGTGACAAATTAAATTAATATGTTCTATTAATTTAAAAAAATATATATTTTTAAAAAATATATTTTTTTTAAATAAATTTTTAAAAAATATATTTTTTAAAAATAAATTTTAATTAATAATTTAAAAAAATCAATTTTCAAAACCTTGGTTTTTTGTTGGCTGCCAATAAAAAATCAAGCTTTTGAAAATCGATTTTGTTTCCTTGGCAACTAATATTGGCCGGATGCTTGGCTACCGATCATTGGCAGTAGCGTGATCATCCCAAGTTTAAACCATTGGTGGTCAAATGATGGTTGCCATTAATGTTCCAATAATGGAACGGAGTTCGCCAAGCATGGCCCATTATTGAACCAATCGTTTACTTCCCATTGGGAATAGAAATTTTTTTTGTAAATTTTTTTTTATGTTTATTTAAGTAATATATGTCGATTTTGGTAAAAATTATTTGGAATTTAACAATTACCATTGTTATCAACAATTACATGAACAATAATCTAGTTATCAATAATCAAGTAGAGCTTTACATGACTTTAATTTAAACTCGTTAACATAAGAAAAATAATTTTTCTTTTTGCCGAAATAAGCCATTTATTTGTTTAAAAAGTAAATAATTTGTTTATAACAAGTGTAATTGTTTGTGCTAATAAATTTTTAAAGTTTTTGAAAGAATGTACATATTATATAAACATTTTATGTTTACAAATGTCAAAGAAACTTGATTATTGTTCATGTAATTGTTCATAACAATGGTAATTGTTAAATTCAAAATAATTTTTACCAAAATCGACATATATTACTTAAATAAACATAAATTTGTGTGAAAAAAAAAATTTTGTATAAAAAAAATTTCTATTTGTTAATTAGTCTGAATTGGCATCTTTCTGCACCCAACCGACGATATATTGATAAATTTAACTAATTTCAAGAAGAATTTGAACTATTAACATTTTGAAAAAATCTAAGTTTTTTAAAGTTTCTAATTACATTCATTAAAAATTGAAACTTTATGAAATTTCAAATTAAAGCCTTTTGAAGTTTATCTATTTTTGAAAATTGTAAACTCAATTCTTTTAAATGGCAATTAATATTGAAATATTTAAATAAAATTATTCAATAAATAATTTATAAATAACAATAATTGTATGCTTGTTTTTTAAGAATAAAGTTATTTAAAAAGAAATATTACTGTGGGAAATAGAAAAATTTGAAAGTTTTGTATTAGAATTCGTGGTGATTTCATAGCAAAAAAGAAACCATTTTCGATTTTTTAGGTCAAAAAATTGAGTTTCCAGGCAGCGATTTTTTTGAAATTGTGTAGGAATATTAGGAGACTTACTAGGAGCCATTACCAAAAATAAAATCCTTGGTCAATTGATAACTCCAATTTTGCCATTTTTTTTCTCTATTTTTACCTAATTTTTCGATTTATTAGGGCAAAAAATTGAGAGTTTCCGGGTGGCGATTTTTTTGAAATTCTCCAGGATGATTAGGAGACTCACTAGGAGTCATTTCCAAAAATAAAATCCTTTGTCAATTCATAACTCTAATTTTTACATATGTTGATTGTCAAGTTGGTCTAGTTTGCATGTACATATTGTTGGTTTTTTAAGTTTGTAAAAAAGTGTAATTTTTTATGATTTTGAGTTTTGATATTTGCTTTCTGTTATGTTTGTGACTTTTCTTTTGATATCTGTTATATTAGTTAAATTTTCTATTTAAAAAAAATTTTTTTTGTTGATAAACGTTGTGGACTTCAACGTCGTCAAAAATTCAGAATTTTCTTAGGAATTCAAATGTGTGAGTAATTAACGTATTGTTGGAAGGGGTATAAATATTATACCCCTTTCATTATCAATTTTTCAAGCTTGGAAAGGGTTGTAAAAACAATTTTTTTTAAAAAAGTTTTTTTTTAGAAAAACCCTTAAAATCGTCTTAAAATGGATTTATAAGTGAAAATTAGTATATATATATATATATATTTTAATTTAAATTTTTATAAATTTAAAATAATGTTTTCTTACACGGAAAAAACTGTATGGTTGGGACAACCATATATATATTAAAAAATACGGGATATCCATTTTTTTTCTATGGATATGTCAACTAAAGAAATGGATGTGTGGTATATGGATGTGATAACCTTAAAAATGGATATCCTGTATTTTTCAATATATTTATAGTTGTCCCAACCATGAAGTTTTTTCCGTGTATATGAATGCATCATAATAAATTACATACAACCCCCTATCTGTATTTTTTATATTTATTTTAATTTTTATAAATTTCAAATAATGTTTTTTTAATATGAATGCATCATAATAAATTACAATAAGTATATGACAAAGTACACATGGATTTTGAAGTAATGAAACAATCGTTATTGACTTTTTTTTAACCTATATGTGAAAAATTATTTTGACCTAATTTTAGTGTTTTATTTTTACTCTCTCACCTATAACTTTTAAACTAAGTGTTACGTACAAAGTACTTAACAGGTACTATTTTATTATTATTTTTCTTTTTAATAAAGCTACAAAAGATAGGACAGAATTTATAAAACATAAATTCCTATATATTTTATAATTTTGTTTATAAATTATATGCATAAATTTATAAACATTATTAATACTTAAAATTTTATATAATAAAAGAAACCTCTATTTGAAAATAATTAAAGGTAATGCATTTCACACATATGGATTGAGACGACCTTGGTGTATACGTGCACATCCACTGATTCCGCTGGCTACAAGATCTAACACGACCACACCCTTGAGTTCTTCGCGTTACGGGCACACACACAATCATGCTACACATGCCTCTGCTCATTGCCTTGTCTCTCCTATTGTCTTTTCTTGTCTCTCCTTCCTTTTTTCCCTTTGGGCCTACAAACTTAGGGACTAGAATATCATAACAAATGCACATGCATTTGGAGGCTGACTCAACGCTTTATGAAGCGTATATATTTTATTCGTTTTATGCACTATTCCAAATTTACAGAAAATAATTTGATAATAGCTAAACATTTTATTGTAACTTATTGTTAACAATAAAATGCCGGAGGACTGTAAGTTGCATGTATATGTGTATATGTATAATTATGAATGCAAAATACATATACTAGTAACTTATAAAATGTAGGACATATATAACGTTATTTATACAACTTATATTAAACACTTATAACTATAAATAAATTATAATTATAAATAAAAAATTCTTTCTTTACAATATAATTATAATTTATATATTCAGTTATAAAAATAGTTTCTAAAAAGTATCAAATTAACAACGCCGTTTCCGTTCTCACGAAAACTGCATGCAATCAGAAACGTCAGCATAGTGCAAAGTCCAATGGGCCTGAAGAATTCCCCTACTTCTAATTCTAAAAATCCTTAGTTGACAAATTTACCCCACTTTGACAACAGGACAAGGAGTAGAGGCTTGTCGCAAAATTTCCATCGCTGCTGTACAATTTTCCTCTTCAAGCGATCAACACCTGTCCCGGCTACGGCCTGGCAGATCTGTTGATCGCAAGAAAGTAGGAATTGCCGAGACTAAGACCGTCTGCGCGTCGGACCCCCGTATAGAACTCAGCGAAAAAACTAGTATAATACGAAAGGCGGACGAAAAAATAAAATAGAATCTTCTAACCGACGGAGTCCAGTGCGAGCTGTGTTGAGTGAGGTTTCGGTTAATTAAATATTAAACAATTAGAAAATCTTGTTTTTTTAACCGGCCAGTCCGTACGTGTAGTACCTGCGCCGTCTCAATTCAGTGGTCCCACAAAACTAAAGAAGACTGACTCTCTTCTTTACAAAATTCGCGAGTTCGCGAAAAAGAAAATTAGTCGCATAGACGACTCAATTTTCAACCTTCTCAACTGTGTCTTGCCCGACGAAGGATCCCTGTTCCTCAACCGGCCAGTCCGCGCGCGTAGCGCCTGCGCCGCATCTAAAAGGAATTATGCCCTGTCGGTAGGATTAAGAAAATATGCGTAAGTAATTCTGTATTGTTCCAATGTCTAATCTTTATACAAATTTTATATCCTTTAACATTAGCAAGTTTTGTTAACTCCTTTGCATTCTGTTCTGAAATAATGTTTAAATAAATGTTGCCATTTAAAATACTAAATCTGATTTACTTTCTTTAAAACTCCTGAACTAATTAAAGTCAAAAGAATTAAATTTATAAATCAAACGAAGCATCGCAGGTTTCTTTTAAAAGTAGGATAACGTTCCCGCAAATTAAACAAGGTCCTTCAGACCTTGGCAGCTTGGTGCCTCCCCAAATTAGAATTTAGAGCCATCTCAAAAGCTCAATTTTTAAACAATAAATAAATTCTGGTTTGTAACACTAAGTTTAAGGTTATGTTTTCCTCTTAAGGAAAATGAATTTTAATAAAATTTTTAAAAATAGATGCCAGTTTATAAAATCTTTTATTTTTATTTAAACTTACTATTAAAATTTAAGTCAAGCTTCTTTTAACGTATAGGTCAAAAATTTTGTCAAATTTTAATATAAGGTCGTTACCTTATATTAAAATTTGACAAAATTTGACGACCTCTTGAAGCATCCTAATTAATTTGCTTTTTTGATAAGTAGGTTAAAAAATATGTCAAATTTGACCTAAATTATGAGGGAAGGTCAGGTCAGAAGGAGTTTTCTCGACAATTTTTGCGGTGTAGATAAAAACTGCTCTCTTAAAATTGATCTAAATTTTGAGGACAGAGGGAATTGTTCGTCAATTTTCTCCGTTTACGTCAAAATCTTTTAAAATTGACCTACATTTTGAGAGCAGAGGGAATTGTTTGTCAATTTTTTACCTGTAGGTTAAAACTACCCTTCAAATTGACATGCATATTTAAGACAGAGGGATTAGTTTGTCACTTTTTGACCTGCATGTTGAATCTGCCTTTAAAATTAAACTAAATTTTTCGAGCAGAGGGAATTGTTTGTCAATTTTTGACCTGTAGATTAAAACTACCCTTAAAATTGACCTACATTTTGAGGTCAGAGAGAATTGTTTTTGACGTTTAGGTCAAAACTGACCTTAAAATTGACCTACATTTTGAGGGCAGAGGGAATTGCTTGTCAATTTTTTACCTGTAGGTTAAAACTGCCTTTAAAATTAAGCTAAATTTTAAGAGCAGAGGGAATTGTTTGTCAATTTTTGACCTGTAGATTAAAACTGCTCTTAAAATTGACCTAAATTTTTAGGGTAGAGGGAATTGTTTGTCAAATTTTGACCTGTAGATTAAAACTGCCCTTATAATTGATCTACATTTTGAGGGCAGAGCGATAAGTGTGTCAATTTTTGACTTTTAAGTCAAAACTACCCTTAAAATTGACTTAAATTTTGAGGGCATAGTGGTTAGTTTGTCATTTTTTACCTGTAGGTTAAATCTGCCCTTAAAACTGACCTAAATTTTGAGGGCAGAGGGATTAGTTTATCAATTTTTGACCTGTAGGTTAAAACTGCCCTTAAAATTGACCTGAATATGGGTCAAATGTAACTTATTTCTGACGATGGGCCTACCTTAACAGTGGGCCAACTTTGACTATGTGCCCTTTCTAAGGGGCCCTTAGAAATGACTGAATCAGCGGCGGCGGCGGCGAAATGATTTTATATTATAGGGATATATATATAGTGTTCATATTGCAGAAAACGTTGAACGAAAAATTTTGTGGACGAAGGAAACATTTTAATATAATTACTGTATATATTTACTTCTTTCTTTCTCTCCTCCATAAGGAGGCTATTTGGAGAGGTGATTCAATATTAAAATTACAATTCAATTTTGAATTCTTGAATTTTCGAATTTCACCTGATGAGGTCCATCGTTGATAGACGAAAAGCTTCGTGCTTGAAAATGATTTTAATATGGATTAAAAAATAATAAACAAATCAACATCTAACTAAATTGATTACAATCCAAAAAACAATAACATCTTATATATATTAAAATTTTAACTTGGGAATTTTGAAGATAGGGGTGAACTTCTTGTCTGATTCTGTCAATCGTCAAATTTGTTGAAACAAAATCACAATTCGCGTCTTTACGTTATAAATTTGACGTGTGTACGTGTAGTTGGGAGAATATAAAGTGAAAGCGCACTATTAGCATACCATTAGGTTAAGCTTTACCAACTTGGTTAACTTGTAATTAAAATGTAGAATGTTTTCGTCGTTTATAAATATATAAACTTATATTAAAATTCTATTTATAAGGACCCTCATATATGCGTATTAACAAAACGATTGGAATTGAATGTGGAATTCAAATCGCAAAATCGTTCAAAGGCAGATCATCCCTTTCGGTGCTTTTAACAAGTTTCAACAGCAGCTGTTGCATGGATCCGGGTTGTCGGGTTGTCTATGAGTAATTAGAGTTACGGCTTAAGAATTTAACCGCGGTTAGTGCCATCTGTGTCCGAATCGGGGTGGGTGGGTAGGTCCTCTTGGTGTGGTCAGAGTTTAGAATCGAATTAGTTTGACCCCTACTATTTCAACTCCCGTTTAAGTCCAACCAGATCTCCAACAACTACAGTTTATCAGGGAACCGGCTGTGGGTGGCTTAGATAAACATTTTACTTTCTATTTAATTCTCTAATTAATCATAATAACAATTGTATTCAAATTATAATTCAATTTCTCCGTACAGTTTATTTCATATCTTATAATAGATATTATAAAAAGAAAAATTTTTAATTGAAATTTTTAAAAATATTATGAATACAAAATACTAAACATTTCTTTAAATCTGTACTATATCTAATTTTATTTCATATTGGAATTTAATTTTAAAGATACATTTACTTAATTTTGTACAAGTCAATAAACCATGTTAAAAGTAAAAGAAATTTAGATGCATTTTTCAATTTTCATTAACGGAGTTATATAACTCTACTTCACTCTATAAATTTGGCACTATACAAGCTTCCGAAAGCTATGAGCAAAGTTTATGCGGTTTCAATATGTCCTACCCGTCTGGACAATATTACGTGTACGTTAATATCGCCTTGCGGTCAAAACTTTGAAGGTAAACCAACAAAGGTTTGCTTTGATCCATGAATTAAGAGCTCACTTTAGTCCAATTGCTACGAAGAAACTATAATTGAGTCATGTATATCTACGATAATTTTTTAATTTTGTGAAAAATTTAAAAGAATTGCAATTTTTTGTCATAATACTTTTTGAATTTTATTATTTGTTACTCTATTATATTTGGTGCAGTATAAATATTTTCTTCTTAACCTTCGTTATAAGAGAATCACTTCTGGTATTTCACCGCAAGAGATTCCTTCTGAACCTCGACCTGCATTCTCGAGGCGACCTCAAAAACCTTCAACGATCCGATATAGACCTCTACCTCCCTCTTTGTGGTTGCTTTTCATTCTCAAAAGAGAGATACGAAAGGTATACTAAATTTAAATCATATCGTTTTACCAAATATTCAACCTCACATTTATATATAATATCATTTCTCAGAACCTTTGAATATTTTCTTTCTGATTTTGTTTTGCAAGAAAAAGAATTTATCTTTTTAATACTCCAACCAACAGATTGTAAATAATTTAATATTGTTTCATTTTATTAAATACTAGACAAATTTTTACTTGCTGCATGCGCTCTTTTTCTTATCTTGAAAGTAGTAATAAAATGACAAACAATATTTTTAGAAAGCATAAAAATTTTATCGCTGTGAAATATATGTTTCTTTCTTAGTTTATATAATCTTTTACAAGTTTTATAAATATTCCTAGCAATAATAGGAATAAAATAATGAAAATACTATTGTAGAATTAGATCTGGACCAGAAGTCAAGATGAATTTTAATTTCTAAATACAGTAGGATATTTTAATAGTGCAGTCGTTGAGAATATTGTGCACTGTTCGAAGCAAGCAAAAACTAAAACATTCAGGTCCGTGTCCCTTTGCCCCCCAAAACCCCTTGTCAACTCAACTCACTAATGACTGAACTGTTTAGAACTGCACTATTGAAATATCCTACTGACCTACTATAAATATTTGTGTCAAAGTATAAAAAAGGGAAGCAAGGCAACTTGACGATTCTTGACTATTAATATTTATACGTGAGATCGTTGTTATCTATCGACCCTACAGATATAGGTATCGTCTTTAATCTGTAAGACCTAGGTGGGTCTGACAGATGCAGATGTTTAAATGGAAGACAAAGCTTGAGAGCAAAAAAAAGATGCTTAATGTTTTCAATTTTTAATACAATTATATAAATATAATTTTATAAAATATTTAAAATACTGTCGACAGGGGTAATTTTAGAAAATTATACGTAAATATAAAACCAGCCTGTTAAAGTAGGATTTAGAAATTTAATTTTAAAGATTAATTTTTAAAACTTTAACTTACGTGTTCTTCGGACAAAAGAAATTGTAAAGGTAGTGGATTCCCCCTCTACTTAGTTATTGATTCAACTAAGAGGTTAAGAACTCTACTCTTGAGTAAAATGAGAAGATAGGAAAATGATTAGGATGTTTAAATTAAAATGCAATATTAAGATGAAAACAATTAATGTATATATTTTGCCCAAATTCCCTATTACAGATAAATCTAATTTTATGTGTAAGAAGAGTAAGTGTATCTGTGTGAATGGAATATTAGTGTGTGTTGTGACACGTAAGATCTTTACTCACTACTCGGTGATTCTTTCTTGGTAATATAAATTCAATGAATGTGCCTTGTCTTTATACCTGCTTTACGATGTTTTTCCAAAAAATTCAGGAAATACCAAATCTAGGTTCACTAGATTGATATTTCACTGGGAAAATTAATATTCTTTTTAAGTTACACAAAGTTTAAGACCTAAACCTTGTAAATAAAGGTTGTCTTCTAATGTATATTTGAAATTAATATTATTTATTCTTTAACGGCTTTACTTTATTTTCCTTTTTGATATAAGAGTCTTTTACTTTACTTTGACCACTTTAATTCTTTTATATTTCTTTCACAAATTCCTTTATGTTTATTCAACAAATTTTTATATACAATAAAATTAATTAAGTTTCAATATTTTCTTTTATTTCTTTTATCTTTTTAATTATATCACTTTATTTTATTCTTTATATTTCAATTATATATTTTTCAATTTAACCTTTTTTACTTTTATTTATTTATATTTTTCTCAATTAAATTCACTTTTCTTAACAAACTTCTTATTAATTTCTTTAAACTTCTGAGATCGTTTTCACACAAACACGGCCAATTGCCGGACTTAGGTTTGCCTGGCCCAAAAATGCCGGCTACAACTACAGGCTAGAACGGCCTGGACTAAACTGCGGGCCTAAACTGCCCGGGCTAACAGCCGGCTAAAACGGCCTGGCTTAAACTGCCCAGATTTCCCTGTGTCAATCAATTTTATTGAAAGACGATTTAGTGGGAGAATTCATAATTAACGTGGCTGTTGCTAAGCCGATTTCTGCAACCTTGCAGATTTATGCAGTGGCGTGATACGAGTTCGGTGACTTGGATGCACCACTCCTTATATTAAGCTATTTGCTTGCCTTTGATAATTTCTAACCATTTCTCAAAAGAGTTAATAAGCTGTTTGTGAAAGAAAGGAATTTATTAAGAAGTACTGTATTATATTCTTAAGTTTTTACTTTAAAATTGTGAAACTTAAAGGAATGTTAAATTCCACTAAAACTATTATTTATATAGAATTAGATCTTTATCCGATTAAAATATTTTGGATTGAGATATTTAAAAAGAAGAATGTCCCTTTTGTGAAATTACAAAGGGTTGTTTTTTGTGTAAATGTTTTTGTGATGTTTAACAAAATCTCATGTTGCGTGTAATTGTTGCATGTAATTTTAGTTTAAGTATAATTGAAAAGATATTAACAATATAAAAAGTTACGGAGTTCCGCCGTAACACAGCCATTCTTTTTTATGTAGAATTTTTGTAGTTCATTATTTTAACCTTGGTTCTTGTTTTACATATACCAATAATTTAATATTTTGAGTAAGAAATAACGTAAATGATTCGTTGTTTGCACTAATTGTTTTTAGTTAGTAACTCCCGAAAATTAAGGGGTTACGCCAGCCTGAAATTTTCAAAAAATTGATTTCTTTTTTTTTGCTTCATTTCAAAGTTTATATTCTAACGAATATTTTGAGATGTCTCTGAAGAAAATGTCTCACTAATTACAAAAGTTATGGTCATTAGAAGTCAGCGCGGTGGGGACGCGCCGAGAGCTGCTGGAAGCAGCGACTTTCTATTTTTGAATGGTCTAGGGGGCCCTTTCATGATTTAGGAAGGGTCCTTTTCATTGTATCCCTTTTATTCTTGGAGAAGAATATTATGGCCCAAGAATTGCTGATTAAATAGTAAGTTGAAAAATTTTCAAGTTATAATATACTATAAAGTTCATTTTTATCTTCTTTTGCGTTTTTCTCGAAACCACAATTTTCGAGACGGTGTACACGATAACTCAAAAACTATTCAATCGATTGATTTGAAAATTAATATACATCTTCCTAAATAGATTTTTCACAGAGTGACGTGGGATTTTTTGGATTGAATAATTTGAAAATTTTTTATCCAATTTTTTATACGGTACTTTTAGCCAAAAAAAAGTCAACTTTTGAAGTGCTTCCATTTGCGTAAAAAATTTTTTTTTAAATGGCTTTGTCACTCTGTTAAAAATTTATCACTTTTTAAGAAAAATATTGTTTTACTTGTTTCAGACAAAAATTGAACTGCCAATCATGTACACCATCAAGGAGTGCTCTGGAAAAATTGATCTACGAAAATAGTTATATCTCCGCCATTTTTAATTAAAAACAATTTTTTAAAATATTTATAAAGCTCAATATATGTACTAAAGCATCAATAAATGTAAAGAAGTCCTACCTCAAACAGTTTTGTCAAAAAAATTCCTAAAAAACCATCCGATTTTCATGCGTTCAGGGTGGCGTAACCCCTTAACTCGTTAGGTTTACATTCTTTTAAACCATTACGACAAATTTTTAGCAAATTTAGTAACAAACTCGCAATTCAAGCAGTTAAAGAGGAATTTGATATTTTACTAAAATTAATTAAATTAAAATTTTGAGGCGCATTACGACAAATTTTTAGCAAATTTAGTAACAAGCTCGCAATTTAAGCAGTTAAAGAGGAATTTTATATTTAACCAAAATTAATTAAATTAAAATTTTGAGGCGCATGAAAAGTCTCCAATTTTTATTTTCCGAATATTTATTTTATCGAAAATCTTTTTATTTAATAAGAATTAACTATAATTTATTTCAATCGAAAGAATAATTATCAAAAACATTTTTTTTTTGAATGACATTAACAGAATGCTTAATACTGCGTGTTACGTATGACTTCGTAACCTTTATATTTACATAGAAACTACGAATTTTAATTGAATTATATAGAATCCATTTAATAATTTTGACTTGTAACCTAAAAACACAATTATCGTTCTTACACAAAAATACATATTTATTAGCAACACCAATAAATTCCAACATTAAGCAAAATTCTTAACAACCCACTTTTAATCGGGTAATTAGCACAATTAAATTAAGCAAAGTACATTTTTCTTTTTGTGTTAATATCGCAAGGTAAGGTTTCCTTCAATTATTTGTAAATTATTGCACAACAACGAAGTGGTCAAAATCTAAATTTCGCAAGTACCAAATTCTGCAAGCTGTCAGAATAAACTGCATTAAGGATTTCCCCACCTAATTGTCGTTCAATAAAAAGAATCGACAAAGGGAAATCAGGGCAGTTGCCCGCGTAAACTTGGCGAAACTAAGTTGGGCAGTTTAATTCAGGCAAAGTACCTGAACGTGATATATATATTGTGAGTCATAAAGACTAAAGAATTTTTATCCTTTTGTGAATTAAAGGGCGTAGTCCCCATTTATTGTAAAACAGAAATATTGAATTGAGATTAAGTCCACTTTAAAGAATATCAAGTTTGAGACTAAATACAAGTAAGAGAAAAGGAAGATTGCTGCGATATAAATACAAATAAAAGAAGCAAACATAACGATTAAAAGTGAGTAAATAATTTCACATTACACTCATATACACAAATCAATTTTCAAAGAAATACGTAAATTTTCATAAGTTGATTTCATGAGATTTTACTAAAAAGAATATTCACATTCTTTTTTTTATTATAATTTATATTTTAACCCCAGAACATTTATAAATTGGAAAATTAAAGGTTTATAAAATATATGTAAATCTGATAATTAAATAAATATTAATTTAACCAATAATTTCTATTCTTATTAATTGTAACTACACAATTGATATCAATAATTGTGAGAGTGGAAAAGTCCCCTACCTATTCAAATTTATTTAATTTGCTGAAGAGCATTTTTCGTTATCACGACAGATTTAAATTGATAATAAAATAATTTATCTATTTTACTTTTATTAAATTAAATCCTATTCGTAACAACTGGTGGCAGCGGTGGGATTTTTCCCTCTAAATTATAAGGGTAGAATTTTGGAAATTTATATTTAAAAAAAAAAAAATTTAAAAAAAAATTTTTTTTTTTACACATTACACATATTTACACACTGATACTATCATTGACTATATATATATGTTTGTACATGAAATTTTAATTGTTTTTTATTTACAGTGAATATAAAATAGATATTGTGCGGGTAGTAGTTTTTTTTAGTTCGATAAAATAGAACTGTAGGGAAAAAGTAACCATCCTTGCATCGGCAAGCTCTGGTTTCTATAATAAACGTGCCCAATACCCTGAATTAACCTTGCCGGAAGTGTGTAGCCACTTGGGCAAGTGAAGGGATTAAAATTATCGAAAATTTACACGGTTTAAATAAAAATTTTAAACATTTTTTTTCCCCACGGGTAAATAAGCATTTTAATCAACGCAAAATTGCTACAACATTCATGTTGTAGTTTATAGTTTTCTTTTCTCAATGAACAGTTCAGATAGTAAAAAAATAATAGTCAAGAAGGAATAAAATTCGCAAGAGCAGTTCGAAGTAAATACGATTTAGAACAAGTAAATTTAGTTAAACGCGTACTATTCGTGGAAAACAAATTGAAATATAGTAACGACAATAAAAATAATTCTCTCGAAAAAATTTTAGAGAATCTAGATAGTTTGAAACTGCAAGAATAGACGTTTAGATTGAAGTACAGAAATAAATGAATATTTGCAATTAAGCAAAACTGAGATTTATGCGAAAAATAAATAAACTAGTAGCTGTTTAAAAAATAAAAAGTATATTGTTCGTTTAAATTTGTAGTTGCATTTTTATATAAGAAAGAAGAAAAGAAATTTTAGTGAAGTGAATTTTATAATTATAAAATTTTGTTCGATAAAATAATATTAATTGAGTTAAAAGATTTAGATTAGTAATGCAAATTTAAGTAAGTCACAGAAATAAGAAACGGGATCAGATTACCGCACAAGGCCGTGCGTACGCGAGTAGTAAGTCTCAATGAAATTTCGCAAGTCTGAACATTGTAGGTAGTATTTCTTTTATTTCATTTAAAGAGAAATATCAGTCTGTTTATTTTTTTCAAGAGTTACTGTTTTGTAAGAATTATATGTCTGAAAACGAATTTAAGCATTTTTCTGAGTTAACAAAATAAGGGAATAAGAAGAACAGAATTAAAAAAAAACAATAGTTTTTTTAGAATAGACTATTGCATTGAGAAATAATATTTAAAATAAAATTTTCTTTCAAAATCTTTTTTGTTCCTCATAATATATTATTTTTTGTAAAAAAAAAAATTTTTTTTTAAATATATTCCTTTTATTTTCTGTTAAAAATAAAAACAGAAAAGGATTTTTAATTCTTAAATATTTATTTTATTTCGTTTGAATTTCCTCCCCAAAATTACGGAAGTGTGATTCAATATATTTTTAATTTATTAAAAATTTATTGTACCATTCATACGCTCAAACTTTTAAGTACGCTTAGAATTTATTTCTTCAAGCGAAAACAAAAGTTTTTAGAGCATTGAATATTCGGTAATTTTGTTCTTAAATGAATCAATTCAATATTATTTAAATATAAATTTTAATTAATATTGAATTAAGTCATACATCTCACAACGGACCACAGTCTCCCCGTTCCGTTGTTAGTAGAGTTTGACATTCATTATACCTATGCCTAAACAAGAAACATTTATTTTAAATACAAAACAAATTTGTAAAAGCAAAAGAGGAAAAAAAGGAATAAAAAAGATTTGTCTTAATAATAGATAATGCATATTTTGAAACTAAAATAATTAAAAATGAAGTACAGATGCGTTAAAAAATGAAGAAATGAATTATTTACTATTCATCTATTATGTTTAAATTATATAGAATGAACAATGTCATTGTACTCAAAATTGTTACTTAGTGGTGACATAGAAAGATGGAAATCGGAAGGATGCAATTTTAAAATAGGCGATCGTAAAAATGTTTACAAAAATGAAGAGTATGAAAAGCAACATCATGACAACTATAACCAGGGACAAGAGGAACATAGAAAGAAAGATAATTGTTATGATCAATATTTTGATGATATTAAAGAGGAGGCTGATTATGAAAATCAATATTATCGCCAAAATAAAAACAAACAATTTAATGAGTATGAACAAGTTACACTCAATAGTTACAAACAACAATGGAACCACCATCGGCAAAAACGGAATCAACGACAGGATCAAAGATTTAATAGCAGAACCTATAGTAATAACGGTATCAACAACCAAAATAGAAACATGAATTTCAAAGAAAATTATCAAAGTATGAACATGACATCACAGGGGTACGAAAAAGGAAATTTCTATAACAGCGATAGGAATTTTGAAGAGTATAACATCGATACAAGAAATTTACAATATAGATTTGCTGAACAAGAACAAGAATTCAATTTCAAAAATGAATACAGAAGATACAACGATATACAAGATGATTTCAGAATGGACCGGCAGAAGGATTATGCATATACTAATCACGAAGAATCGTATATGAACTGTGAGGAACCATTTTTTAAAAATGATTATTTTGAAGTAAAGGAATTTGTAGACAATAGACCTGAATTTAAAAGAATACATGATTATGATTTCGTAACACCACCAATTCGTTTTAAAGATTCGTTCACAAACCAAAACTCTTTAGAGGATGAAAAACAATCTGATTATAATGTCTCACCCTCTGTAAATGAACCACAATTTGAAACAGAAAGCGAAAAATCAAGAGAAAAAGAAGAACATATTACTATTAGTAACTTCAATAATACAAAAATTCTGAAAGAAGAAAGAACTCAAGAGCAATTAAGCAGCAAAAATGAAAAAGGAAGAAAATTAGAAGAATTTAGGGATGCAACAATAAGTAAAAATGCCAAGCATCCAATAGAAATGTCACATAAAGACGAAAATCCTGCAAGGAATATGGCAATTTCTTCTGTCACGAGTGTAAATCAAGAGATATTAGAAGAGGTCCAAACTTTAAACAGAAAATCAGACAACTTTGTATCAATACTTCAAGATTATTCTGAGAAAAAACGGCTACCAATAATAAATGAAGACAATGAGACAGAGAATGTACCAGATGGATTTACAATTGAAATGAAAAGTGATAAACTGGACACGGAAAGTAATGAAAAGATGACGACATTAAACAGTGACACTCAGCAAAATTTGCGTTTACCAGGGTCAATGTCATTCGTATGGAAAAGTCAATTTAGTAAAACCGAAATTAAAAGTAGTTAGTAAAAGAGAATGGGTTTATAAAATCCAAAAAGAAAGGTCAAATGTGAAAGGTCATTTGAAACAAAAATTAAATGCGTTTTATTTTGAGGAAAATAAAAAATTACGAGACAAAACATGGAGGGAACTAGAAACTAGAGTTAAATCAGAGAGGTTAGGAATAGGTTAGACATAGGTAAACTTAAACAGGGGGATCATAATGTAATTCTAAGCATGAAATATTTTTAACAATCTGCTTGGGTAAAATATTAAATTTACTATAAAAAAAAACCTCATAAGCTAATTGTAAAATAATCATGAAATTTTTAAGATTATAATTATTTTCTTATTCTGTTAAAAAAAATTCTATATTCTATTTTATTCTCGTCTAAAGTAGACAAAGTAAAATTAAAATTGAGAACATTAAATGACATCTAATTCAATATATAACAAGGGAAAAAATAGGATATAAAATTAATAGTATAACAAATGAAACAAAAGACTAAAAATTTGTTAATACTTTTCTTGAAAGAAACAGTTAATCCAAGAAAGAATAAGTAATGAGTCAAATACTAACATAGTACAAATTGCTATACTAATTTGGAATAATATTGTATAATCACTTGCTAACAAATAAAGTTTGTCCAAAGTACTAGAATATTAAAGAAACAAATTTTTTTATATAACAAGTTTTAAAATAATGTTTTTTTCTGAATACAGGAAACTTAAAAAAAAACACCTTTACTAAAAATTGGTACTCAGAAAAATTTAATTAAAAATAAATAATTACCTGATTAAAATGTTTATTTTTCTACAATTATGCATAAAAATCAACAAAAAGTTATAATATTGTTTTAAACATTTGTATATATGGTTTTTTATTAATATTAATAAAATTAACCAAAAGTTTATTCGAGATGAATTTCAAAATACCAATACTATGCTATTCTATAAAAAATAAGTATATTATTGGTTAAAATATTTTTAAAATATTATGTTTCATTGATGCTCTGATTAAATTATGCTAAATCGTAATTTTTAAATAATTCTACTTTTCTCATAATAGCTTAATACTATTATGGACTAAATAATATTAAAAGGAATGCTTTAAATTTTGAGCATAAATGAAACTATTGTATATTATCAATAACATAAATTAACAAGCTTAACAGTATTAATTTATAAACTTTAATATTAAATAAAATTATTTTTCTTAGAAAAAAATCTATCTATTTTTATTTTGCTCGCTGAAAACTAAAAAAAAAATTTTTGAATGCCATTTTGTGCTTGCATCTAATGAAAACGGAAAACTTACTGAAATAAAATTTTTTCTAAAGCAAATTTATTCAAAATAGCTAAGAAAACAAAACTTTTATTCTGCAAACAATAGATTTAAACAATTAAACTAAAACGTAAACGGTATAATGTAATAAAAAACAATTTTAAAAATTTATTTTCTTATTTAACTAATTTTTTGTAGTATTTCTACAAATTCAAGTACATTTAAATTCTATAAAGACTTAAACATTAAAATAAAAATATATCTTGTCAAAATTTAAAATTCATTCTCTATGAAAAGCTAGTAATGAACGACAGCGCATGAAACAGAGGGAATGAAGTTTTAAAAAAAATGTAATAAAGAAACAGTGTTAAACAATAATTCAACATTATTTCTTTAAATTTTTGCATTTTATGGAATTAAAGAAAAATTTTATATCCTTCAATTTGGTTTGCATCTTTTTCGATACATCTTACTAAACTTTATGAACAAAATAATGTTAAACTAAGGCCATATATGTTTTTTCTTAAAATTATAATAAATCCAAATTTTTCTAGCTATGTTATGATATAATAATTCAATGTACACAAAAATTTGCGATTATTTTGATTACATTTTTAATATCAGAATTATTACTTACAAAATTTAGAAGGAAATAGTAACGGAATTTAGATTCCATTTTATTATGAAAATACAAAAAAAAATCCTAATGTTAGAAAAAAAAATATAATTTTTTTTTGTAAAACAACCTTATAAAATCACTACGAATTATAATTTTTCCTAACGAATAAGCAAATCTTGTAAAATAACAACAAACATTGTAAGCAAAATATTTTTTTGAGTTGAAAAAGTTATATTAAAATTAAATTTAAATATTGTAAAGTTAGGTTATTAAGTTTGTTCAAAGAATAATTTTCAAATGTATTCTTCGTTTAAAATTAATAGAAATTGTGTACTTACATACAATTAAAAAAAAAATTTAAACAGTTGAAATTAAACGTTAACTAAAATTATAAAAACCATAAATATTGCCAATAAAATAAAAAAAAAGGTTATTTATCTAGAAATAAAACAATGAAATTAAATTTAAAAAAGGAAACATTTTTTTTCTACGCTGCATGTCTAAAAAGTTAAAAAAATTTAAATCTAAAAAATGTATTAAATACAAACAAACAATGTACAAATCAACGCCAAAATTTTCTACCGCTGTAAACTAACTCAAATAAAAGCAAACTAAGACACTTAAAAATCTTCCTAAAACAAAAAAAAGAGGAAACGAGTTTTTTTTTTAAACAAAAAGTTTGCCTTTATTTTAAAGAATCATTTCCAATGTTAACATAAAACAACGAAAATATTTATATTGTAAAAAAAAGGCTGCCAAGGGACGTCAGCCTAATAAAAGGGGGGCAGTAACAACAATTTTGTTCTCATGTCCTATGCATAAAAATTTTTCTCTGATTTTAATATTAAAAAACAATCAATTAAATAAGCATCCACATGTTTATTTTTTTGCATTTAATAAAATTAGCAAACTACAAAAAGCACTAACAGAATTCATCAATTATTAAAAATCACTGATATCAGAGAAAGATTTTTTTTAATAAAATACTTATCTTACAGAAATCTATGTAAAAATTATATCAAGGATATATTATTTGTAAAACTCGAAAGAGTTAAATACCTCTACAACAAAGAAAGATACATCAGGACCACGACACAACCACACGCAGATTTTCTTAGCAGCTAACAAGGGACGTCAGCCTAATAAAAGGGGGGCAGTTGTTACGTATGACTTCGTAACCTTTATATTTACATAGAAACTACGAATTTTAATTGAATTATATAGAATCCATTTAATAATTTTGACTTGTAACCTAAAAACACAATTATCGTTCTTACACAAAAATACATATTTATTTGCAACACCAATAAATTCCAACATTAAGCAAAATTCTTAACAACCCACTTTTAATCGGGTAATTAGCACAATTAAATTAAGCAAAGTACATTTTTCTTTTTGTGTTAATATCGCAAGGTAAGGTTTCCTTCAATTATTTGTAAATTATTGCACAACAACGAAGTGGTCAAAATCTAAATTTCGCAAGTACCAAATTCTGCAAGCTGTCAGAATAAACTGCATTAAGGATTTCCCCACCTAATTGTCGTTCAATAAAAAGAATCGACAAAGGGAAATCAGGGCAGTTGCCCGCGTAAACTTGGCGAAACTAAGTTGGGCAGTTTAATTCAGGCAAAGTACCTGAACGTGATATATATATTGTGAGTCATAAAGACTAAAGAATTTTTATCATTTTGTGAATTAAAGGGCGTAGTCCCTATTTATTGTAAAACAGAAATATTGAATTGAGATTAAGTCCACTTTAAAGAATATCAAGTTTGAGACTAAATACAAGTAAGAGAAAAGGAAGATTGCTGCGATATAAATACAAATAAAAGAAGCAAACATAACGATTAAAAGTGAGTAAATAATTTCACATTACACTCATATACACAAATCAATTTTCAAAGAAATACGTAAATTTTCATAAGTTGATTTCATGAGATTTTACTAAAAAGAATATTCACATTCTTTTTTTTATTATAATTTATATTTTAACCCCAGAACATTTATAAATTGGAAAATTAAAGGTTTATAAAATATATGTAAATCTGATAATTAAATAAATATTAATTTAACCAATAATTTCTATTCTTATTAATTGTAACTACACAATTGATATCAATAATTGTGAGAGTAGAAAAGTCCCCTACCTATTCAAATTTATTTAATTTGCTGAAGAGCATTTTTCGTTATCACGACAGATTTAAATTGATAATAAAATAATTTATCTATTTTACTTTTATTAAATTAAATCCTATTCGTAACACTGCGAAACAAAATTTTTTATAATCTTTAAATAATTGAATTAACATTTGCAAAAATTATTATTTTTTATATTTTTTATTTACACTATTATTTTTATTTTCGAAATGTCAATTTTGATAAATATTATTTTATAGATTTGTTAATAGGGTAGATTGGGGTAAAAAAGCCATGGTGTAAAAAAGCCATTTGAGTTTTATTTAAAAACTATTAAGCCGATTTATCAGCTGTTTAGAATATAAATACTATTAGGTAATACGCAACTTTTGACTCTAATTTGAATGTTGTACCTACCCACATAGCACCATATTTTGCGGGAAGCTAACGGGAAACTAACCATGTTAGCTTCTATAGCTAACATGGTTAGCTTCCCGTTAGCTTCCCTTGGCCTATAAATGTCCTACGCTTTTTAGTTTTCCGTGTTAGCTTGCAGAAAGTTATCTAAGAAACTTTTCTGAAAACAAGTAGAGAAAAGTTCTTTAAAATTATCTCTGGTAAGTATCTGTAAGCATTAGAAGTTAGTTTCAGGTAAGCGTCATAAGGTAAGTAATATAATATAAATTGATATTATACAAATAATCATTTACGGAATTTCCGTAATTATCTATTTAATTTGCACTTAAACTTATTTAATATTTCAGTTTACTTATAGCTAAAAAAAATAGTATTTATAAATTTAATAAATAAAATAAAAAATATTTCTCTCTATAATTTATTTATTGCCGCGAACTGATTACTTATTTATTCCTCAATATCAATATTATATTATTGAAGAATAATTTTAAAAATAAATTTGGAGGGACTGGGGATAGAACCCGGGTTCACAACGCAGAAAGAAACAACCTAACCAACTAACCTAATCAACCATGTGTAGGGATAAATATTTCGGGTCCTTTTAAGCTTCAAGTGATTTCATTGGTTGGCGTCACTAATGGCGGGATAATTTAAAAAAGGATTCACAAAGATATTTGAATTTTCTCATTACAATAAATAATTTAATTTCTAATATTATTTATTAATTAAATCTTCAAAAAATAAGAATAAATAAATTATTAAAAATGAAAATATTAAATTAGAAAGTTAATAGATAAGCATTAAACTAAACTTTATTTTTTTCCTTACTTAATTTGACTTCACATCTATTCGCAATTTGAAGTTAGTTGTTTCTGTTTGCATTTTGTTCTCTAGTCTTTTTTTATAATTAATTATTCTTTTTAATATTTTAATATTTAAAATTAATGAAAATTCTAATGTATAATAAAATGCTTTCAATATTAGAAAAGCAATTAAACAAAATTTTTGTCAATTAAAAATATTCCTTATGCGTTATTTCTTACTTAATTTTATAATTTTTAACCTGCAATAATTTAATTTTTACAAAAAAATAAATCCAAAATTTTCAAAATAATTAAATTTTTTGCAAAAAATTAAAATAAAATCTTTTAAAAAAGTTTATTCTTACGCAAAATTTAATTGGAATAATATTTAAAATATTTAAATTTTTATAAAGAGTTTTATCAAAATTTCTTATAATAATTTAATTCTTTTGTGAAATGTTATTAATTAATTATGAAACTAATTGAATTTCTGAGAAGAATAATTTTATTAAAATCTTTGAAAATCCTAATTAAATTCATTTGAATTTTTTTTCAGATAATGGAGTTTCTTTAATAATTTCAATCGAAGATTTTGAAAGTAATTGAAAATTTATGAACATTTTTATTTTGTTATTTGCATAATAATAGTAAATCATTCCGTGCATAACATTTGCTGATTTATTGATAACTTTTGCAAAATAAAATTTGTAAATACGTTAAGAATATTAAAATTTAAAAAAAGAATAGCAATTTTTATTAATGAATTATCTAATAATAGAAATAATTTATTCTTTAAATTATATTTACTTTACTATTTTTTTATATCATTTTTATTTTATTTATTCATTTGAAATGTTTTTATTTAAAGAATTGATTTTAAAAAAAATATAATTTAAACAATAAATTATTTCTATTACAGGATCGCCAGAGGCAAGGTAAATCACGGAAAAGTCAGAGATTTTTTTTTAAGTACTGGAAATAATTAAATTTTGGAGAAGTTACAAACGATTGCAGAAATTCAATTATTTTTAAAAGTAATGAAATTCTTTGCAAAAATTCAATTATATTCAAAAATTAAAAAAAATTCTCCTCAAAATTCCATTATCTTTAAAAATAATAAAATTCAATGATTTTCAATATCTAATATTTTAATAAAATTTTTCAAAAGAATTCAAATATTTATAAAAAAATAATCATAAAATTCTAAGCAAACATTAAATTATTTTCATAAATAATAAAAATTTCACAGCAGTTTAACTATTTACAAATTTTTTAATAAATTTCTTCGCAATAATTCAGTTATTTTAATGAATAATAAAACTCATCATAGATTTCAATTTTTTAATACAATTTTAATTGAATTTCTCGAAAAAATTAATTATTCTTGAAAATTTTATTAAAATTCGTCAAAAAATTCAATTTTGTTGATAAAATTCTTTATGAATTTTATTTTGCAAAAGTTATCAATAAATCAGCAAATGTTATGCACGGAATGATTTACTATTATTATGCAAATAACAAAATAAAAATGTTCATAAATTTTCAATTACTTTCAAAATCTTCGATTGAAATTATTAAAGAAACTCCATTATCTGAAAAAAAATTCAAATGAATTTAATTAGGATTTTCAAAGATTTTAATAAAATTATTCTTCTCAGAAATTCAATTAGTTTCATAATTAATTAATAACATTTCACAAAAGAATTAAATTATTATAAGAAATTTTGATAAAACTCTTTATAAAAATTTAAATATTTTAAATATTATTCTAATCAAATTTTGCGTAAGAATAAACTTTTTTAAAAGATTTTATTTTAATTTTTCGCAAAAAATTTAATTATTTTAAAAATTTTGGATTTATTTTTTTGTAAAAATTAAATTATTGCAGGTTAAAAATTATAAAATTAAGTAAGAAATAACGCATAAGGAATATTTTTAATTGACAAAAATTTTGTTTAATTGCTTTTCTAATATTGAAAGCATTTTATTATACATTAGAATTTTCATTAATTTTAAATATTAAAATATTAAAAAGAATAATTAATTATAAAAAAAAACTAGAGAACAAAATGTAAACAGAAACAACTAACTTCAAATTGCGAATAGATGTGAAGTCAAATTAAGTAAGGAAAAAAATAAAGTTTAGTTTAATGCTTATCTATTAACTTTCTAATTTAATATTTTCATTTTTGATAATTTATTTATTCTTATTTTTTGAAGATTTAATTAATAAATAATATTAGAAATTAAATTATTTATTGTAATCAGAAAATTCAAATATCTTTGTGAATCCTTTTTTAAATTATCCCGCCATTAGTGACGCCAACCAATGAGATCATTTGAAGCTTAAAAGGACCCGAAATATTTATCCCTACACATGGTTGATTAGGTTAGTTGGTTAGGTTGTTTCTTTCTGCGTTGTGAACCCGGGTTCTATCCCCAGTCCCTCCAAATTTATTTTTAAAATTATTCTTCAATAATATAATATTGATATTGAGGAATAAATAAGTAATCAGTTCGCGGCAATAAATAAATTATAGAGAGAAATATTTTTTATTTTATTTATTAAATTTATAAATACTATTTTTTTAGCTATAAGTAAACTGAAATATTAAATAAGTTTAAGTGCAAATTAAATAGATAATTACGGAAATTCCGTAAATGATTATTTGTATAATATCAATTTATATTATATTACTTACCTTATGACGCTTACCTGAAACTAACTTCTAATGCTTACAGATACTTACCAGAGATAGTTTTAAAGAACTTTTCTCTACTTGTTTTCAGAAAAGTGTCTTAGATAACTTTCTGCAAGCTATCACGGAAAACTCAAAAGCGTAGGACATTTATAGGCCAAGGGAAGCTAACGGGAAGCTAACCATGTTAGCTATAGAAGCTAACATGGTTAGTTTCCCGTTAGCTTCCCGCAAAATATGGTGCTATGTGGGTAGATTAATATTGTTTTTATTGTAATTTTAATTTTTTGTTGCTTTTTTGAAAACATTTTGGTGAACTTTTCAAACATATTACAATTTGATTAAGTGAACAAATAATAAAAGTAAATGTTTGTACATAAGGAGAAAAGTATACCGAAAACGTATACAATGTTAATTTTTGGAAATTGAACAGAATTAACAATTTATTTTTGCTTTTTTTAATAACTGGTCTTGGGTGTAAAAAAGCCAGGGCAAAAAATCCATTGAATATTTTGTGAAATTCACTTGTTTTCTAGTTAAACTAACATTCTTATTTTACAAAATTTCTCGTGTTTATTTAATAAAATCAATTAAACTCGACGAAAAAGTAGTTCAAAGTGCATTTAAAAAAAAAAACAATGAATAAACGGTTGCAACGAAATATGTTATCTGTGGTAAAACTTAAAGAGAACTTCTAAAAAAAGTACGAAAAATTAGCAGTGCAAATGGAAAACAGGTAAACTTAATATAATTTTCAATTTTGCTTGCTAAAAACTCTTTCATAATTATTAGAATATTTTTCAAATAAGACTATTTGTCATATAAATAAAGAGAAACTATAAAAATACCTAAATTGATAACATGTTTTGCTAAAATCGTAGGGTGGCTTTTTCACCCCACCAGGTGGTGCAAAAAAGCCACTTACAGTGCTTTCCTAAAACTCTTAAAACTTAGTCCTTTCATGAGATAAAAAATATTTCCGTCAAAAATTTTCAAGCTTAATAACTAAACTTTCAATAACAATTGGAAATTTGAGAAAAAAATTTTAAATACAGATTTTACAACATCAAAAGTAAAAATGTGGCTTTTTTACCCCACTCTACCCTAATTATAATAATTATATTCCCGAATTATTATTCAATAAAATTCAATTAATTACCGAATTACCAATTCTTAAAAAATTTATTGTTCCTAATAATATTTTTTCAATATGTGTAAATGTTCTAAATTCTAAAGTCTCTAAATTTTATTTTATCGAAATATCATTTGTTATAAAACTTTTTTCTTATAAATGTTTTTCAAAATAATTTTAACTTTTTCAAATTAACATTACTCATAATTTTCTTTACTCCTAACCATTCTTCTTTATAATTACTACACTTTCTAACTTGTATTTCTTCTAACTATAATTTTACCGAATTGTCACTTCTCATAATTATTATTATATCGAAATAGTATTTTTCAAAATTTTTGTAATGTCTAATAACTTTTTATACAAATTTTTTTATTATATAATAACCAGTTTTAATAATTATATTTTATTCAAATAATTATTTCGTATAATTTTTTTCTTACCGAAATTATATTTTAAATAATTATTTTTAATCGATTTTTTATTTTTCCTAAAATTCATTTTTCTAAATAATTCTTTTTCATAATTTTTATATTTCCTAATTCGTATTTTTACATAACAAATATTTTTTCTAAGATTTATATTCTCTAATTTATTATTTTCCTAACCTATAAATGTCATAATAAGAATTGCACCGAATAGTTATTTCACCTACAGAATATCCGGTTTCGACGTTTTTCATCTCTGAAGAATGTGGCGCCAAATTTGAAAAAAATGTATTATTTTATTATTTAAAAATTATTAATTATTACAAACATTGATTAAACCAATTAACTACGCTAAATATCATTAGGGAAATTGTTTTAAACAATATTTGTAATAATTAATAATTGTTATATAATAATTCAGAGATGGGAAACGTCGAAACCGGATATTCTGTAGGTGAAATAACTATTCGGTGCAATTCTTATTATGACACTTATAGGTTAGGAAAATAAGAAATTAGAGAATTTAAATCTTAACAAAAATGTATGTTATGCAAAATACGAATTAGGAAATATAAAAATTATAAAAAAGAATTTTTTGGAAAAATTAATATTAGGAAAAATAAAAAATCGATTAAAAAAATTATTTAAAATATAATTTCAGTAAGAAAAAAATTATACGAAATAATTATTCGAATAAAATTAAATATTATAAAAACTGGTTATTATACAATAAAAAAATTTGTATAAAAAATTATTAGATATTACAAAAATTTGGAAAATACTATTTTGATATAATAATAATTATAAGAAGTGACAATTCGGTAAAGTTATAGTTGGAAGAAATACATGTTAGAAAATATAGTAATTATAAAGAAGAATGATTAGAAGTAAAGAAAATTATGAGTAATGTTAATTCGAAAAAGTTAAAATTATTTTGATAAACATTTATAAGAAAAAAGTTTTATAACAATAAATGATATTTCGGAAAAAAAATTTGGAAACTTTAAAATATAGAACATTTACACATTATAAAAAAATATTATTAGGAACAATAACTTTTTTAAGAATTGGTAATTCGGTAATATATGAATTATATTGAATAATAATTCAGAATATAATTATTTTAATTATTAACAAATCTATAAAATAATATTTATCAAAATTGACATTTCGAAAATAAAAATATTAGTGTAAATAAAAAATATAAAAAATAATAATTTTAATAAATGATAATTCAGTTATTTGAAGATTATAAAAAATTTTCTTTCGCAGTATTAAACATTCCGTTGATTAGTCATTCAAAAAAATAATGTTTTTGACAATTATTCTTTCGATTAAAAAAAATTATAATTAATTCTTATTAGATAAATAGAATTTCGATAAAATAAAGATTCGGAAAATAAAAATTGGAGACTTTTCATGCGCCTCAAAATTTTAATTAAAAATTTATTTTCTATTTAGAAAATTCAAATTTAACTCTATTATCAATGTAAAAAGTTAATTAGAAAGACTCGTTATTATTGCAGTTAAAGTGATTGTGGACATATTTTGGGAAAGAATTTTAAACGTGAATTATTTTTATTAAAGTAAAATATGATTTTAATTGTATCCCTTTCGGTTTTTACAATTTCCTAAACATCAACTCAACTTTTTCAACTCACAACACTTCAGAGTATGATAAAATCATCGTCAAATAAATCTTCCAATAATATTCTTAATGATTTCTATTTCATAACCTTAATACTTTCAACAAAATGTAATTGAGTCCCTGTAAAAAAAGAAGAATTGGGTGGTCTGGGATTTCGAATTGGGATGTCGTTTTTTGAATTCGAGAAAACGACTTTTTCGAATTGGACTGATTTCTGAATTCAGAAATGTATGGTCCCGCGATCAACCCAATTCGACAGATATTTAAAAGATGAAAATAAAGAGTTTTACACTTCACAGGACTTTGAACAGTAGTTAATTGAGACGATGCACGTTATACACGTAAGTGAATACATTTCTTTAAGCAATAATGTTAATTTTCAGTTAAATAGAGGGAATTAAAAATTTGATGTGGTCTTTGTGTACAATAGAAAAAGTTTTCTACTTTGAGGGTTATTAAAACAGCTCACTTACCGACAGATGAGAAGTTTATGATAAAAAATCAAATGGTGATTCTATACGAAAAGTATCAATTACGTCAATAATTGGATATTAATAAATTAATTTAAAATTTTTGTTTTTCAAATGTATTTAAAAATTAATTGTAGAGAATTACTATAAAATTAAAAAAAAAATGAATTTAATTTTCTTTATTTATAATTACAAATTAATTCAATATTTTTTGTCTTGTTTTGATAAAATATGCAAATAAAAATTGGTAATTAATATTGCACTCATTTATTAATAGCATTACAAAATTAATAAAATTTTAACATTAATTTGTTAAATTATAATTAAAAAAACCAATATTCTAACTACTTTTAACATTTTTAAATCCTACTTTCAATTTAATAGCAATTGTCAGTTTTTTGAACTCACTTTCTTTTATTTAATTTCAATTAAATTAAAATTTCCTTCAAATTAAAAAATTTTAAATTAATATTAAGAGCATTAATAATTAAAAAAAACTATGTTCAACAAATCTACTATGTTTTAAAATAATACAACTGCAAATAAAATTAATTCCAAGTTTGATTACAAAATTAAATACTTAAAATCATTAAAGACTGAAATCAAGTTTTTAATTATTATTATGTTTATTTACTCTCCCTGCCTCACGCAGGGTTCGAGACTCCCTAATACATAATCATCTACTTAACCTAATCAATACAAAATTCCTTAAAACTATAACGCAACGCTTAATCTAACTTATTCTAATTATCAAAATTACAAAATAAGCAATCCGCCAAGAGCACCGGGTTTCCGTTTCCAGTTCCATAAGCCCTTTTTGGCTTCGTCAAAAAATAAAAACTACAACCCCAAATCTCAAAAATTAATCCAAAAATTAAATAATACTCCCCTTTTCCCTCCTCTTAATTTCTCCTAACATACATCCTCATTCCTCATTCTTTCCAATTCACACATCCATCTTTAACTCTTCCCATTCTCATTCAATATCCACATCATTCTATCCCCTAACCCTCCTTGTACCCCTCCCACCTCAATTTCCCCTACACATCTCGCCAACACATGCTCCCAATCCTCCACCTCAAAACCACATATTCTACACATTTTCTCTTGCTCATCCGTCCAATACTTACACGCTCTCACTCCCTCACCCATTTTAAATCTGCATACCCTATTCCATCTATTGAACTTTCTCATTCTCACCAAATACAGAAGCACACCCTCACCCCTTACCATCCTATACCAACTATTATACTTAGACCCCGTTATCCTATTCCACCTTTCCTGCTCATCCTTTTTCTTCCATCCTCGCATTACCTCCCTACCATCCCCACTCCACTTTTTCCCCTCTTCCATCGCGTCTCTCCTTTCCTTTTCCCATTTCGATAACCCCCCTCTTCTCTTCGAATCCCTCTGCTTCACCAATCTCAGGCACTCCCTCGCTATATCGCTCCCTTTACCTTGCTCCAGCTTAGCTTCCAACCCCATCGCTCTCTTTCTCTGCCTCAGCACTATCTTCTCTCTTCCCACCTCTTCCCTTATCATATACCCCGGACAATTCCGATCTACCCCCATAGTCCATCTCAAAAACCTTTCATGCAAACTTTCAATCTTTCCAATCTCACTCCAACCCTATACTTGCACCCCATAACTTATCACGGCCCACACTAAAGCATCGAACAACCACACACGCTTCTTCCAATCATTCCTAAATCTCCTCTCTCCAATCCCCCAAACCTTTCCCATCATCTTTCCCCCTTTTTCCATACGTCTCTCAATATTCAATTCCTGCCCCCCATCCCAATTAAACCAATATCCCAGATAGCAAAACTCACTCACTTCCTCCACTCTCCTCTCATTCAACTTCCATACCACCTCTTCCATCGCTCCTCTTCTTCCAAATCTTAATACCTTTGTCTTTTCCACATTCACACTCAAATCTTTATCCCTTACGTACCTCTCAAATTCCCCCATTAATAGTTTCATTCCACATTCATCCTCCGCCATTAAGACCACATCATCCGCGTATGCCAACGTGTATACCCTACCCTTTCCCAAAATCACCCCCCCTTTTCCTTTCTTTCCCATTCTCTCTTCCAAATCAGCCATCAACACATTAAACAATATTGGACTAAGGGGGCAGCCCTGCCTCAACCCTCTACCCAACCAAAACTCTTCCCCCAATTCCCTTCCAATTTTTACCCTTTCCCTTGTATCCGCATATAGTTCCTTTACCCTCTCATTTAAACACTGCCCTATTCCCATATTCCTTATCGTCTTCCATAGTACACCCCTATTTACCGAAGGGAACGCTGCTTTAAAGTCAACGAATACCGCTACTAATTTCCCTTTTTCCCTCTTTAAACTTCTGTTGACTAAAAAATTTTATACAAAAATGTTGTCCATCGTCCCCATCCCCACCCTAAAACCCGTTTGATTATGTGGAATCATTCCCCCCCTTTCCACTTCTTCCTCCAGTCTTTTTCTTAACACCTCTGCATATATCTTGTACCCTACCGGCATGAGCGTGACTCCCCTATAATCTTCGACTTTCTCCCCCTCCCTCTTCTTTAGAATTGGTACTATTAACCCCGTTTTCCATTCTTCCGGCCAACCCTCTCCTCTCCATACCATATTCACAATCCTCAGTATCTCTTCTCTCACCGCTTCACCACCATACTTGAAACATTCCCCTTCCATCCCATCCCCCCCTGCCGCTTTATTTCTCTTAACCCTTTCTATTGCCCCATCTATCTCCTCCCTAGTGACCTGTCCATCCTCACTTCCTATTTCCATTTTCCTACCCTCCCCCCTAATTCTAGAACCAACCCCACCACTTAAACCCTTAAAATACTCCGTCCACTCTCTCATCTCAATTTCCCTGTTCACTCCCTTCCACCTTTTTCTTTCTTTGTTCACCACTTCCCATTCCCTACCCTCATTTCTTGCTGCCTCCACTTCCTGCAAATACCTTTTATTACCCTCTTCTCTTTTCTTTCTCACTAATTTTCCATGCAACCTGTGTGCCTTATTATATTGCTCCCTTTCTATTCTACCCATTCTCCAGCCCTTTACCCAATTTCTTAACCCTGCCCTACTTTTGTCACACTCTTCATCCCACCAGCTCTTTTTTTCCTTCCAACATCCCCTCTCCTTTTCCTCCAACTCCTTTCTCACTTCCTCCAATGTTCTCCTTAACCTTTCCACCCTTACATCTATCCCTCCTCCTTCTTTAAAGATTGCCGCCTTCTCCTGGACCCTTTTCGCAAATTCTAACAAGCTCTCTCTCTTCCAATATTCCTCTTCCTTATTCTTCATTCCGGACACATTCCAAAACACTACTTTTATTCCCCTCCTTCCCTTTCTACTACCAAACCCTTCCCTCCTTTGTCCCCAAACCCCTTTTCCCTTTCATCCTTTCTTAACTCCCCCGTCTCCCAATTCACCCCCCACCTTTCCCCGTTAACCCACACACAGTCTCTACCCCTTTTTACCATGTTACCCTTATTTTTCTCTTCCCACATTTTCCTATTAATCCTCCAATTCACTCTTCTTTCCTCCCACGTTCTGTCCTCCTCTATCCACACTTCCTTTCCCTTTATTCTACATTTAACTCTTAACACCTCCCTCTTCTGCTCCTCGTTCTCCAATTCTACCACCCATAGACCCATTCTACCTTCTTCAACCCCACCCACACCTCTCACCCCTTTCACCCCGACCCTTACCCCCAAATCCCGCAACGACTCTTCCACTTTCCCTTGCCCCTCGTCCTTCACCATTTTCAATCCCCATTTTCAATTCCCAACTTCCACGTCAGCTGCTCCACCTTTCTTTCTATGTTCCTTTCTACCCCCGTTTCCTTTTCAGCTTCCAACCCTCAAAGTAGAAAACTTTTTCTATTGTACACAAAGACCACATCAAATTTTTAATTCTCTCTATTTTACTGAAAATTAACATTATTGCTTAAAGAAATGTATTCACCTACGTGAATAACGTGCATCGTCTCAATTAACTACTGTTCAAAGTCCTGTGAAGCGTAAAACTCTTTATTTTCATCTTTAAAATATCTGTCAAATTGGGTTGATCGCGGGACCATACATTTCTGAATTCAGAAATCAGTCCAATTCGAAAAAGTCGTTTTCTCGAATTCAAGAAAGGACATCCCAATTCGAAATCTCAGACCACCCAATTCCTCTTTTTTTACAGGGGTCTTTTCTTGAGATATAAGAATCAGTCTTCTCGGCTAAAAGGCTAAAAATGTCTTTGGTTGAAATTTCTTTTCGCATGCCGGATTTATGCCACGCACTGAAAGCTTCATACGCAATCACATTCTTAGTCCCTATCAATTCGGCTTTAGAAAAAACAAATCCTGCACAGACAATCTGGCACTACTTTCCACAGAAATTTGGACAAATCTTGCTCAACGAGAATTTACAGGTGCATTATTCCTTGACATTAAACGGGCTTTTCCTAGTGTTATTCCCAATATTTTTATGGAAGACCTACGTACAATAGGAATTCCTAAAAATATTGCTAAATTTATTTATAATTCATCAAGAGCAAAAATATATTCTTTAAAATTAATGGAGAAATAATTGGACCCAGAACAAGCACTACTGGCCTTCCACAAGGAAGTATCCTTAGTCCAATAAACTTCGCGATATACACTAGAGAACTTAATTTCCACATACCGGCAGATTGTATTTTATTAGAGTTCGCAGACGATCTGTCCGTCACCTGTCGTTCCCCCAACATCAATCAAATAATCACCTCCCTCCAAGTTTGTCTCGAGAATGTCTCTAACTTTATGTCTGACAGAGGTCTGGATATTTGTCCGGCTAAAACTCAGTTTATTAACTTTAGCAATAAAGGGATTGATCTGAATGATCCTTCTCTATCGCTCTCTTTAAATGGATCCATTATTAAACCATCCCCTTCAGCTACTTATCTCGGAGTTCAATTTCACCAATTAGCATCTTCCGATATTCATTTTAATTATTTGTGTGACAAAGGTAGGAAGATCTTAAATATTTTTAAAGTTCTAAGAGGCATATGGTGGGGTGCAGACCTGTATGTCCTTGTTCAAATTTATGACTCTCTTTTTAGAAGTCAAATAGATTACTACTCACATGCTTCAAATTTCAAATCACACAAAAACTTTTCTCGTTTAGAAAAAATCTGAAATCAATTCTTAAGACTAGCTGTAGGTTACAGAAATGGCACTCCTATTAATGTTATGTTAGCAGAGTGCTGTGAACCACCTTTGAGATCGAGATTCAATTTCCTTTCAAAAAAGTACCTTATGAAACTTTACTCAAACTCAAATCATTTACTACCAAACAAACTTTCAACTCTTTCACGACTTACTGACAACTCCAATGTAAAATATAATTATCCTCTTTTAATTGCTTATGAAAAATCGAAAATGTACAGCGACCTTATCAGAAGTAAGGAATTAGACCCTTATTTCGAATTCCTTTACGAGGACCATGTGTTTATCCCACAAGTTATCCTTAATTGGGGTACTTCACTTCAATCCTCACCAAATCCTTCTATCTCATTTTCTGATCTTGCAAATAGAGACTTCCCTAATCATACTTTCTTTTTCACAGATGGCTCCAAAACAGATAAGGATTATCTAGGTGGTTGCGCGTTTATTTGTTCCTCTTTAAACTTAACTTCTCAATATAAACTCTCAAATTTTGCTTCTATTTTTACTCTCGAAGCATTTGCTATTTTATTTTCTTTAGAATACATAATCGCTAATAATCTTCCCAATACAGTTATTTTTTCAGACTCTCTCAGTGTTTTGAAAAATATTGCCTCTAAAAATACTTATAAAATTAAATCTCATATAATCCTAGCAATTCGAAACCGATTGAGAGTATTGACAAACTTAAATTGCCCAACAACTTTGGCCTGGATTCCAGGACACAAAGGTATCAATGGTAATGAAAAAGCTGATCAAGCAGCTAAAGATGCATCAATTAATTCTGCAATTCTTAATTCTGAACTCCCATTTTCAGACTTTTTCACTCTTGCGCGCAAACAGCTGGATGAAAGCTGTCTTTCATACTTTCGCGAAGTAGGAAAAAATAAGGGTGCCTTATATACTCAAAACTACTATAAACCCAGAAAAAAACCTTGGTTTGCGAATTTTGTTGCACGAAGAGCCTGGATCGTCTCTATTTGCAGAGCAAGAAGCAATCACTATAATCTTGGTGCCAGTTTGGCAAGAAAAAATTATATTACCTCCGGCGATTATCCTAATTGTCTTGGTATAGAAGAGGACCTTGACCATGTGCTTTGGTCGTGTCCTAGATTTAATTTATTTCGTCCTAATTTACTAAAAGCACTAACAAGAGCTTTAAAATGTCCTCTTCCCTTTAGTAGTGTACAATTCCTAACAAACCCCTCTCCCAGAATCGTTTCTCATGTTTTTCGTTTCTTAAAACTAGCTAATATTACAATTCGATTCATAACTTACCTTAAATAATTAATTAAATAAAACAAACATTAAAAAAATATTCAAAATTTACTCTTCTCCCGCGCTTTTTATACTTAATTCTACGCATAACATGGTCATCCCTGGATCGAGTATACTTCGTGCCCAGATATGATACGAGCTTAATACATAAAGCTCTCTTCACTCAAACACCTGGTTATGGCCGGATATACACAGCGAAAGCAGTATAGTGCCAATGTTAACTCAACTACTACTACTGAAAGCTTCATCATTCACTTCAGGTTACTTTAGGTTCGTTTCAAAATGGACTTGACGCCAGTAAAACACAACGCATACTTTTTTCTTAATATACAGGGTCTCACATGACGAATCATGCATTTTTCACTAATTTATTGATACTTTAAGTATTTTATTTCGTTGTTAGACAAAATAATAATTAAAAAGGGACCACTTAGTCGGTCTGTTGCAAAAGTTGTTCCTGTTTCAAAATGAAGGGGGCGGAAAAATTCAAATTCGTTTAATTTTTCATCTTAAGGATGTACTAGACTTAAAATAACTTTCATCTGAATAACTTCCCTGAAGAACCAGAGAAATTCGCATTACAATTTTTAATTTTGTTTTTTTAGAAATGAAAATTTAGATATATTCTTAGATTATTCATAATAAAGGCCCTCAACAAATTTTTTTGTCTACTTTTTTTATGCTTTAAATAACTCAATAAAATAACATCCAACCATTAACTTCACAAAAAATCAGGTTTATTAATTAAAAAAGCGTAATTTTAGAAAAGGGACCACTTTGTCGGATGTCCGTTATTTTTTCATTATTTTAAAATGGAGGGGAGGGAGAAAATTGAAATCTATTAATTTTTCATCTTAAAGGTGTTACTCTGTCTATCAATTTAAAGAGAGACAAAGTAAGTAATTATTGGTTCTATTGAGAACTTTCAATTTAACTTTTACTGTTGACAGTGCGTGATGTGTGTTTATAAATTAAGCGCTTTCAAGTATAATGTCGAAGGTATGTAATATTTAATATTGGAATTAAAATTTTTAAATTTAATTAAATGTAATAATTTAATTTTTTAATTTTAAATTAATTAAATAAATAATTTATTATGTTAAAATAATATAATTAATAATAATTATACTGAAATTAATCTTGAAATTTGTATATTGTTGCAGAGTATTATAGAAGAGAAACTCAATACGAATGTTCAACGATTTTACAAACTGGGTACTAAAACAGGCATTCTACAACAATTACACAGGCACACAAAAAAAAGTCAAAACCTAGAGGTCACACCCCCTATCCCCATGTTTTTGGGGTCGCTGAAACCGAATATGACCATTAAAATTTTTTTTCTTTGGCCATTTTCCCGCTACCACATTCTTACACCTGCTCCCGGGGGTTGGAATTTCAGTATAAAAAAGTGGAGTAGGGTGTCTATTCCTATGTTTTTTGGGTCGTTAAAACCGAAAAAGACTACCAAAAACAAATTCTTCCCTCCCTTAACCCCCTACAACCCCCTTAACACCCGCAGGGTGAGGGTTGAAATTCGAATTTCACGACAAGTGGAGTGCGGTGTCTAAACCTACGTTTTTTGGGTCGCTGAAACCAAAAAAGACTACCAAAATCAAATCCTTTCCACCCTCAACCCCCTACAACCCCCTGCAATAATTTTTTCAAATGAAACGGACCGATTTTTGGGAAATTGAAAATTAATTATTAATTATCAAAAATTATTGCAGGGGTTTGTAGGAGGTTCAGGGTGGAAAAAATTTGATTTTGGTAGTCTTTTTTAGTTTCAGCGATCCAAAAAACCTAGGATTAGACACCGTAATCGACTTTTCGTGAAAATTCGAATTTCGACCCCCCACCCTGCGGGTGTTAAGGGGGTTGTAAGCGGTTAAGGGAGAGAAGAATTTGTTTTTGGTAGTCCTTTTTAGTTTTAGCGACCCAAAAAACATAGGAATAGACATCCTACTCCCCTTTTTTTATACTGAAATTCCAACCCCCGGGAGCAGATGTAAAGGGGTGGTAGCGAGAAAATGGCCGATGAAAAAAAATTTTAATGGGCATATTCGTTTTCAGCGACCCCAAAAACATGGGGATAGGGGGGTGTGACTTCTGGGTTTTGACTTTTTTTGTGTGCCTGTGTTATATGCAAGATCGCAATTTAGTGTTTGTAAACAAAAATTTCGTACAGAAAAAGATGTTGCTAATGTTAAATTTTTTTGTGCGTCAAACAGCAATAGGGGTGAGTGGGGCAAGGCGGGGTACCGGCCCTATTTAACAAACGAATTAACCAATCGCGATTATATTTTACATAATACTGCACCGAGACGATAGTTTCTTGTTTACAAAACCTAAAAGCCATGAGAACAAATCTTTTATCTGTTTTACTAAAAAAAACTGTTTTCGACGATTTTCTTGTCATTTTTTCACTTTTCTTAGAAGGTGTTTAATATTTAATAATAACAGTTAATGATCTGTATAAATTATTTTCTAACTGGCAAGGGTTACAGAAGAAGGGAAGCATATGTTTTTTTTTCTTTGTTGAATCGTAAATTGTAGTAATTAATAATTTTATTCAATTTCGTATTTAGACTCAAATGAAGGCTGGGCTGCATGTTCCGTCTGTGACCAATGGGCTTTGTGCAGTTGTGCGATTGCAAATCCAAATGCAGAACCAATAGGTGTGCTTGCCGTAAAAATAATATGTTTTGTAACTCTGAATGACACCAGTCTTTATTTTGCAATAATAAGTAATAAGTTTATTATTATATTTATTCATTTATTATTTATTTGTTTACCATTATTTACAATTATTATTACCATATTTTTATTTCCAATTAAGGAAAAGTGTACTACATTGAACCGGGTTTTTTCTATAAAGTCCTAGAACTAATTAAATTTTACAAATTTTTGTTAGTTTTTGTATTTTGTTTACATTGAACCACTTCTATTAAAACACTACAACTTACCTCGAAAATAATATTTCTACTGACACATTGTAAAAAATCTTATTTTCTACTCAAAAAAATATAAAATTATATAGATGATTTTTTTCTTCCGTTGTTGAAGTTTGTAAATCCTTTTTTATTCGATTATCGGAAGAGTGATAAATGAAACAATGTTACATTAGTTGTGCAACGTTTCGGTGTCTTGGTTTGGAAAAAAAATTTTTTACCATCCGCACTAATTGTAATTCTAAATTTATTAAAAAATTTGAAAATTTAATTATAAAAAAACACATATCCGACAAGTTTCGAATAAGAACAATTGGTTGATCAATTTAACTAATACTGAAATTCCCCAAGAAGTGATTGACGTAGTTTCTTTTGGTGCAAATTTCAGTTTTTCTCAGCAAATTTCCAAACAAAATGTAATTACAGTTATTAAAAATCTTGAACACTCTATTTCTAATCTAGACATAAATTCTGAATCAAAAAGTGAAATCAGAAATAGAGTTACGAACAGTGTTATCAACAATTTAAATAAAAAACATCATGTCACTGATGAAGATAAAATCTTTGCTTCAAAATTAAAATCTACTAATAATTTTCTTAAAAGTAACCCTGAACTTTTTTTCACAAATTCTGACAAAGGCAACGTTTCTGTTTGTATTAAAAAATCTGATTATATATCTAAAGCTAACACCTTACTTTCTGATCAACACACTTATAAAGAAATAACTGGAAAAAATATTTTGTCTAAATTACAATCGGATACTTACAAAATCCTGCAAAATCTCAATTCTAATGATTATCTTAAATATAAATACCATAAAAATCAACTAACTATGACAAACACGACTATGGCGAAATTTTATGGTTTACCAAAAATTCACAAAAAAAATGTACCTCTCCGACCGATTGTCTCTCTTGTGAACAGTCCAACACATTTTCTGGCAAAAACTGTGTACGATGAACTAAAATCTGCAATTCCTTTGCCTAAATCGCACATAAACAACAGCTTCGAATTAAAAGAAAAATTGAAAAATATTTCATTGCCAGATAATTTTGTATTACTTTCACTAGATGTTAGCTCACTCTTTACGAATGTTTCATACAAACTAGTTCTCCAAAGCTTAGATAAAAGAATCACAAATATTCAAAATTCATGTAAAATTCCATTTGTTGATCTAACTAATTGTGTTAAGTTTCTTTTCGATAATACTATCTTCCTTTTCAATGAAAAGATTTACCAACAAATTTATGGTACCCCTATGGGTTCTCCGATATCACCATTATTTGCGGATATTGTCATGGATGACCTTGAAAGTGATTGTTTAAAAAAATTAAATAATAAATTTAACTGCATTCCTGTTTTCTATTTTAGATATGTGAACGACATATTATTAAGTGTCCACACAGATCATATCGACTTAGTATTAAATGTTTTTAACTCTTATAATAAAAATTTAAAATTTACTCATGAATTAGAAATCAATAATCAAATTAAT
Organism: Leptopilina syphax; assembly: GCA_032872505.1. Classification (NCBI taxonomy): domain Eukaryota; kingdom Metazoa; phylum Arthropoda; class Insecta; order Hymenoptera; family Figitidae; genus Leptopilina; species Leptopilina syphax. The sequence continues at coordinate 17,139,015 of CM065469.1, read as the reverse complement.
TTTCTCGATATGACTTTGATTAAATAAAGACAATGATAAACTCATTACTAATTGGTTCCAAAAACCATCATCTTCTAATAGAGTTATTAATTACTTTTCAGGCCATCCAATCCAACAAAAAAAGAACATTGTTTATAATTTGTTGGATAGAGCTATCTTATTGTCACATGAATCTTTTCACAAATGCAATATCGAAAAGGTTTTCCAAATTCTACTTAAGAATGATTATCCATTGGACTTTATCAATAAACATAAAAAAATTAGATTGTTTAAACAAAAATCTACATTGAACAATAATCAAAATCTTAATAAATCATTTATCTATAGTCGTATTCCAGAAATTTGCATTCCATTTAATAATAATTATTCACAATTGTCAAAGATTTTAAAAGATTATAATTTATTGTCAATTCCAATGGTTAATAAGTCTTTAACTTCAGTTGTTAAATTGGGTAAGGATACAACCAACAAATGGAACCAAACTGGTATCGTTTACAAATTTAACTGTAATAATTGTTCCGCCACTTACATCGGTAAATCAAAACGTAGTTTGGAAAAAAGAATCAAAGAACATAAAAACAAAAAAATTGAATCTGTAGTTAATGAACATCAAACTACACTCAATCATTCTTTCAATTTTGATGAAGTTAAAATTGTAGATTTGGAATCAAATTATAAAAAACGATTAATTTCTGAAATGTTATATATTAAGTTTAACGATAACACGATCAATAAGAAAGAAGATATACAATTTCTAAGCAATACATATTTTCCTCTATTAAGCAAACTGAAAGAGTGAACTTATCTCGATTATTTTGATTTGAGTTCATTGACTCCACACGTGCTGTTTATATGACGTGCAAAATTGTCTCCTTCAGATTTTAGTCTTGTTTTGTCACTCGTATAAGATGTCCGTGTTTTATGTGAAACTGTTCGCTCGTAATTTTTTGACGTTTTTGAGACGTGTTACTAATGTAACAAATATAACAAATTATTTATTGGAATAATTTTTTTTTTTTAAACTAATTTTGTAAAATGACTAGGTAGATATTATTTTTTTTGTATTAACTTAATTTATTTTAGTTTTTTTGTAAAAATCTTTTATTTGTAAAATTTTAATTTTAAAAAAAAATAATTTTTATTGTTTAATAAAGTGGCCTGATGATGGTGTCAAACCAAGACACCGAAACGTTGCACAACTAATGTAACATTGTTTCATTTATCACTCTTCCGATAATCGAATAAAAAAGGATTTACAAAATATAAAATTGTTTTAAAATAGTTATTATTTGTTAATATAGGAGATTAATATATTTCGATGTCAGGTTACGTAGCAGTAGTGACAATTTAAGTTTATCACGTTGACAACTGTGCGATGAAAGCATGTCTTCCAGTATTTTTCATACTAGTTAGTAGAGCAGACAACTTTACCACTCTTAAAATTGAAAATTCTTTGAAATTGCGTGTGGTTCAATGTTGCCTGGCTCACTGTGTACACATGACATTCACAACAAAAATGGTTTATAATAAATTTATCTAAGACTTAAAATTCTTTATCACATGGGAATATTGAAGTTGACACCCTAAGCATAATAAATCACAAGTTTTCTAATTTTTTAAAACTTCCTATTTCAATAAAAAACGTCATTATATTTCTACCAAATTTTTGTTTTGTACGTGAAAACAGTTTTTTAGTTTTTCTTCGTAAATAATAAACCTGTGCCAGAAATTGTTGAACTTAGTCTGTTTCGGTAATACCAACTTAGGGGAGACGAGGTGCAGTTGTTACAATTTTGATAAAATCAGTTACAGTGATTATAGAGTTTAACTCCAATTTGTTTGGTCATACGATCAAATCAAAGGTATATTATCTAGTTTTAAATGGCCATAATTGATTTAGCTCTATATTTATTATTTAATTAACTAGAAGCATTTGAGTGACAGCGTGTAAATTGTAACAACTGTGCAAAGTGAATGTTAGCCTGGCCATTTTTGTAAAATTATTTAATATCAATGAGTGCCGGGCTGAAAAAGTTTCCTTTTTATCTAAAAAAAACAAATACAAAAATACTAAAGTGAATGTGTGAATAATTAATGGACCCAAAAACTGATTGAATGGTAAAAAAGAGATTTTATTGAATTTTTGCAGTAATTTTCAATGTTTCTTTAAAGAAAATGGTTCTTTTCTGTGTAGCTATATATTTTTTTATTTATTTTTTTCTATGGATGTGTCAACTAAAGAAATGGATGTGGTATATGGATGTAATAACCTTAAAAATGGATAGGGGAGACCGGGGCGTAATGGCTAACTTTTCACTCTTTGTTGTTTTACTCGGACACTTTTGTTCTAATTGAATGTTTATCTTCCAGAAAAGTTACTCTGGTATCTCAGCTTTCTTTTAAGACTACAAACGTCCCGATATGACTCTTACTTTTTATTCTACAACAGTTTTTCTGGAGCGATGCAGAGCTCCAAAATACGGCCCGAGCAGGGGCGTAATGGATAACTCCCGGGGCGTAATGAATAATGATTGCTAATTATTATATACAGTTTCCAATCTTATTGTATATTGTAAATTAAGGTTTCTGGGTATTCCGTGAATGCTATTTTTATTCAGAAATACTTCAACTATCGCTTTTTTAATAATATTCTGTGATATTGGCACTCTCTCAATTTTTTTTGTAATTTCTCATTAAAATCGTAGCTTGAAATCTACTATTTGTAAATTTTAGACCAATGCTTTAAAATTTTGTTAAAAATACCTAAACATACTTAAACTAATAAGTGACAAGCAACCGCGAAAACAAACCTACACTTCGCCGATATGGTAGGTTGCTTTTTATACATAGCGTATTGCATTAGCCAACACGCCCCGGGAAAAACTAGCCATTACGCCCCGAGGGTACTCGGCAAATATTTGGCTTATTTTTAACAATACCGGAAGTGTGAATCAAAAATCTCGAATTGTCCCTTAAAAACAAACGTGTCAAGATCGAAACCTCATTTCAGTTTTTTTTTAAAGCTATTTTTGAAAAAAATAGAACGAAAAAACGAAAATTTTGAAAAGTTACTTTCGTATGTCAAAAATAGTTTTTCTACTATATTTCTTACAATAATGAATAAATATTAATGAAACTTCCGACAAACTTGCAGTATACCAAGTACAATAACTTGTCTATTGTGCGAAATTATTACAATTTACGGTTTTTAAACAAATTACAATTATTCATTACGCCCCTTAGCCATTACGCCCCGGTCTCCCCTATCCCTTTTTATCAATATATATGGTTGTCCCAACCATGCAGTTTTTTCCGTGTATATGAATGCTTCATAATAAATTACATACAACCCCCTATCTGTATTTTTTATATTTATTTTAATTTTTATAAATTTCAAATAATGTTTTTTTAATATGAATGCATCATAATAAATTACAATAAGTATATGACAAAGTACACATGGATTTTAAAGTAATAAAACAATCGTTATTGACCATTTTTTAACCTATATGTGAAAAATTAGATTAAATTTTGACTTATATTTTGACTCTATTTAATTTTAAAATAATGTTTGCTTTCCCACCTATTATTTTGACCTAATTTTGGTGTTTTATTTGTACTCTCTCACCTATAACTTTTAAACTAAGTTTGAGGTTGTTTTCCTCTAAAGGAAAATAAATTTTAATAAAATTTTTAAAAATAGATGTCAGTTTATAACATCTTTTATTGATTTAAACTTACTGATAAAATTTAAGTCAAGCTTCTTTTAACCTATAGGTCAAAAATTTTGTCAAATTTTAATATAATTTGCTTTTTTGATAAGTAGGTTAAAAAATATGTCAAATTTGACCTAATTTATGAGGGAATGTTAGGTCAGAAGAAGTTTTCTCGACAATTTTTGCGGTGTAGATAAAAACTGCTCTTAAAATTGACCTAAATTTTGAGGACAGAGGGAAATGTTCGTCTATTTTCTCCGTTTACGTCAAAATCTTTTAAAATTGACCTACATTTTGAGAGCAGAGGGAATTGTTTGTCAACTTTTTACCTGTAGGTTAAAACAACCCTTCAAATTGACATGAATATTAAGGACAGAGGGATTAGTTTGTCATTTTTTGACCTGCATGTTGAATCTGCCTTTAAAATTAAACTAAATTTTTCGAGCAGAGGGAATTGTTTATCAATTTTTGACCTGTACATAAAAACTGCTCTTAAAATTGACCTAAATTTTGAGGGTAGAGGGAATTGTTTGTCAATTTTTGACCTTTTTATTAAAACTGCCCTTATAATTGACCTACATTTTGAGGGCAGAGCGATAAGTGTGTCAATTTTTTACTTTTAAGTCAAAACTACCCTTAAAATTGACTTAAATTTTGAGGGCATAGTGTTTAGTTTGTCAGTTTTTACCTGTAGGTTAAATCTGCCCTTAAAACTGACCTAATTTGAGGGCAGAGGGATTAGTTTATCATTTTTTGACCTGTAGGTTAAAACTGCCCTTAAAATTGACATGAATATGGGTCAAATGTAACTTATTTCTGACGACGGGCCTACCTTAACAGTGGGCTAACCTTGACTGTGTGCCCTTTCTAAGGGGCCCTTAGAAATGACTGAATCAGCGGCGGCGGCAGCGAAATAATTTTATATTATAGGGATATATATATATATATATATATATATATATATATACATATGGGCAATTCCACGTGAGATTTTAGTCGACCTCTTAAAATTCGCCAAAAATATTTTTTTTCTATTCTGCATCGAAAAAAAACAGATACGTATTTTTTTATTTTTGTTTAATTGTCCAAATTTTCGAGTTATGAATTTTCGAAATTTTGGACTTTTAATTGTAGACCTATATTCTGTAGCTTATAAGTCCAAAAATATTGAGTTTAAAAAAAAGTTGTCAAAGAATGAAAGTTGTAGTTTTCTTTCGACTTTTAAGAAATGTAAACAAAAAATTTTTTTTTTAATTGTTTATTAAAAAAAAATTTTTTTTTATAAACAAATTAATTTTTTTTAACTTTGGGCCAGATTTTTTTTTGTTTTTTTTAAATTTATTTATACCTTGTAATATAGAGAAGATTTTCCAAAAAGTCCCGAAATGGGCCTGATGTGTTAAATAAGTTTTAAAACATTTTCAAAAATCACTTGCAAGCATCACAGTGGGATTTTTTTTACAATTAACTTTTTAAAACTGTCTACAGCGTAGACCCTTTAATTTAAAACAAAGAACACTCAAATAGATTAAAAATTATACGCTGTAGACAGTTTTAAAAAGTTAATTATAAAAAAATCCCACTGTGAAGCTTGCAAGTGATTTTTAAAAATGTTTTAAAACTCATCTAACACATCAGGCCCATTTCGTGACTTTTTGAAAAATCTTCTCTATATTACAAGGTATAAATAAATTTAAAAAAAACAAAAAAAAATCTAGCCCAAAGTTAAAAAAAATTAATTTGTTTATAAAAAAAATTATAAATATAAAAAAAATCTCAAATTTTGAGAAAATGTTTCTTTGTAAATATTTAAATATTTCAAATCTCTTTGCCATGTCAAAAAATGAGATATTGTGGTTGACATTTTTTATTTTTAACATAATCGCATCCCAGGCGCGAAAGACCAATGCTGACGATAGATTAAAGGTTGATTGAGTCTTGAACGCTCAGTGTGGGTAACTCACAGTAGAAACAGTCTTTACATCACTGTCAATCAATATTAGTTCAATATTGGTTCAACATTGGACCCAATGCTCGTCCCATGCTCGATTCAAGATTCGGTCAATCTTTATGAGTGAAGTTCGAACATCTAATCTTGATTCAAGCTTGAATCAATCTTTACACAATATTCAGTTTATCTTTATTTATTACCGTGTTCACTTAATTAAATAATATTATAATAATTATAATTATAATAATTGTTTCAAATAATAATAATAATTAACATTAAGTTATCAATTGATTATAAATATTTATATTTATTTAGTATAAATATATTATTATTTGTAACATTCATATTTAAAGAAAGTTAAATGGAAAATTTTTTTATAAATGTTTTCAAAATTACTATAGATAATTAATAAATAATAATTAAAATGTGCAATAAATATTCCTGATACTGCATCATATTTAATAATTTTATTAATTGTGTTAACTTTTAATATTAATTTAATTAATTATTACCCGTGTGGAAATTGAATCTGGGCTCTAGCCGTGCCATGGTCGGGGAGCCCGACTTAAAGTTGGGCGCTAGTCGTGTTATGGGAAGGGATTATAGACGTAACCTGGGCACTTATCGGGCTTCTGGCTGGATCCCAGCCAGAATTGATACACCATTTTATTCGGTGGCTATTTGGGCGAAATCTAAGAGCACTCTACTAGGGCCTGACTAATATTATAATGTTTTTTTGAAAATTATTTTTTTTAACTAATTCGTAATTAAACTTGTGTTTTATATGCAAAAACAAATTGAAATGTCAAATTGACATGCTGGAACAATAACTGCTCGCACTAGGTTTTAAAAAAGCAACCTCTTCAAAGAAGACTTGCTCAAATTTCAATTTTATTTTTAAAAGAAAAAGTAAGCTATTCAATGCACAGGAAATGTTTGGAAAATTTTTTGTTTTTATGTCTTTGGTTTCCTGAAAATTAAAAGGTTAAAATAATAATGTGAAATTATTCATCTTTTTTATAACTGTCATTTTTGAGGGTTAAAAAACTTTATCTTTTTTTTTATAACCAATAAGATTAGAATTCGAAGCAGAAATAGAAGAATAATTTCAACTGTAAAAAAAGAATATATTCTGAAGAATTTTCAAACAAAATAATTTATCGAGGTAAAAATATAATTTACACATAAACTTTGTTTAAGTTTTTGTAACCTAAACAATTATTCTGTTAAACCTTTTGCATAATTGAATTTTACTTTGCTAAACTTTTACACATATTACATTTAAATAATTGAAATATAATTATAATTTAATTTAAATATAATTTTCTATTTTTTTTATATTTTCTATATTTAAATGTTTTCTATTTTTATATATTTATTGTATGTTATTGTGTCAAATTTGATAACTGAAAATTTTTGTTTGTTATTTTGAAGTCAAAATAAAAAAATTCCAGTTTTCAACTAAAGATGCAGATTCAGTGGCAGGTAAAAACTTTATTAATATAAAAAAAGAAATTCTGGATTAAGAAATATTACTTTTATGTCAAGATAATAACTTTAAATTTTTTAAGTTGAAATTAAACTGTCCAGAATTCAAGTATTTCCTAGTAAGGCTTTCAAAAAAACGAACCCGACTTGTCCCCCACCAGATCTGATATTCCTTTTACGTGAAAAATTAGTCCATCTAGCCCCTGACCAGAAACCGACTTCTATTCGGGCGAACTTGGGCTTTTTCCACACGGGTATTTATTTATTAATTAATTATTATAATTATTAATAATTATTGTTCAATTAATAAATATTATTATAATTAATAATAATTATAATATTTAACATTATAATTCATTATTATTTCAAATTATATTTATTTAAATAATATATTATTAATATATCTAATAATAAATGTTAATAATTTTGTTACTAAATAATAAAAAATATCAATTATTTATCGATGTTTATTAAATTATTCATTAAATATTTTTAATTGTAAAATGTTTTAAAAGTTGAATTTTGTAATGATTATAATTTTATTATGAGTTATTTAATATTTATTTTTAATAATTAAAATAATTCAGGATTAGTGTGTGTAAAATTTTTAGTCATAGTTTTCACTTTGCCCTTATAAGTAACAAAGTATACGGCACTGGCATTAATATATTTGATTAGTCCGAGGTCTCATCGAGACTCAGTGGCCGTGCGGTTTAAGTGGTTGCGTCAAGGACTTCCGGAATGCGTCTGGGGCGGGGGGACGTGAGTTCGATCCCACATGCGAGCGGATTTTTTCATTATAAGCGTTACATAAAATAATAAAATTACTATTTAATCTGTATAATTAATAAGTGTTGTGAATAAAAACTTGTGAACTTGTTTGTAAATAATATTAAAAGTCTGTTAAAAATGAAGTTAAAAAATGTACAAATTATCACAAATTGTCTTTTTTTGCTAACGTTATTTTTCAATATTATTATGTTAAATGACATTTATTGTTAGTAATATAATATTTGTATGAAAATAATATAATTATTATAATAATAACTTATTGTCATTAAATATGTAAATACATATATCCAGCATTGATTGAAGACTGAACGCCAGTCTTCAACAAAGACTGAGCGTCAGGTTTACATCGGTGTTACTATTCCGGACTCAAGCAGTCTTGCTTTCGCTGTCCCACCAATCTTCAACCAATACTGACCAACCCTCAATCAAGCTTCGTAAAGCCTGAACTCACTGTCAGCTCGCGCCTGGGATGTAAAAGTTAAAGTTTGAACTTGTATATGAGGCATTATTCCTGAACTGCCCCAAAAATAAAAAAAAGTTCTTGGATTTCCTTTATACTTTGGAAATATGTTACCCTAGTAGGTACAAGTTACCACACCAATTTACAGGTCCAACCCCCCACCCCAATCAAAAGGGTGGGGGGTTGAAATTTCAGCTTAAACTCGAACATGCATTCTTTAAACATTTGTAGTTTCTACTTAAATTATTCAATTAAAAAAAGTGAGTAGTGTTTTAGAAAGGTTTTTTGTGTACTTTTAAAATATTTTATTTATATAATAAAAAAAAAATTTTTTAAATAAATAGTTTTTTGCAATTTTGTGCAAGTTCGGTAGTTTTTATTTTCTTTTTAATAATCTCAAATGAAAGCTTGGGAATTTCCCTAAAAAAAGATATAAGTCTGAAAATGGGCCGAAACAATTTGCCAAAGATATAGTGTAATAAGTAAAATTTGTCCGTCCGCTCGCGCACTCCAGCGCGATGAACAGTGGGATTTTTTTTCAACTTACTATTAAAAATTGTCTAGAAACTACAAATTTTATCGGATGTTGATGTTCTTGATTTAAAATTACTAAGAGATCCATCAAAGTCGAATTTTGAATTTTGAATTGTTTATTTATCATTAAGGAGTTCTTTTTTATGATAGTAAATATAAAAAAGGAAAAAATTTTGTTTGATGAAAAAAGCTAATTATTTGTTTAAAAATGAAAAATTTGTTTATAACAAATGTAATTGTTTAAGCAAATTAATTTTTTAAGTTTTTGAAAGAATGTACATATGATATAAATATTTAAAGTTTAAAAAATGACGAAAATGTTTACAAATACAAAAGGAAGTTGATTATTGTTTATATAATTGTTAATATTAATGATAATTTTTAACTGTAAAATAGTTTTTTACTAAATTAGACATAAATTTAAACTTGTCTGCAAAAAAACCAATTTTTTTTATGAAGAAGGTCCGAAGTAATCTATTTGTTAATTAACATTGTTTGCAACAATTTAAATAAATTGTATTATGCTTTATTAATTGTCCGGTGGTCATACTAGACTAATTTAAATTGATTTCGATCATGTGTAATGGAAAAATAAAAAAATTAACATGATTTTTTCTAAAAATATTGTAATTTGTCAAATTTTTGAGTAACAAGAAAAAAATAAACAATTAAAAATTCAAAATTCGACTTTGATGGATCTCTTAGTAATTTTAAATCAAGAACATCAACATCCGATAAAATTTGTAGTTTCTAGACAATTTTCAATAGTAAGTTGAAAAAAAATCCCACTGTTCATCGCGCTGGAGTGCGCGAGCGGACGGACAAATTTTACTTATTACACAAAAAAAACCTTTCTAAAACACTACTTACTTTTTTTAATTGAATAAAAAAATTTAAGTAGAAACTACAAATGCTTAAAGATGCATGTTCGAGTTTAAGGTGAAATTTCAACCCCCCACCCTTTTGATTGGGGTGGGGGGTTGGACCTGTAAATTGGTGTAGTAACTTGTACCTACTAGGGTAACATATTTCTAAAGTATAAAGGAAATCCAAGAACTTTTTTTATTTTTGGGACAGTTCAGGAATAATGCCTCATATCTCAAAATTTAGCATCGCAAAAGGGTTTTTTAATTTTTACCATATTTTAAGGGCACCCGAAGAGATATTTTCTCAAAATTTAAAGAAATTCTATGAAAAAACAATTTTTTCAAGAGTAGCAGCCGGTGGATTCGATTTTTTTTTAGCATCGACAAAGATTTTCTATGGTAAAAAGCACCGAAAATTTCTGTAGAGCCTTACAAATTTCCAAAATTGATGAAGAAATTGTCGTTTATCATCAATTTTTAAAAAATTTAGGAACCGTTTGTACCACAGGCCGACAGTATTTACTAAACAAGAATCAAACAATATTTTTTCGAAGGTTTTCAACGTGATAATTCCTAATCCAGCGTGAAAATAGACCCTGCACGTCAGGTTTTCGAGGTATTTTAACTTAAAAGTGCAAAAGACCAGTTTTTTAATATCTGAAGATAATTGTTTTGACAAAAGTTCAATATTGCATCTGAACACTGCAAAAATAGGTGTCTTTTTTGATATCTTAAAATAAGATGTAAGATGGAAAAATGGTATCTTACATCTTAAAATAAGATGTTTTCTAAAGTATCTTACTGATTTTTAAGATGTTTTATACGTCTTAGATATTTCTTCTATCTTAAAAAAGTAAGATACTTCTGTAAGTTTTTTAAAGTATCTTAAATTAAGATGTTTCTGTTGGAATAAGATGTTTATAGCGATAAGTTACTTGAGAATCGTAAGATGCGCCATAAGTGTAAGTTACTAAAAACTAAGATACATAAAGTGTTTTCCATAAGAGCCCATAGTTAACCTCAAAACTTTTTACCCCAAAAATATACAGAAAATGTGTACGAAGATACTTTTAACATCTTAAATTAAGATGTTTCAAGTAACTAAAAAGTGTCTACCAAAACATCTTAGAAATGACTACCAAAACATCTTAAATTAAGATACTTCTTTTTGCAGTGAAGACGCTACTTTTCTTCTTTAAAATACATTTTGAAAATTTAAAATATTTCCATTTTCCTCTGAGTAATCGTTTATTCTGTTTACTGAGTTTGACAAATTCTTTGAAAACTGAGTAAAAACAAACAAAACTTCGATAATGAAGAAGAATATTACTACAAACCAGAATATAAATTTTAAATACTTCTGCGTATTTTCGTTACAACTAAATGCGAATACGATGTCAGATTTACCAAATCGTCTGCCACATACGATCTGCTTTTTTGAATTTTAGAAACCTGACATAGAATTTGTATCCAGTTATACCGAAAATCTGCATAACCATTTGAAATTTAGATGCTTGTAGTTAAATTCTTCTATATTATCAAAGTAATAGTGTGTGACAGTGTCATAGAGATGGCATCACTAATATTGTTTCGAATTTTAAAAAAATATCCGTTCTCATCATCACTTGTAACAACTGCACAACAGGAACATTTTTTACAATATAACACTTTATCCCCTTGGCAGTCGATGACGTGTATATGTCGTAGGCAAATAGAAAAATCCGGCATTTAGCTTAATGCCTAGGCATTGGGCTAAATGCCGGCAAGTAGATAAAGGAATCGTGAAAAATGGTTATTTTTCTATTAGCGTGAAATCAATTAGTCATTTAGCTTATTGACTAAGCGTTAAGGAAATTGCCTAAGTAGCACCCGGCAAATAGAAAAATGAGAATATGTGCATGTGTCACTCAACAGAAATATTAAAAAAAAGTCAAAATAAATTAACACAAATTGGGTTTTGCATAACTCTTTCGGTTCCGGCTGTAGATCGTGGACCATTTGATTTCGCGACTATTTTTGGTGTCATTTTAGATGTTCAAAATGGTGTTTATCAGATAGGAATTAAGGATGGAATTATAAAAGGTTGGTTTCCTCGAACTGACATTGTGCAATCGGGAACCGAAATTATAAAAGTTGACGACGTATGTGAAGATGTTACATTAACTTTAAGGGAAGCTGTGTCTCAGCAATCTATGACTGGTGGACAGGGTTACAAAACATGTAACTGTACACATCGACGATGTGTATAGACGCAAGCAGATTTTTGGCTACAAAAACACACAGATTTGTCCACAAATTTTTACTCGGGGGTTTTCGGGGTCGCTGATTACGAATTCGTTTTCAGATTTTAAAAATTCAAAATAGCGAATCCAATATAGCGGACGACATTTTCAAAAACTCATCGGATTCACTTGAAACTTGTTACTCAGGGGTTTTCGGGGTCGCTGATTATGAATTCGATATCAGATTTAAAATTTTCAAAATGGCGGATCCAATATAGCGGACGACATTTTCACAAACTCGTTTGATTCATTTAAAACTTGTTACTCGGCGGTTTTCGGGGTCGCTGATTACAAATCTAGCATAAGATTTTTAAAATACAATGTGGCGTTTCGAATATAGTTGGCACCATTTTAAAAAATTTATCAGATTTACTTAAAAGTTGTAACTTAGGATTTATTAATGTCGTAGATTAAAAATGTAATATCGGTTTCGAAAATGGCGGATCCAATATTAGAACAAACAAAAAAACAAAATAAATAAAGGAGTGTAAAATCCGACCGTATACCTCCACTTGGTAAACTCTAGGGTCGTAAGTAACGTAGTATACTTACTCCCTTGGCTGTCAACGAGATTTCCACTGTTTGGGCCAAAAGTGTGTTGAAAAAATGTTTAATGGATTTTTATGAAACTTGGTACCTTAAAGTTTCTGGGGTCGCTGATTACGAATCTGAGATCAGTTTTTCAAAATACAAAATGGCAGATTCAATATGTCGGAAATTTTTTTTAACTGGTCAAATTCGCTTAAAAATGGTTATTGGGGATTTTCAGGTGAATTTAATTTTTATAGTTTATTAAATTTTTTAAATTCACGCCCCCAGAATGTATCACGAGGAGGCTGCCATTGGATTTTACATTCCATTTTCTTATTTTTTAAGAATTTTTGAATATTAAAAAAAAATTTTTGTATATACTAGATTATTTACTAGACGCGTCGTTGCATGTAGCTACGTAATACTAAAAGCCCCAAGTAACTTTCAAGCCAATCCAGTTAATTTTTTATTTTGTCGTCCGCCATAGTGTATCAGCCATTTTGAATTTTTAAAAACTGATTTTAGTTTCGTAATCAGCAGCCCTGAAAATCCCCGAGTATTCAGTTTCAAGTCAATTTGATTAATTTTTTTATTTTGTCGTCTGCCATATTGGATCCGCCATTTTGAATTTTAGAAAAATAATATCAGATTTGTGATCAGCGACCTCAAAAACTCCCAAGTATTCAGTTTCAAGTCAATCCAATCAATTTTTTTATTTTGTTGTTCGCCATATTGGATCCGACATTTTGAATTCTGAAAAACTAATGTCAGATTCGTAAGCAGCGACCCCAAAAACCCTCGATTTACGTTTCAATTCAATCCAATAAATTTTTTTATTTTGTCGTCCGCCATATTGGATCCGACATTTTGAATGTTTGAAAACGAATATCATATTCGCAATCCGCGACATCAAAAACCTTCGAGTAACCGGTTTCAGAAACATTTAAGAAGTTTTTAATCACCTTTTTTAAGTTGCGCATATATGCGCGTCATGAACACTTTGGGCCAGTCTTAGTTTTGCGCATATATGCGCCAACGACAGTCAACGGGTTAACAGCTGACTGCGGGGGAAAATTTTTTATTTATTATCGTTTTAAAAGTTTTTCGTAATCAGCGAAAACCCTCTAGTAACAAGTTTCAAATGAATCCGATCAATTTTAGAAATTTTCATTCGCCATATTGGATTCGCTATTTTAAATTTTCAAAATCTAATATCGAATTCGTAATCAGCGACCCCGAAAACCCCTGAGTAACAAGTTTCAAGTGAATACAGTTAAATTTTAATTTTCATGTCCGCCATATTGGATCCGCCATTTTGAATTTTCAAAATATGATATCGGATTCGTAATCAGCGACTTCAAATACAATAGTATGCTCGTTTGCGCAAATTTTAGTTTTCTCAAAAAAGTTGTCGACATTTTGAGCCCACTTATGAGATTTTGGTCTTGACTGCGAAGGGGTTATTAAAAAAGTATACACTAAATATGGACAACCAAGGCAGTTTGTTAAAGCTAAATTCTCATAGAATTGATAATAACAAATTTATTTTGTTAAGAATAAAGGTCTATTAGTTATTTAAAAAAATATCAAGCAGAGAAATATTTACTTTTGGCCTCTAAAACCCAATGTGCCTATTTTTTTACTTGTAAAGCTAGCATATAATTTTTAAACATATTGCAATAAGTTCGTGCATAAAAACTAAACGTTTTTTCCTTTTGGAACCCCATCGATATAATTAACTGTTTCTGAGATATTCTATTTGTAACAACTGCACACTGTAACAACTGCACCTAGTCTCCCCTATATATTGAATAAGAAAAAATTTCACTCAGTCATTTTTCAGAAAATTGAAGTGGTTTACTGTAAACACTGCCACTGGTCCAATGTAGCCCACTCTCCTCTATATTAAATTATTTGTTATTACCCAAGTGCGAAATGCCAAGACTGCAAAAAACGGTCCATCATTGGTCCAGTAATGTCTGCCGAGAATTGGCAATAGTTACTGGGACATTTCTGGTATTCAAAACGTCCCATTGCTGGGACAATGATGGCGCCGATTGTCAGATCTTAGTAGAGTGGCTCAGCAATGGTTCACGAATCTGATTGGTTAGGGGGCGTGGCTTATTTATAGTTCACGAATCTGATTGGTTAAGGGGGCGTGGCTTATTTATAGTTCATGGATCTGATTGGCCGAGAGGGTGTGGCTAAGGGGTGGGGATGGGCGTATGTGTAGGAATAGTTCAGGGTTGTGATTGGTTGGATTATGGTTCATGGATCTCATTGGTCGAGAGAATGTGGCTAAGGGGGAGGGATTAAACGCCCTGTCAGGAATAGTTCAGAGCTGTGATTGGTTGGTTTATGGTTCATGGATCTGATTGGATGTGGGTGTGTCTTGAAAAAATAGAAAGTAGTGTGTCAAAGATGGGGTTGGAAAAGTGGAGGTGAAAATTAAAGTGTAACGAAATAAAATACGTAAATTTCATAAAGGTAAGTTTATTGTAATACTACTAATTAAATCTATATTACATATTAAGAGAATAAAATTATAAAGTGTATTTTATGAATTATGTGTAATACATGATGTTGTACATGATTGAATACAATTATGTGTATGTGAGTGTGATGTAGAAGTATGGTTACAATTATGTTTAATTTTTAATGTTTTTTGAAAATTAGAAGCTATATAATCATTTTTTAATAAATTATTTGTAAAAAGTAAGTTAAAGTCGAGAAGAGAATAGTTAAAAGACATATAATAAAGAAACATAATACAAAATTGGCCACAAACAGTCGAAGAGGTACTTTGATATTGTGTTGTGTTCCATCTGAAAAACGCGCAGTTTCTTCGTAAACAATCCAGATGTTGAGGAACAAAAGGCGGTAGACCATAGCTGTCGAAGTACGTTCCTCGGCCGTCCTTGCTGATGTGTATAGCGACCCAGTGGGTACCAGGTTTAGTGTGGTCATCGGTATTAACAACAATTGCAGACGGTCTTGTCAAAAAATGAGGTATTTTATCAGCAGGATAAACTCCAACGGAATGGTTGTTTATGAGACGTAGACACTGTAGTATTTGTAGACTGTTCATTCTTTGATGTATCAATATCCTCGTAATTGGCGTAAGTAGGAGTTGCGGTAGTTGTAGTCGACACTGGTAAGATTTGAAATGAGGTTTCTTGACTATTTTTTACAACCTCTGGAATATAAGGAAGAGGTGGTGTTGAGGATACTTCGTTGATAATTTTTAATTTTTTAGAACTGTTATTACAAATAGCTCTATCTTTTCTGTATTTTTCAATCCAGCGTTTAAGCTTAGTAGCGTTATTAAGAGCACAAATAAAATATTCTTCTTTCTTTACACCGTGGTGAAAACAGTAGGCACGACTATCTGGTAGTTCCTTGAAGGAAGGACAAGATAAATTTTCGACATTAATAACTTGTCTACTTATGATTTGTTGTAAAACTTTAATCTTGTCTCGGCCTTTTACGTAAATGTTTCTGGATGTTCTTGCTACTTCACGTAAATTGGCATAAATATGTTTCATAGGTACATCACCATCGAACCATTCAATAGCATGATAAAAACACGAAAGCCAATTATTTTGTTGTTTAATGCTGGATGGTAGATCCGAAAATAAGTGTGGTGGTGCAACAATCCAATGTCCAAAAAATTTACGATCCAATGCAATAACAGCTACTTCTTTGATCATAAAATTATCCTCTATATCACGAAATCCTTGTATGTCTATAACGTAGTCGACCATTTTAAAAACGATCACGAATTTGTATTTTTGTAGAAACTTTTTTTTCACTTTTGTACCCGACTAGTGTTGTGTGTTCTTTAAAAAGAAAAAGTATACTGAGTTCTTCCTTATATATAGGTTCTGATATAACTGTATTCCCCTTCTCTTCACATTTCCAAAACGTCTTAAGCTCCAAAATCTGTTATAACCTGTCTAGATGCATCAATTTCTAGAACGTTGTCGTATTCGGCATATACAATACAATTAATAGTTTCTTGTAGCATTTCTTCAAAACGTAGTTCTATTCTTAAAGCTCCATGTTTTATAAGATTCCAATGAGAGAAACAATGAGCAGAGAGATCAGGTGTAAGATCAAAGGCAAAAAGGCAGTATCCATTTGCGTAGTCGAAACGATTAATATTATTTCCTTCGTTAAGAAAATGAATACCAGTCCCAGTAAATAAAGTTTGGTAAGCTTCAACATAAAGTTTATCTTTTGAAAAGTCTGTTAATAGTGGTTTAGAAGGTATTTGCATTCCATCTACGTAGAGTGAAAAGTGGTTGATTTGATAATGTTTAAAGTTGAAAGGGTTTTTATTTCGAGAGCCGTTAAAAGCTGTATTATCGACGAATCCTATAATAATTCTTTTAGGTAGTTGACCAAGTATAACATTATCAAGAGTTTCACTGTGAATACCAGCGTGAAGTGACAAGGCCTTTACCTCTACTCTAGTTATAGGATATTTAGCGGTACCACTAGAGAGAGCCTTGGCATGACCAATTAAAACCCCAGGACTAATTTTTGCTCTACGTACAAGTAAAGAAGCTTCTTCGATGTGTAAGGAAGATACTCCTGTGGGGTCTATTAAACAAAAGGCATCTTTTGAGCGAACAAGTCGTAGTCGTAATTCCACACCGTTAAGTAAAAATTTATCTTGATTAAAAACATCACAATGTAAATGTCCGACCATGTCAATTCTTTTAGAATCACTTAGATATTTTCGACGTTCAACTAAACCTTTATTTTCATCACCAAATTCTTCCATTTTACCAGCAGTGTCGTTAGACCATAACGAAGATGTAAGATGAGTGGTTTTTGCTACGTTATTGTAGTTGAGTAAAGTTTCAATGTAGGCTCTATATGCATAAGCGTTATTTGGTGGTGAGACAAGTTTTTGGTTAAAGTAGACATCAATCTGGTTGAACATAGAATGTAATAAATTATTTACTGGACCTATTTTACTTATGTTGTCGGCATTTTCTGCAGTTCTTGCTGGTACAATTAAACGAACTTTGAGACTGATCATAGTATGAGGAAGATCGATATATTCATCTCCGTGACCAGGAACGACGAATTCTATCGGTGAGTCATCTGTGAGAGATGAAACAGGCTTGTAGTGTACCCATTGTGAACTTTCTATAGCTGTTTGAGTTGGTGGTAAAGTAAAAAGATCCAATTCTGATTTTAAACATTCACAAGAATGAGAATGTAAGAAAGACATTTTATTTAAAAGTTCTTAAACTTTACCAAAAATATCAACTTTTGTTCTTCTTTTTGTTTTATATTTTTTTAAATTTTTTGGTTTCTTTTTATTTTTTCTGGTTTTTTTTCCTTTCTTCTTTTGTTTTTTAAGAATTTTCTTTTTATGATTCAGATTTTTTTTAATCTTTTTCTTTGTTGAATGTTTTGGACCGTCGATGTGTAGTATGCTACGGTTTGCTAGTAACTGAGCAGGTGGTGATAATCCAATATATTTATAACCAGATCCGTTCATAATGTTTTCTACTTTTTCCATTGCTCGTCGTTTTAAATTTCCTCTAGATTCTTGAAATCTTTGTTTCATTGCTTCTTTAAAAGGGACTTTATTTTCAACGTCGTCAATCACATTGAGCCCCGTATTAAATACTTCTCTACCAACAGCTCTTGCTCCACGCGCTAAGAGTGGTAAAACACGTCGAAATAATCCACCAAGGAAACTACCGATTCCGTGACCTCTTTGATAAGGTGATCCAACATATACTTGCGATACACCACCTCTGCCGACTTGTAAAGTGTAATAATTTTCGTAAATAGACATTTTTCAGAGTTCCTGTTTAGTTGATTTTTTTAAAATGAAGTGTCACAGTCAATGAACCAGATTCAAATGGTATAGAAAGTCCCAAGTTGTCTCTTATATCGATTTCTATTGTCCTGAATGTTGTGTTTAAAACAGGTATGTAATTAGGAGTTGAAAATTGAGTCACTTGAGTTGACCCAAAAATATAGTTTTTGGTGTCTACAGGTACAACTCGTAATAAAGGTGCTTTAACATCGCCCGTAATTCTTGGTTCACATACGTCACAATAAACGAATAACTGTTGAGGTATTCCATATGAAAGGCTTGGAGGTTGACACGCTCTCTGTGTATGTAGAGGTATGAGTTCTAAAGGTTCAAAACCCAATATTTTTGAAATTTTTCTGCTGATTACTAGAAAATGACGTCCAGGTATGACACATTTCTCAGTACAGGTTTTTTTTAGTAGTACATAACGATTATTGTTATCATCATATTCAAATTGAAAGTGTTCCTTAAGAGTAGGTGTATTGTTTATAGCATATAGAAGACTTTGAATATCTTTGTAAATACCAGGAGGAAAAAAAGATACTATAGGTTTTAACCATTCTCCATGAAGTATTTCGTAACCAGTGTTGATATTATTATTGATAGAGTGACACTTATCAAATGTAAAACTCTTTTTTGAAATTTTTAATGGTAGAGAGTATTTTTCTAAAACTGATAAGCCATTGAATTCCTTATTATCGGATAAATTGAAAAACTCATATTTTTCTTTTGGTTTATCTAATTTACCTTTTTGGATTGATAAAAGCACAATTCTATTTTCTAGTTGAGATTCAGTACGTACATGAAGAAATGATCGTGGGAATTGAATTTCAGTGATGGCTACAACCCATTTTCCTTGTAAACGTATTTCTTGTGGTAGCTGCGTAGTGAAATTTGTAATGGTGTTATTAGGAAAATATTTCATACTACTATCACTAGGTAGTAGAATATAAAACTGGTCGTGGTTCATTCTAAAGATTTTATGTCAGAAAACGGAATCCAAGAATTAAATTTAGCCGGATAACCAGCCCACTTTACATAAGCTTCTTTTCTTAAACCTCTTCCACGGGTATGTATTATTTTTTCAACAATAAACTCGTCATTGTTTAAGTCTTTATTTTTAACATCAGCTAATTCTTGTTCGTAGAAAACACCATCAATTTTTTCTCCAGATAGATCCTCTAGTTCATAAACAGTGGGTGAATATTCTCTCCAATTTATAACACGCGTTATAACAAATAATTCTTCTGTCCATCCAGCTTCATAACCTTTCTCAAAGGTTCCTCTAGCGCGACTGACACGTACCAAATCGCCAACACTGTATTTACATCTTTTTTTAGCATATCTCTGTATCGGGAAGCGTTTTCGAATATTTTCACGCGCTATTGACGAGTTGTAGAATGTAACATCTGAAGGACACATATTTATGCTAGAATGATGTGCATTATTGTAAGCAGTAACTAAATCTTGTAAGACATCTATATAACAATGTGTATTTTTATGTGTAAAATATCGCCACATACGTTCTTTTAAGGTTCTGTTGAAACGTTCTACAACAGCTGCTTTTACAGTTGGATCTCTAGCAACTCGAAATTTTATATTCTTCTCCATTAAAAATTTCCGAAAAGAAGCACCGACAAATTCTTTTCCCTTATCTGTTTGAAGACATAACGGTATACGATTTTTATTATTTCGGAGAATTCGTTGAAAGCCATTTTTTACTTCTGACACTGTTTTATTGTGTAATGGTTCAACCCAGGCAAACTTACTTAGTACATCGATTACAACTAGAAGATAAGCATAATTTTTGTTCGTTTTTTTTAAAGCTTGTAAATCCACCAAGTCAGCCTCCCATAAACTGTCAATAGTGTCAACATTATAGAAAGCTCTAGGAAAATGTTTTCTTGTAGGTCTATGTAAATTATAAGCATCTTGTCCTTTTAGCCAATCTACAACATTTTGTTTATTTGTTTTACCGTGTACTAATTTTACAATTTTATTTGCCCCAGAGTATGAAGCAGGGTGTGATGGATCGTAATATATTTCATGTAAATTCTCCATTTTATATTCTAATCAAAGGAAAAAGGTAACCAACTAGCTTTTACAATTTTTTTATTTTTTCCTTCTTCGTTATCAGACTCTGTAGAATCGTCGTCAGTAATAATGTCTTCTTTCGATTTTAAATTTTTTGATTTAGTTGTTACTTTTTTTCTCTCAAGTGATCTTTTAATAATAAATGCTGGTTTTTTTAAAGGAGTTGTTCTTCGCAAAGGTGTTGTTGTCGCTAGCAGAGGCGACTTTACCCAATATTCCTTATTGGCAACGAGTTCTCTAGATATATTAATTCGTTTTAAAAAACTAGAGAACTGTCTTCTACCTGGTACCGTAACTGTCTTTCTATGTCTTAAAGCGTCGTTTATTAAATCTGTTATATTTGAACCTTCAACGAGAATATCATCTATAAACACATTCCCAGCTCTATCCCAACGGAATCTTGATTGAATATCGGGACTTTGTAATCTATCCAATAAAGCCGCACCTTTATTTTTGTATGTTTTAGGAATAGTGTTTAGTATGTCTTCTATGGGTAAAATTTTTTCGTCAACAGTATCTATACCCTCGTCAGAAACAGCTGCTGTATCGTCGTTTTTAGTTGTTCTTAATGGCGGAATAGGATCTCTTTTTTGATCGATAAAATATAAAAACTTTTGTAGTACTTGCTGATACATTTTCCATTTTTCATGTTCGTCGTTATTAGGATATATTGAGTAGAGAATTTTACTCATTTCTGAATCAAGTCTACTCAGCAAATTTCCAGGGGTTTGAGTAGATGGTACAACATGATTTCTTTCACTTTTAATTTGTTGTTGTAAATGCTGTTGTTGCTGTTTTTCGATTTGTTCTAAACGATCATTAGAAACAAGAACCATTTTCTTTGTGTGTTCCATATTATTTTTCTGACTTTCCTAATGTCGAGGAAAAAATGGCTGACAGCAATGTTCCTAATATTGGTGAAATGAGAAACGGTAGAAAACCGTTACCTTTTTGAAGAATAAACTGTTTTTTAGTTTTCCAAGAACCTTTTCTCTTTGTCAACTTTCTCAAAGCATTCTTGTGCTTTTTTAATTTTAGTTTCTCACAATCTTTTAAAGGCACGTTCCCTTGTAAAATATTTAAAGCACACTCACAAATACACTTAATAAGTTTAATATCTGCTTTTTTTATAACAGCGGATCGTTGTTTAGCATCAAACAAACATAGGGCTTTTAACGTTAAGGCATTTTTGTGGCCTATTATTTTACGTGTTTTAGGCTTCATTACAACTGCATAACTGGAACAAATGTACTACTTCTACAAGATTTTATACCCTTCGACGGTATGTAAACATAGTGGTAGGGGTCAGAAGGAAATATGGAGGTTCTGAATCGGCAGTTGTCAGGTGTTGTTTGTTTCAGATCGAAAAGTAGATATCCATGAGGTTGAGAGGTTGCATCATGGTATGCTTCTTGAACGAATCGAGAATTTTCTGGACATACTTGTCTAGCTAGATGTTGAATTTGAGCTCTATCTCTTGGATTTTTAAAAACAACTATGTAATTAGCATTTAACGAAATATCTCTTTGTCCATGGCCTTGATGAAAAAGGTTTTGTGAAATAAAAATAACACTTAAATGTTTGTGGTGACTACCTTTAGTAAACAGGTCTATAACAGTATTATTTGAGGATTCACGCATAAGATCATCTATAATTATTAATTTCGAACGTGTGTCGTCGGAATAATCAGTAGATTGTGGTAGGCCTTCTTTGAATTCAATTTCTTTACCATATTCTGCATAACAATTTTGCCATTCAGAATAATAGAAAATAATTCGTTCAAATATTACATCACACATTATGTTTCTATTTTTCAAAAACTTTCGAACGAAAAATGTTTTTCCACAGCCTGTTGGGCCACAAATCATAGAAGTAAACGGATGTTTCCAACGAGGATCCATGTTTTTGTAACGAGTTAACAAATGTTTCACGTAGATAGGTGAATCAGGTACACGAACAAAAGCATGAATGTGGTCCGACTGTTATGAGTATAGATATATATATATATATTTAGACTGACCTTAATACATAATAAAGATAGACAAAAACAGAAATATACATAGGTGCAAATATAGCAAACATATATCTCCATCTCTCTCACACTCATGGTCTAGTTACAAAACGCAACGCAACGCAATACGTTGACCTTAATAATATACTATAATGATAGACAAGTATAGATATGTATATACAAACGTCATATTCTGAATCACTCTTTATGTTTGTAAATACGTATCGGTAAGAAACGTAAGTCTTACGCGTTAAAAAACGTAAGACGTTAACGTTTAATTTTAATATATATATATTTTTAAATATATATATTATATACGTTAAATATATATATTATATACATTATATATACATTATTAATATATATTTCTGTAAATAAAATGATAAAACTGAGAAAAGTTACTACTTCTCTCTAGCTAGTAACATAGTACCAGCTAGTAACATATTACTAGCCAGTAACATATTACTAGCTAGTAACATATTACCAGCTTCTTAATAATTTAAACAACCTTGTACTAGTGAATTTGACTTTAATCTCATGAGCTGATACATTATGTTTAAAAGCTAAGAAATTTATTTAAAATATAATTAGCATGTGTACGCGGTTATTACAAGCTTGTTTAATCCGTGTTTCCGCTGCTTACTGACTCCGCCGCCGCCCGCCGTAACCAATGTGCTGAATGTAAGAGGACCTTAGTGCGTAGTCCTATGTAAGTAGAATACGTAAACTGAAAACAGAAATCGTGAGTGTAAGAGAGGGAAAGGTTGATATTACCGTCTCTCTCACTCTCATGAGTTTCTGCTCTTTGGTTTTATACTTCTGGTTCACATGAAGTTTTAAACTCGTTGTGAATATACATTAAAAACCTAACCAAAAATTCTCGTGACAAGTTTTAGTGTTTACATTCAATGTCAAATGAGTGAATATAGTCTATTTACTATATTCTTAGAATTTTATATAAATACAGGTATTGAATATTCCGTATATTTTCTGCAACTGGATATGTAAAATTATTTTTAATATTTCACTAATAACTTGTTAAAAATCAAGAGAAATGGAAAATTAATTGAAACATTTAACATGTAAGTATTCATATATAAATTTATATCAAAATTTTGTTTAAATTTATTTTAATATTTTCCAAATTTATATAAAAAGACAATTTCTTTCTTTATTTTTAACTGTAAACAGAAATCTAACCTATTTTTTCTAAGACATTTTTCTGTCTATGAAAATCTCTATGACTTAAAAATAAAAAGTATTCAACTAACATGTTAACAATATGCCACAGGTCAAGATCAAAATGATTTTTTGCGACAATAGGAGTTTTTTTTATTTATTTATAAATTTAATGTGCTGCTTTTAAACCCATACGGTACTGAGTCATATTTTTCTAAGCATCTGCGTTTGTTGTTTACAGGTTTGCATACTTTGTTTTCTGTGCATGTTATCACTTCATGATATGGTGTTCGTCGAATAACTCGTGAAGATGTTTGCAGAGAATTTACAGTTTTATCGACAATCATTTCTTTTAAACTATGAAAATTTATTTTTTCACTATTTTCATAATTTAATGTAAAACCTTTAACTTTACAGGTATAATGAATGTTACCTTTGCAATCAATCACTTTATACCCGTAAAATTTAGGTCCACCGGAAACAAAGCTTTCTATATAACTACCCTCTCCATATTCTACAGCGAGTTCATCCGTCATTTGACCCAAGAAACTACCAATTTCGGGTTGATATTCGTTTTTATTATTAACACTATTTACATATATACACGAATCAGTGTCGTAATACAAGACACGATTGTCTAACCGCTCGAGGTATGAATAGAGCTTCAAACGTGCTTGAGCTGTTACATACGCAGCTAATACAACGTTTGTATACTCTGTAATTGGCGATGTACCTTATTTGACCAAATTTTCCCCAAAAAGAATTTAAACACAATTTTGCAACAGATCTAAGACCTGGATTTTTTACAATTTTATTTTTATCTAATTGCACACCTTCGACCTTAAAATGTTCTTTTGACGCATCGTCAACACATTCACGAGGCCAACCTCCAGCTTCTTGTTTAAGCTTAAACCACATGTTTATATACTCTGAAAAAAGCCCGCCTTGACCGGTTTGACAATCATATTTTGTTGTCTTGTATTGCCAAACCTCAAAAACTTTAATAAGTTTATAACCTTTTTCAATAGCTTTTTTTAATTCATCCGAAACCCATGTACCTTTTATTTCTCGAAATTCTGGTTCATGTTCACATTCTGTTTGTTGCAAATTTTCACATGTTCGACACAATGGGAACATGAGTTTTGAATGCATGCGTACAGGGAGAATCGGATGAAATTCGTTTTGAGGTGGTAAAACAATACATTTTATCAAACCTTCAAGTTTTGATACATCCGACACGTTATCACCCATCAACTTTTTACACTCTTCTCCTATGTAAAGTTCGGGATGACCAATAGGAAACTTACCTGTTTTACAAATATAAGGATATAATGAGCAAATATCTATATAAGATATTTTTTCACCATCTTTTATATCATAAAAACAGACAGTATTACCTGTTTGACCACCAAAAAAGGCATCTCTAGGATTTAAAGGTGCTTCGTAAATAAATTTATTATTTTTCAAAAAATTATTTAAATCTAAATTATCCTTTTTCATTTTATCGAATAGGCATTCCCACATTTCTGTTAATACATAACCTGCTGCTTCTATTTTTGATGATTGGACACGTGTCCGTTCATATTTTACAGATGGGCTTTCTCCGTTCCTAGGCTTTACATCTCTATTCAATTTATAACAAATGACACAACCATGCCAGAAGCAACCGTGAAATTGTAAAACATGACGGTTACTTTGCTCTTCGTAGTAACCGTCCACAAGCAAGCCTTCTTTTAGTCTGTATTCACGGCATTTTCCAGCATGTACTATCTTTTTACGTAGCGTGTGTTCTAACCAAAATAACCATTCAATTGCTTTTTTCGACTGATTATTTGACACACGATACCCTTTGTTTGGAGGAAGACCTATTGTGTCTTTTCTTAAAAAATTTTTTCTAAACAGTGTCATACATGCAGAAGCAATTGTGACACATTTTGTAAATGGACAAAATCCATCACGTTCGAAAAAAATTTCTCTAAAAGATAAACAGGCTAACCGTAAAATTGTGACGTCATTGACGCAATAGTCAATTAACTCCTTCCAAAAATTAAAAACATAATTTTTGTCATTTGTCATTTCTCTATACCACAGGTAAAATTCCTCTCTCTTCTTTTTAGACATTGAGTCTGGCGAGTAAAACTTGGCCTCAGGTATACAGCCTATATACCCTTCTCCATTACTGCCCAACCTGTATTAGTATAATATTTGTACCTGTCATAATTACAGAAGGTTTTGTTTGCGTACCAGTCTTCTCAACTAAATATTTTAATATAAATTGCGAATCAAACGCTTTAGCATTATGTGCTATACACACGACACTTTCAAAAGTTGTTTGTTTTTTTGTGACGAGATTCACAAAATCTGAAACAACATTTGAACCACGGTAAATAATTTGTCGATTACCACATAATTCACAATTTATATTAATATTAGTCTCATTAATACACATTGTACAAACTCTTTGTACTACACACAGATTAGGCACATGAACATTAACGTTGGGTACACCTGTCATTTCTTGACCCTGTTGTGTTTCAAGATCGTAAAAAACGAAACTAGTAGGTTTCTCATTTTTTCTCTCCTGATCTTTCAGAGTACCCATAAAACAATCATGATTGTAATCCCTTTTACATAAACACGTTTTGCAAAAGAAACGACCACATTCATGATTTTTTTCAGTGCCATGATTAATCAAACGTGCACAACCATCACAAATACGTAGCTTCTCACAAACGCTACTTTCCGATGTAAACGAACCTTTAGTGGTATGATTTTCATAACATCTCATACCATTAAAAAATCGTTTACATGACTCACATTGTACTTCTACAATTTTGTCATCTTCAACTTTTGTTTTGCAAGCAGGAGATTTTAAACAAGAAGTACATCTGTTTAAACAATTGTGTCCATTTGGGTTTTTAAATTTTTTATTACATGGCACGCAAAAAAATTGAGTACTTGCTAACCCTGTTAAATTTAAAATCACGTTATAATGCTTTTGCAAAGGGTAAAACATTATATGCAAATTAAATTTAACAGTTTCACCAATATCTGTAATTTCATGGGTACCATTGTAGTATAAAGGTTTTGTTGCTTGTCCAAAATTATTAAAGTCGTGAACGAAAATAGCTATTTTTTCACGAGCCAAATATTTTTGAAAAGAAATTATTTCCGCCATACCACAACCTTCCTCAGGTATTACTATTCCTGCCTTTTGTACAAGCTCTTTTGCTAGTACAAGTTGGTGTGATCTAGCCGGGTGTCTGACAAGTTCCCAACGTTTATGTAATTCACCTTTTCTTAACAAACCACGTTCTGCGTAAACTTGCGCAGCTACGAGAGCACGTGGTAAACAAAGATTATCTTTATTGTTAATAGTTAACAATGATTTTTTACGAACGTTAATATCGTTGTAAACCATTGCTTTCCCCCCACCACCGCGATTATCTTTCACGCTTTTTACTATTACAGTAAATAAATTATCAACCCTAAATTGTTCATTGCTTTGGACAATTTTATATATAAGATTCCACAAAGAATCAGCGCTATACAATTTTGCTTTACGAAATTGTAATACTTGACCGTGCTTAATATGACTTGAATCAAAACTGATTAAAGTCATATTTTCCGGATTTACGTTTCGTATTATATAATTGTATATAGCACGGATTGCTTTTTCAAGATATCTAATATCCTCAACAACCGACTTATCATGAGGTGGATTTTTAATTTTACAACAAACATGCAAACCCTCGTAATTAAATTTTGAAATAAATTCACTTCTTTCCCATTGTATTGTAAAAAATCTATTCAGACCTTGTTCTCTGGGGATATCTCTACTGCCTCCAGCTTGGTTGTAGTATTGAGGTTCCATAACCTCATCTGGTTGTTCATTTTCCTGCATTACTACTTCCTCGATTGCTTCTTCTTCCTCGTTTATTTCTTCTTCTTCTTCATCATCCTCGCTATCATCATCATCTTCATTCATCTCTGTGTGCTCGCTTTCTGATGTTAAAATTGATACGACGTTTCAAATCCTGAATCCGTCGTTATACTGGAATCTTGAACACTCGAAGCGTCATCACTTGAATTTTCATCACTTGAATCCTCAAGTAATAAACGCCTATAACGTTCTTCTTCGTCATCAATATTGGCATCTGATTCTTCTTCTCTATTTTCATTATCGAACCGTTCCTCTCCATTGTATGGTATTGTAGAGGCATTTGATTGCACATCCTCATTGTCAATCAGTTCCATCGGTTCGATTACATCCTCGTCACCAACTGCATTATTTGCAGTTATAAAATCTAAAAAAAATACACTTTATAAACCACTTTAAGAAATTCAATATTTTTCATAAAAACACTAAAAATGTTGAAAATTAGCACTTTAAAAAAAAATTTGCAATTTAAATTATTTTATAAACAACTAAATTTAATTAGAAAAATTATAAAATTTAAAAAATCATGTTTTATAAAACACTTCAAGAAATTCAATTTTATTTTGATATAAACACTGAACAATCTAAAATTAAAAATTTGTAATTCAAATTATTTTATAAAAACTAAATTTAATTAGAAAAATTTGTAATATTTCGCACACACCTACATGTCTTTCAATTAAAACTTTGAAATTTTCCGTTGAATTTTCCAATCTACTTTGAATACAACGAATTAAATTAATATCACTTAATTCGAGAGCCACTTGTAACAATTCCGCATCATCACAATTATCCAAAATTAAATGAAAAATTTTTAAACTCTTTTCCTCGTCGAAATTTAAAATTTCTAAAACAGTGGTCAAGTCACCCAGTGTTACCATGGTGAAGGTTTCGTAAAAACTGAATCTTTTACTCTGAAAAGAACTTTTTAAACATTATTTTTGTTTCTATGTTAAGTTTTACTCGAATCCTATTGGCTACTAATACATATACCTTTTGAAACACACAAATATCATTTTTGGAAAATAATAGAACAGCGACTATGCGGCACGAGCCCTTGAGTGTCTCCATGGTCCTGGTGAAATTTTCCGCTCTTTATTTACGTGGCGTCGTCTGTATTACTCTTTCGGATTGCAGACAGGTACCTCACTTTAAGCCTTTTTCCTCCTTAGCTAAATATCACCCTATCGTAAATTTCACTTTTTATGATTTTCCAATGCAGTCGTCTTGACAATGAAACGTTCTGATGTCTATCGTTTCTTTTTTACTTTTTGTAATTTTAACAACCATGAAAAAGAGCAATGTTGCATCCTTCTCATATTATTGTTATCTAGTTCTCTGCCGACTGTTTTTTAATTGTTAAGTTTAACTATTGGGCGGTCTTTTTTAACTACTTACCGCTTTTTTTCAAAGATTTTCTTTGAAACATTAACCTTAATTTATAATTTACCCATTTGTAAAAGAATGCATTTTTAATCATAACCATCTTGACAATCGGAAAGTTTCGATCTTTTTATTGTCTTTTTTACATTCCGTCTTATATTTTTCTTTAGAAAATTTATTGATTTTCTCATGTTAAAAATTCTAAACAGTCTTTTTTAAGTATTTACCGGTATTCTTCAAAGATTTTCTTTGAATCATTAACCTTAATTTATAATTTTCCCATTTCTAAAAGATTAAATATTACATATTTTTCAAAAATCAATTATTTTTAATTAAATTTTAAAAACAATATTTTATATTTTTATGGTTATTTTATTACCGTTACACAAAAAAAAACAACAACTTTTTTCTGAGAATTTGAAAAACAACTATTTGTTTTTTAATAGTATTAAAAGTAGTCTAAAAATCGGTTTGTTACACATTATTTTTAAAACAGATGCCGATCTTGAAAATATATTTAAATTAGAAATTTTTAAAAACGTGTTTTTACCGTTTTCAAATTTTTATCCCTACCAATCAATTTTTCGTTCTATATAAGAGGGAAAAAAATATTTTCATTCAGTCACTATACAGACATCAAAGTATTAACCATGTCTCAAATTGATACACAAGATTTTACTGATTCTCAGTCGAATAAAGAAAATATACCTCTCATATCATCACCCAAGAAAAAAATCACACGGTCTGTTGCAAAACGTTTGTTTATGACACGTGACATTACAACACACAGAAAAAATTTACATCTATTATTACCAACTATTTATCCATTAAATAGTTCATTTTCAAAAAAAGTGATTGTGGGAATTGAACTACAAGAAAATTGTACACCTTTACCTGTTATTCGACTTTTAAACCATTCTTCACAAGGAATTACATTTGATTCAAAAACATGGACAGCTCTACAACAAAAAATTGAATTAATTGATACCTATTTTGACGAATCAAACTTATCATCACCTCTATATTCACAAGGTGCTGCTTTAGGAAAATATCGTCTTCTATTTTCCAGCGCATACGGATCAAAAGCTATTATTTTCGACGCTATTGTGGATGAAGAAGATGAAAATGTATGTGGTGAATCAAAAAAGAAAAAAATCTACACTCCTTCCATTGTAATGCAAAAAAGTTCTTTCCAAGGACTCAAAAATATTATTGTGTGTATCGATGAACGTTTTCGTAGACTAGAGCGTTTATTAAAAAATGTTGAAGTTTGTACACAAGCACTAATTCAAAGTGTTTCGAATTATATTTTAACTGAAAAAATTATTTTTCACAATTTAGATTTTATAAAACAACTTTTACTCGCTAAATTTGATTTGTTTAAAAGACAAGTTCAAACAAAATTGGAAAACACATTTATTACACTACATTTTGATATTGTATTTCTTGAACTTATTTATGTTCAAAATGATTTCATTGCACACGGTGTTGTCAAGTCTATTAGCGATCAATTGTAAAAATTCTATTACACATATTTAAAAAATACATACACAATCTTTTATTAAATAATCATGAAGAATACTACTTTATTACATATCATTAATTTAACAAGTTACATAATTTTAACTACTTCATTTGTACTAAGTATTTTAATATTATAATAAAACTTACCTATCATTTAAAATACTGTGTATTTCATTTTCTCAACCCGCTCAAATACCTTTTCACGCAACTTACCTTTTCTGTAACCATGCCTTGAGGGTGGTCTACCTGCTGTACACCTGCACATCTTACCTTGTACTTCCAAAAACTATACTCATAAACTGTGACACTTTATTACCGTAGCAAAACGTCGCCTTTTATTTTCACCGCTCACTTGTCCGCTTTCACGTAGTACATTTTCCACCATTTTCCTACTCCATCTTGGGCCCATTACTTCCAGTTTTCCAAGACCCGCCCATAACCAATCACAAACATGAACCATAATCCAACCAATCACAGCTCTGAACTATTCCTACACATACGCCCAACCACGCCCCTTAGCCACACCCTCTCGGCCAATCAGATCCATGAACTATAAATAAGCCACGCCCCTTAACCAATCAGATTCATGAACTATAAATAAGCCACGCCCCCTAACCAATCAGATTCGTGAACCATTGCTGAGCCACTCTACTGATCTTCTAATTTTCCAAGACTGAGCCGACTTTCCGCCCAATAATGGCACGTTATCGGCAAATTTGATCAATCTTTAATGGCGAAATACAATTGCCAATGATGTGACGAACATCGGCCCAGCAATGGCTCATTATTCGCACTTTAATATTAAAAAGTTTGTATCTTTCATAACAAATTATAATTGTCAGTAAGAGTTTTACTCGCCAAGACAATCTGGCCAGTCCTAAATAAGTGACTGGATAGTTTCACTGGGTAAAGACAATTTCCCTTTGTGAACAGTACTTTTGTAAAGTCACTAACCAGAAAATCTGATCATAATCGTGATAAGAATTTCTTTCCAGACACTGGCTAGTCACTAATTTGAAGAATTATTTAAGATTTCACCTAGAAAAACTGGTCCATCACTGATGAGAAAAACTTACCGAATACTATTAAAAGAATTATTCTGAATTTTTCCAATTTTTCCAAAGAAAATCTTGACACTATCAAAAAAAGGAACTGCGGACACAGAAATTGACCAGTTACTAAGGAAAAAATCAAAGCACCAGTCCCATAAAAATACACTCTACACGGAAAAAAAAGTTCGAAGATTATTCGGGAACTTCGTTCTTAACTCTTGGATACGGCGGGTAGTTCACAGAGAACTAAAGGTTGCCTAGTTTAAATATGTCATTTACTATTTCTCTAGAAATTATAACTATTTCACCATTTCTCGGCAAACTGTTCTTGAAAAAGTCGGGAACTGTTCAAGAAAATCAAAAAGTTAGGCAAATGCAAGAAAAAATGGATTCTGCTTCCCCCCTCCCACTTCCCCTCCTTGACACGTCCGCACACACACACACACACATTTATCCTTGAAGATCACATATAATTTTTATTTTTTATTAAGTTTCTGAAATAGAAAAAACCATATTAGAGAAAAATCGACGGCGGCTGGAACAGAACTCGCGTACCCGAGGAATAGAAGTCCGGCGTCTTATCCATCTGAGCTAAACAGGAACGTTAAATACCTCAGCATAAAATAAATATATAAGGCACGCAAGTCTTACTGACTGTGAGACTTGTTGAGACTGGTGCGCACTGGGTTTCTGCGCACCAAGATTCCTTGACGAGTTCCCGAAAATTTCAGAAACAGTTGCGGCCATGAACTTTATATGAACTTTATATGAGAAAGCAATGAAAAAAAGACTATTGGACTATTTACAGCTTTTTCTAATACAGTTCCGAATTTCTTTCAAACATTCATTGATTACCATTGAATGTTCGTCGCTA
This sequence comes from Leptopilina syphax, assembly GCA_032872505.1. Classification (NCBI taxonomy): domain Eukaryota; kingdom Metazoa; phylum Arthropoda; class Insecta; order Hymenoptera; family Figitidae; genus Leptopilina; species Leptopilina syphax. Next base: position 17,106,493 of record CM065469.1, on the reverse strand, counting down.
GTTCAGAGCTGTTACCACGTATCCAAGAGTTAGGAAAAAATTCCTGAAATATCTGGGAACTTTTTTTTTCCGTGTAAATCAATCATTTATAATTAGATATTAAAAATAGTTTTATGTTCCATACCGTCAAAAACAGAAAAGTGTAAAGTAACTTTATTTAAAAGTTATGATCGTTTCACTGTCACATTACCAAAGTTTACATTTGTCCAGTTACTAATCAGTTACAGGTCAGTTACTTGCCAGCCCGTGTAGAAAAATTTCGGGGCAGTCTGGAGTCCAGTGATTGCCCCAACTAGACGCATCTGGACGGTCTAATCTGGACGGTCTAACTGTGTGCTATTTGGGATTTTTCTGGAACGGTCAAATTTAGACTTTTTAACTGTATGCTATATGGGATTTTTCTGGGCGGTCTAATTTAGACTGTCTAACTGTATGCTATATGGGACTTCATTGGCATCACCAGAATTCAAAATTTTTAAAGTACAAATCAAAGTACAATCAAGACTTTAGTGCCCGATTTGTCGGTCTTCTTTGAATTTATACATGGATTATCACTTCAAAATTCAATGGAATAATTAAGTCAATATAAAGAATCGTTAAAAAATAAATATTGTAGGTTTATATGAATTATTATAAATAAAATTTTCAATGAATTTAATTAAAAATTCTAAAAAAATTAGATTTTTGAAAAATGCCTAATAATTCAAATTGTCCTGAAATTAGATAAATTTTTTAACATATTGTATTTGATTAATTATTAAAAATAATTTATCTGTAGAAGAATTTTAGTTAAAAACACTATAAACAATTGAGTGTTGGAGAAGTTACAGATTATTGTAGAAATTTAATTATTTTCAAAAGTAACAAAATTCTACACAGAAATTCAATTATGTTCAAAAATTTTTTTAAATTTTCATCAAAATTTCAATTATCTTAATAAATAATAAAATCGTTCTCTGAAATTCAATTATTTTCCAAATTTTTAACTAGATTCTTGGCAAAATAAAATGTAAGCAAAAATTTAATTACTTTCATAAATAAAAAACCTTTCACAAAAATTCAATAAGTATTTACATATTTTTTATAAGTTTCTTCTCAATAATTCAATTATTTTTATAAATAATAAAATTCTCAGAATTTTTTTATTATTCAAAATTTCTTAGTTAATTTCAGAATTGTTTAATGATTATAATTGTAGTAAGAATTATTTATTTAAATATTCATATATAATAATTAAAATAATTCGGGATTATTATGTGTAATAATTTTAGTCATAGTTTTCACTTCGTCCTTATAAGCAACAGAATATATGACACAGGCATTGATATAGTAAGTTAGGAGAGTTCACACTCAGACTTAAGTGGCCGTGCGGTTTAAATGCTTCGAGTCGGGTCGTCAAGGGTGGGGGGCGTGAGTTCGATCCCACATGCGAGCGGATATTTTTCATTGTAAGTGTTATATAAAATAATAAAATTACTATATTTGATCTGTATAAGTGTTATAAATTAAAATTGTAAACATGTTTGTAAATAATGTTAAATGCCTGTTAAAGAATGAATTTAAAAAATGTACCAATTACACGGAGAAAAAGGAATAGTTGACACATCCAGATACATGGATATCACAGCCATATTATATTAAAAAATACGGGATATCCATAGTTAAGGTTGCTGCATCCATATTCTATGGCTGGCTGTATATTGTTGGAGCAGCAAAAGATCTATGGTTGGGTGATCCATAGTAATGGAAATGGGAAACAAAAAATTGGAATCACTCAATTAATTAAATTCAATGTCATTTGAGATATTTTATACACATTTTTGTTAATTAATACACACCACTTATTGAATAACCGCATATTAACGAAATAAATTATTAACCGATGGGGGGAGACCCGAACCCTAGACCTAACGCATACTAAACACTAACGCTATCCACTACACTATACACACAACTACAATGTTTGAGCATATAATATTCCTTATATACTCTACACATATTTCATGAAAATGAATTTACGTAAACACTAATAGACAATAACGATAATAAATAATAAACAATTATAACACTATTTATACACAATAAACTAACAACGTGATTATATAGACGTGACAGGAAACCGACGCGACGGACAAATTAAGACGACCATTTTTAAATGGATGCCATGATAATGAATTGCGCGCAACATGTATCGAAATTTTGAACTAACTATGGATCTCCCAACCAAAGTTTATATGGATGAGGCAGCCATATGTGAAAATCCATAGCATGAATTGTAAGCCCAACCATGCCTATGGATGTCACATCCATATTTTATTCAACAATATAATATGGCTCCCTCATCCATTGAATATGGAATGTGCTTCCATTCTGAAAGTTGTCTCTTCCATTGGATTGGATAACACAACAATATTCTGCTCAACAATATTTTTATGGATATCTCTTCCAGACCTTTTCTTTCCGTGTAACACAAATTGTTTTTTTTATTAAAATTATTTTTCAATATTACTATTTTAAATGATATTTACTGCTAGTACAGTATATTATTTATTTGAAAATAATATAATTATTATAATAATAAGTTATTGTCATTAAATACATATACACACACATATATATATGAACAACAATAATATTTATTATTATTAATAATTTATATTTTCACATTACATTGAATAAACTTGAGAACCGAGTAAATTTGGGTAAATTATTTAAAATTAAAAAACTAAAATATTGAAATCAAACCTAAAATTTTAAATATTAGCACTGCTCATTAGCCCTGATTAGCACGTCCAGTCTGGACCAACGCGTGGTTCGATCGTCACTGGTCTGATTAGCCCATGGTCAGACAGTCTTTTCAGCGCCCAGTTAGAGAATAGACTGTCTTTCTGGCACCACACTAGAAGCCAACAATTTTTCTACACGGGAGATAATCTAACTAGTGACTGCTAAAGCAGCGCGTTACATTTCCAATCAATCACTTGCCAGATTTTCTGGTCAATCACTGGCCAGAATCTAGAAAAACTTCCTAGTGACTGGTCATTATAGAGTTTGAATTTCTATCTGGGATATTAGGACGTATTAGGTAGCTTGGCTCAGTAATGACACATTAATGGCTAGAATTTTGTATCTGTGATGGCAAATTATAATTGCCAACATTGGGACGTAGCTCGGCCCAATAATGGCACAGTATCGGTCAGTGTAGTGTAGCTTATAAAAACCCTTCTGTTTCCTCGACTTCATGTCAGAATAGCAGAGTGGTATAATTTTACACAACTTTTAATTTTTTAAGTTAAATTAACAAATGAATAGTTCGCTTGTTTGTAGTAGAACAAAATTTGTTTCTGTTCTACTGGCTAGGGCTTTAGATTTACGTGTTTGTGGTTAACTCTCCAGTGGTACCTAATTTCCTCTCTAAAAACAAACTTTTCATACAAGTACGAAGGTGTTTTCGTGTTTAAAATTACTTGTTTAAGACAGCAGATGTACCAAAGTCGTCTGTTACTAACACTAAGCCAACCTAGCTGTATCCTATATGGAGTTATATGTTCATCCTTCTTTAAATCAAATATAAATTTTATACATGAATTATGGACCTTTTCAAGTTTATAGTTTAATTATTCAGTTATATCATTATATGTATACAACACAACAGTAATCAAAGTGAGGAAAAACTAATGACGTAACAAGATCATCTTCAATTCAATAGTAAGGACTTTCTTATTTGTTTTGAATTGTGATAAGGTGGCAAAGACGCTCTTTCAAAGTTTGACAAGCTGCTTATTACAAGAAAAAGTTGGCCTAAAAATAACATCTAAATTTTTAACTAAATCAACAAAAGAGATGATATTATCATTAATTTTTATTACAGAGCAATCACTCAAATTATTTTGTTCATATACCAAGTGGAGCCAATCATCATAGAGTAAGTCTTAATAAAATTTATTTTAAGAACATTCACTTTTACCCAATCAAATACATCCTGCACATCCTTATTTATTAACTTTATATTATTCTGCAAGTCTTCCAAACTAGAGTGTATACGGGCAATTCCACGTGAGATTTCAGTCGACCTCTTAAAATCGTCCACAAATATTTTTTTTCTACGAAAAAAAACAGATACGTATTTTTTTATTTTTGTTCAACTGTCCAAATTTTAGAGTTATAAATTTTCGAAAGTTTGGACTTGTAATTGTAGACCTATATTCAGTAGCTTATAAATCTGAAAATATTGAGTTTAGGAAAAAGTTGTCAAAGAAAGAAAGTTTTAGTTTTCTTTCTACTTTTTTTCTGCGTAAAATAATAAAACGATATTCAAAAGAATTGAACTTAGCTTTTTTTCGGCTTCTCCAAAATGAAAACTAAAAGAATTTGTCAGAAACGGAACTCGAAAGAATAAAAATTGTCCAATTCTTTTTAACCCGTTGACTGTCGCTGACGCATATATGCGCAAAACTAAACTGGCCAAAAGTGGTTCATGACGCATATATGCACAACTTAAAAAAAGTGATTAAAAACTTCTTAAATGTTCCTGAAACCGGTTACTCAGTGGTTTTCGAGGTCGCTGATTACGAATATGATATTCGTTTTCCAAAATTCAAAATGGCGGATCCAATATGGCCGAAAACAAAATATAAAAATTGATCAGATTAACTTGGAACGTAATACTTGGAGGTTTTTGGGGTCGCTGATTACAAATCTGACATCAGTTTTTCGAAATTCAAAATGGCGGATCCAAGATGGCGGATTTTTTTTTCAAAATTTGTCGAATTTGCTTGAAACATGTTACTCGGGGGTTTTAAGGGTCGCTGATTACGAATCTAACATTAGTTTTCCAAAATTCAAAATGGCGGATCCAATGTGGCGGACGACAAAATAAAAAATTAATTATATGACTTGAAACTGAATACTCGGGGGGTTTTAGGGTCGCTGATTACGAATCTGACATTAGTTTTTCAGGGTATTTTCCAAAATTTGATTTCACTAAAAATTATCATACTTATGTCAGATTAACCAGTTTCAAACAAATTCAATAAATTTAAAAAAAATTTCCGCCATATTGAACCAGATGTTTTGAATTTTGAAAAACTGATTTCAGATTCGTAATCAGCGACCCTGAAATTCCCAAAGTATTCAGTTTTAAGCCAATCTGATCAATTTTTTATTTCGTTGTCCGCCATATTGGATCCGCCATTTTGAATTTTGGAAAACTAATGTTAGATTCGTAATCAGCGACCCGTAAAACCCCCAAGTAACAAGTTTCAAGCAAATTCGACGAATTTTAAAAAAATTTCTGCCATCTTGGATCCGCCATTTTGAATTTCGAAAAACTGATGTCAGATTCGTAATCAGCGACCCTAGAAACTTTAGGGTACCAAGTTTCATGAAAATCCATTTAAAATTTTTTCAACACACTTTTGGCCCAAACAGTGGAAATCTCGTTGACAGCCAAGGGGTTAATTCCTCACTTCTTACTGGGTAATTCATAAAAAGGAATATTATTCTTGTTTTAACGCAAAACCCGTAGTTGGTAGGCCTCACCAACCTGATTAATTAGTTAACTGGCTTGAAAACCTATTTTAAATAAATGATCACGTCTAGATAGAATTATAATTTTAGAGTCACAAAGACAAATTTATTTTTTCCATATAACGCCTTAAAATGAAAAGATGGTTGCATTTGCTATATTCTTAATTTTTTGACAGTCAATTTTTTCTCTATGAATAAAAAAATAGTTTTAATTTCAAATTTTTTGAAGGAAATTTTACAATGTGTCGAATGATTTTGGAGGATGGGTTTATTTCCAGTCGATAGATGAGGAAGATAAGGATCAGAATAGTTCAGTAGACCGTAGATGAGAGTCCATATAACGAGAGGTTCGCTGTACGGAAGTAGCTCATCCATCCATCAGGTACCTGATCGGATCATTCATGGACTCTGATCCTCAAAGCGACGATAATTCGATTACCTGCCGCGCGCTCATCAACCGCTAACCGCTATCCTCGAACTAGTAACCCTTAGTTACCCCTCCTCAAAAGCCATTCGAGTGTCATGCGTCTCCTGCCCTCTTGTATCACAAATTACTCGACCACTTCACTAGCTTATTGACAAACAACTATATCCTCACTCATGTAGCGTTAATAATTTTCCCTCTTTATAAACAATTTTATAATCGAAAGCTATTTATTTAATGTAACTCTACTTTCTCCCACTAATAAGGAATATTTTTAATGAATAATTTTTCAAATGAATTTTTTTAATTGAATAAATTTTTAAATTCTACTCAAAGAATTTATTTGTTTTACTATTTAATTATTTTGAATTCTAAAATTAAAAGATAATTTCGTATTCGGCTTTATTGGAATTATGCGAAATATGTTAGTGCATTTACATAAGTAAAAATTTTATCTTTAACTTAAAAAATGTGATTAAAAACTTCTTAAATATTCTTGAAACCGGTTACTCAAGGGTTTTCGAGGTCGCTGATTACGAATCTGAAATTAGTTTTTTTAAATTCAATATGGCGGACGACAAAATATAAAATTAATTAATTAAATTACGAATTCACTGAATTTTTAAAAAATTTGCGTTGATAATTTTAAAAATTAAGTCTGCCATTTTAAAATTTTTAAATCTAAGTTTCAATTTGTCATTAGCAACCTCAAAAAACCTCAAGTAGGGTAGGGTGGGGCATTACTATTCGCGGGGCGAAACTATTCCATAGTCCTGGAGAGAATACTATTCATCCGATTGAAGTCCCTTTTAAACTGTATACTTGTCATGTGAAATGAACATTGTACGCCACATTTGAGTTTCTGGCGCCATCTGTCATAAGAGTTAGGTACTCAAATGTGATTTTTATATACTCGCTTACTTGTTTTCACTTATTTAGTCTGCCATTGTAAATAGTGATAAACGGTCGGAAACATTATCGGAAAAATTATTTCTGAAGTCAAATTTAGTGCTGAACACGAATATCATAATGGATTTTTGATATTCAATTGTTTAAAAATTTTGCAAGTGTTTTTTTAAAAAATGTGCGGTTGGGGCGAAACTATTCGCCCACTGATAACAGCGAAAACTACGAAACAGTGTATTTTTTGTGTGTGCTTGTTTTTAGGTTAGAATGGTAATAAATTGGAAGAGAAAAACTCCTTCAATTAAAAAATTAATTTTTATATTTTTTAGTATTATATCATTAATAGCTGCAAGAATAGTTTCGCCCCTCGTTTTTTCGACATCAAAAAATAGGATTTCGTAAAATCCCTGTAGTTCGGAACAGAATCGAGTTACAGCAAAATAATACATGGAAAAATTGTAGCTAAGAAGTCAAGTTTTTAAACGGTCCTACTCATTTTTTTATTTTTTTTAAATACATTTTTTAGACCGGTTAGGGAAATCGATTTTCACCAAGTGCTACCTAACCCAGCATTTTGATAATTTCAGATAGCGACTGCAGGTTTTCAGTGATTGTTAAAGTTCTTTTCAGTTCTGAGCCTTAAAGTTGAAGGTTTAAGCTTTTATTTAAGCTCTTGTAGAGATTTTTATCATGTTGCGTTTTCTTGTTACGCTGCCTCAAAAAGTGTTAAAAATACGGTTTTTTGACACTTTAATCTCGATTTTTATGGGAATGACTGAATGAAAAAAAAATTTTCTGGTATATTCTTATTGAGTGACACCTAAACTTTTAAATACCTCAGGAAATTTGAAATAAATACGACATGACCATTTTTTTGTAACCCAGTTTAATCATTTTATTATCAATTAAATTAAAATTCAATTAATTAACCGACAGATTAGCTCAGTCGGAAAGATGACTTGCTTGGCGGTCGTTTAAAGACCTTGGTTCGCGCCCATTTGGCTTGGTATTTTTCCGGCACGTGAGATAATCTGAGCGGGAGGTTTGACGTCGAAGTATAATGATGTGCACCGTCGATTATTGTCCGGTACACACCATTAGAGCTCAACTGTCGATAAACCGGTTGTACTCAGAAGAGGTTTTCTACAGTTACCCTCTCCACTGGCTAGAAAACCCATTAGACGGGTGGTCCAGGCTAATGCGAGAACTCCTAATTTTCAAGTCGTTCTGTAGGCGCAAAAATTTAGTGTAAGGAATGTATATAGAAATATTGTATGACAGAAATTTGTAAAGAGACACAAGTGTCTCTTTAGCCAAGTCTGTATGGCTATACAGACTTGGCTAAGTTATGTAGACTGAAGACAAATGAATAAACAAATAAAAAAAACTGCTGCCAAGTTGTATATTTTTTTATAATTTTGGTGCTCATTTCATGAACACTTTACTTCCACATAGAGATAATAATAATAATAATAATAGAAAAATATATGAATTACTTTTTATAAATATGGTAAAAGTGATTGAATCTTGGGTCAATCAATGTATTTTTAAATACTCTACAATATAGTTATAATAGTTTGATAGTTAAACAAAAATTTTTAAACAAAAAAGTTAAGAAAATGTCATTTTCCACAATTTTTGGTTTTTAAAATACCAATAATTTCAAAATTTATTATCGAATTAGGTTCAAAAATAGGTCAATCGAAGCGTTTTTTAATGCTCTACAAGTCGGTAACGATAATTTTAAGATTACTTCTCCATTTTTCACCAAAATTTTCAAAAAAGTCTTATTTTCCAAAATTTTAAATGTTTAAAAGTTTAATATCTCCGGTTAATATGGACGAAAATTGTTCAATTAGGGCTCAAAAGATGCGTCTAAAAAAAATCTACAAAATTATGGAAAAACATTTATAGGTTTCCTAACATTTTTTTAAAGCTATGGGCAAAAAACGTTTTTTTGCAAAATTAAAAATCCAAAAAAAATTTAGTTAAACTTTATCAATCTACCTCAAAGTACTCTCATTTTATGTCCGCAGGTGAGATCTACAATTTAAAAAAAATTCAACCCAATAGCTCTTCAGGATTTCGAGATATTTATGAAAATGTGATTTTTACACACACACACACACACACACATACACACACACGGAATGACATTTTTTTAAAAATGTCATTTTTGAACTCCTGAGGTCAAATAACATAAAGATATGTCAAAAAATCGAAATCGAAAAATTTTGGTATTACAATACTTCCTCTATGAGGGAGTAATAATTTAATTAATTATTTTAAACACTTATTAATTGATAAATATGTAATAAATGCTTTTAAATCATATAAAAAGAAAATATAAAATAGCAATAACATACATATATTTTTAACATAATTTATTCATTTTAATTAAATCTGAATAATTGTAAATAAGTAAGCAAACAAGCAAGCAAGTAAGTAAGTAAGTAAACATAAGTAAGTAAGCAAGAAGGAAATAAATAAGTAAGCAATTAAACATTAGTATGTAAGTAAGTAAGCAAATAAGTAGATAAGAAAGTAAGCAAGCAAAGAGGAAATAACTTGCTTGCTTACTGACTTCCTTATTTGCTTACTTGATTGTTTCCTTCTTCTTAGTAGGTAATAAAGCAAGCAAGAAAACAAAGAAGAAATAACTTGCTTGCTTACTAGCTTGCTTGCTTACTGACTTTTTTATTTGCTTACTTTATAATTTCCTTCTTGCTTATTTGCTTATTTTCTTCTTGCTTACTTACATTCTTATTTGCTTACTTTCTTACTTGTTTATTTCCGTCTTGCTTACTCACTTCTTTATTTATTTTTATTTATTTCTTTATTTCTTTATTTGCTTACTTGATTATTTTCTTTTTGCTATTTAAGGCAGTAGTCTCCTTTAGAAGCCAAAAAAGCGTTTTTTCAGCAATTTTTTGAAAGGGAAGGAAATGATTGCGGTAAACGAAATTTTTAGGTGATATTCTACTTTATTTCAGCTTAAAAAACAATTTTTATTATTAAAAAATATTGAAATTCTTTTAAGTTTTAACGATTTATAAAATTCTAAATTTTTTCAAACTTTGAAAAAAAATTCACTTTTTAAAACAAAATTCACTTTAAGTTGCACAAGAAGTAGTTTAAATAATACTTTTGTCCAACTATTTTAGTTCAAATAGAAGATAATTTAATACTGAAGCTAGATCACTTTGATTTTTGTCTATCGGATAAATATTCTTTTTGCTATCGCCGGCACCGTTTTCTATGACGTGTGAAAATAAAAATTCGAGAAAACGAGCTTTAAAGTTTTCGGTCCAAAAAATACAAGTTTTTGGAAACTTACACTAATTAAATGTTAATCAGCTATTCCTGGGCCATACATCAATCCTTCCTCTTCATCGAAGAATGAAGAGGATCCTTCCTCTTCTTATTTTATTTATTTATTTTTATTTATTTTTTTTTATTATACCATAATAGCTTTGATTTTTTTTATTTGGAAAAAACAATTGACTTTAAAAAAATAGCTAATTTTTAAGGAATGAAAAAAGTGTAACCTTGAGTGGACCACTCCTAAAAAATTGTAAAAGTTATTCTAAATTCTTTAATGTAGTTAATATTTCTGATATAATAAAACAAAATTTATGTTTATGCAGCTTCAGACCATGATTGTGTCGCAATGTTTACAAGTGAAACCATTTTTAATAATTTTGGCACATATCAAATCAAAATCACAAAAAAAATAATAAAGAACATAAAACATAGTTTCAAACCAATTTATTGTCAATTTATTTCCATAAAAATGGTAAACTGACCTTAAAAATATAAAAAACAGGCAGTTTACTCATAGTTATAAACAGTGGTCCACTCATGGTGACATGCAACTTTTTATGGCAGCCACCACAATTTTTTTTGAGTCAAAATTACCACTTAATTAAACTAAGACAATTAATTTCAATGCCCAAAGTAGTAGGAAAAAAATAAGTTACCTTTTAAAACTTAAATTTTACACTACTTTTACGCTTCCGAATCACTTTACTCATTGTAAGAGCGACTTCTTTTTTGGTTTGTGTTCTTAAAAATGCGTTACATCAGACGATAACGTATATGATTATCGCGGAACATAATTTCTTACGGTTTCTAGGTGCGGTGCTGCTATTCGTTTTATTTATTTCACGTTTCCGCTGTCAGATAACTTAAAAGCTCAGGTGGTCCACTCAATGTGACATTACCCTACTCTTCGATAGTTTTTGGAATAGATTTAAGACAAAAAAAGTCGACTTTTTTAAGCCTATAAAGGAGACTACTGCCTTAATACTTCAAAATTATTACCTTATATTTCAGAAAAATTAATTTTCTATTAATTAATTTAATAATTTAAAACTTGCATTTTTATTCAAAATTTCGAGATATATATTTTTAAATTTTAACACAAAAATTTAAGAATAATAAGGATTTTGATAAATTATTGTTGTATTCCATTGAATACAAATTTAAACATTTTTTTATAATAATAAAAACATAATTTAAAAATATTTCATAAATTGACCTTAAATATAGTTAGAAATTATTCATTAATATAGACAATTTTTTTAATTTTGTACAACAATAGTTTATTAATTAGTATTTGTTCGTAAACAATTGTAGCGGATTTAAGTAGTGATTGAAGTAGGTAAATCGAGATTTACGGCAGTATTAATATAAATCTACTGAATTAACATTATTTTTTATTTTTGTTCTTCAAATTTTACCGAACTATTCAGTAAATTGCAACTGGTTCCATTTTACCGAACACTTTATCTTACGCTTTACCGAACTTTCAGTAAAAATAAGTATAGTGGACACTTATCTTACGTTTTGACGAACTATTCAATAAATATGACTGTAGCAAGCCCTTAGCTTACGTTTTACCGAACTGTAAGTGAAGCGCTAATACATGTATCGTAAGGTTTATATTTTTACATTATTTTTCAATGCAATTTCTTTTACAGTCTAGTTCTTGAAAAATTACTGTTTTGATAGTTCATTCTAGTTTTACCGAACTGAATTCAGTAAAATTTCAGGAATAAATTTTCTCCGTGTATATATTAGACTCCTTGAAGAAGAAATCTGTGGATTTTGAAACGTTGGAGTAACATTAAACGAATTTTTGTCTGAATGTCTTCGTTTTTCTTTCTTATTATTAAAACCACTCGGACGTTAAAGACTTACTATATTAATTCAGTTTTATGATTTCAACGTAAGATTCACTACAACATTGTTTACACTGAAAAAAAAGTTCACGAATCTCTCGTGAACTAGTATATCACTTTTGGATGGGACACAAAATTTTAAAATTTTCATTCACTTTTGATTAGAAATGGCGAACATCAACGAAAAACTGAAACAAAGTTAATGAATTTTTGATGAACTGTGTTAAGGATGAGTAGTTCGTCAAAAGTAGAGGTACAAGTTCACGAAAAAATCGTAAACTCGCGAGTTTCAGTAGTATGCGCAGTTCGTAATGCGCATCAAATATAGCTGATCAAGCATTCATCATTCAGTCGGTGTCATAGGTGTTTACATTCGGGCAAATTCTTTGATGAAAGTTATTATTTAGAAACAGTGTTTTTTATTATTTAGTGAATATTTTTGTGTGGCAATTTCTTTTGTGAAACAAATCATTCATAAAATAAATTAAAGGTTACGACAAGGGTCTTTTTCTACTTTGCTCGGTCCTGAGTTTTACAGCAGACAAAGCTAATCGTGTCATTTGCGAAAGTACTGTGTATATAGGTTTAGCCGTGGCGGTTAATTGTTAGAAATATTATGTTATAGGGTATAGGGTACTAGGTTCGAATCCCGTGAAGCGAATAACGAATTTTAATGGCGATAAAATTGTGTATTCTGTGTAGTTGGGTGCGTATAGGCGTCAAGTTATCAAATTAAGTAAAATACTATAAAAAATTAGTGTCTGGAAATTATTTTTTCTTGTTTTTAGCATTTTTTAAAAGTTCACGAATTTTTCGTTAACTTTGACGAAAAGTTCGGAAACCGTACTATGTTTCTAGTGAAGGAGTTGATGAAATTTTGACGAACTGTGTTTGTTGATTTTCAAGAATTATTTTGTGTCCCATCCAAAAGTGATATACTAGTTCACGAGAGATTCGTAAACTTTTTTTTTCCGTGTAAACTTATACCGAACTCTAACTTTTAGGCGCCAACCTTGATATATTAAAAATATCATGGTGACGGTCGCGATTGGTTGAAAGACGATGATGACGGTCGCTATTGGCTAAAAACCGATGATGACGGTCGCTATTGGTCAGAAATCCTAGCAGAGACGCTTGCTATTGATCTATTTTCTTTGTTTACAAGAGCTTCAACAGTAGTTACAGTTTACAGTAGTTACAGTTTATTAACAGATTTTTACAGTATATAATACAGAAAACTAAAAGTGCAAAGTTAAGAATACGTTTTTTTCTCTCTTTAAAATTAAAAAAAAAAATAAGACAAACAAAATTTTGTGATTAAAAATAAGGATAAGGAGGTCAGTTTTAAAAAAATTGTGTAAAATACTACTTTTTAATTATATAAAATAATTTTTCTTTTTTGTAATTAAGAATTGCAATTAATAAATTAACATCTTTCCCGTCTAAGTCACTAACATTATCTACTTTTTCAACAATTAAACTTGTAATGAAATTTAAATAACTTTCTAGAATCAGTTAAAAAATCCTTGAGCTCATCCTTATTGAGTTTGCCTTGTTTTATTAAAAACTTAATATAATTTCAGAATAATACTTTACATGGTTTAATATTTTTTAAATGAATCTTAAACAAGTACCCAGTTTTTTATTATAAAAGAATTTATGTTGTCTTAAAGAAAAGAATATTTTTTATTTCAGTTCAAAATTAGAGTCTTGAAGGTAATAAACAGGTGCCATAATAATAAAGTGCCAGTTTCAGAATCATGTTTTTGACTTATTTTAAAGTAATTTTGATTACTGATTTTTAACTTTAAATTCTTAAAAATTGGTAAAAAATTAAAGCTTAAAGTGACCATCTGTACTGTACATTTTAAAGTATTTTTATAATAGTATTTAATGTTGAAATACTTAAATAAAACTAAAAACTACTTAACTGACTAAAATTTAAATTTCTTTTAATTTATAAAAATTTTGTATTTTCTTATAAATATAAAAATTAATTAATATAAATAATATAATAATAAAATAATAAAATTTTTTAATTTCTAAATTTTTTAACTTTATTATAAAAATGTTTTTTGTGTAAAAAAATTAGGTAGGAAAGTGTTGTATTACTATGATTACTATGAGTTAAAATGAGAAATTAAAAAAATTTTATATTCTAAATGTTTTAAAAAAGGCACAATTTTTGTTTTAGCTTGATATATTTTAACCAGAAATGGCCAAGCATAGAAGTTAGGTTTCTACATAAAGTTCCTGTCTTGTTCGGCTTTTTTATTTACATATTTACTTGTAAATTTTAATGTTAAATGCTATCTTTAAAAAACATTAATTGTATTAAAATAAACTGAATGCATATTTCAGCTTTATCCAAAGAACATAAACACGTGTAAAGTATTTCTAAAATTATATTAATTTTATTAAAACAAGACAAACTCAAGTATCTTTTTAATGATTTTAGAAAGTTAGTTAAATTATACTTTTAAGTTTAATTTTTAAATAATTATATTGAGTTTTAGTGCCTTAGACGGGAAAAATGTTAATTAATCGGGGAGACTGGGGCGAAAAGTTAAATTGTGAAAACAGTTAAAATTCATTATCTTTCGAACGGAAATAGTTAGAGCATTGCAATTTTAATTGTAGAAGGGTGTTATCACTCTAAATAAATGTCTAGAGTTATGTGACATTCTGCTAATTTTTGTGGTGTCCATATTTAAATTTTTTTTCACCCTACTTTTAAAAATTTTTTCGTAAAAGAAAATTACAACTTTTAAGAATATTTTTTGCATTTATTTTCACCGAGATTTTTTTACTTCATTATTTAGGTCCCCTGAAGAGATTCCTTAAGGTATTTGCTAAATATCTTTAGTCAGATTTTTTATATTTGTTGTTAAAGCCAAAAACGCACCCTGGGGCGAAAAGTTAAATAATGGGTGGGGCGAAAAGTAAAAAGTATTTTTACATGTTGTTAAATTTTTTTTTATTTTTCGTTTTTTTGGGCTTATTTGTTTAAAAATGATTTATTTGACATTAGGGAAGTACTCTGTCAAAAAATAAGATCGTTCACGTAAAATAAACCAAAATTGTTTTTTTTTTAAAAAATGTTTTTTTAACTTTATAACTGTTCTAAAGCTTTTGTTTAATAAACACAGATCTTTTATTAACTTAATTACTGGTTTATAAATACTTTAACTTATCTACTACTTAACACCTATCAGAAAATAGTTTTAGTAGGCTAGAAATAGAATTTAACATTTCGCCCCAGTCTCCCCTATATTTTGCAAAATGAAAAAATAATTTATAGCACTAACATGTAGTATTCACACAATTTTCGCAGATAGATTAGATTAGATTAGATTAGATTTCTTTATTTTGTTCCAGGAAACCATGAGAACAACCACAAAAATACAATAAATTCAAAAATATACATAATATAAAATATACAAATTCATGATACAATTCAATTAAGAGTTTTTTAACAATAATTAAATTGAAGTATAAAGTATAATCAAAATAATGAACAAATAATTAAAAAATATATCTATAAAAGAGACTCTACAACTTCAGACGCTCAGTGTAGTACAAAATAGTATATATGCATTTTGTCACAATCATACAATAAAACAAAATGTTAATAAATATATTAAGCAATGACAAAATTAAACTATAATAGAAGAACCTTACAAACATTTAATTATTAAGTGCTAACAAATATCTAAAAAGTTTTAATTTAAAAATACCAATACTTTCTGCATTCGTTATTGAACTAGGAAGAGAGTTCCAAAATGTTACAGCAGTGACAATAAAAGAATTCCTATATTGTTCAGTTCTACAAAAAGGTACCCTGAACAAATCAGGGCTTCTTACTTCTCTCAAAGTAATTTCACTTCTAAAAGTAAACTTGTTATACAGATAAAGAGGCCTTCTTGTATTCAGTGTAACATATGTCAAACATCCAATGAACAATAGACGTCTATTTTTAACATTCAGCCATCCCAGTCTCTGACGATAAGGAGATATATGTTCGTCCCTTTTTAAATTAAATATAAATCTTATACACGAATTGAGGAGCTTCTCCAGTTTATAGTTGAGTTCATCTGTAAGATCATTATAAACAGCACAACAATAGTCAAAATGAGGCAATATTAACGAGGAGACAAGCTGTGTTTTTAACTTAACCGAGAGAGCCTTTCTATTTGATTTAAACTGTTGCAATGTTGCATACACATTTCTACAAATTTGTCCAACATGTTTTTCCCAAGAAAGAATTGGATTAAAAGTAACTCCCAAGTTCTTAACAGATTGCACATAAGGTATCACAATATTATTTATTTTAATTGGAGGGCACTTATTTAAATCCAAATTATTTATGTTCCATGAGGAACCAATAATCATTGCATAGCTTTTATTAAGATTAATTTTAAGTTGATTTTCCTCCGCCCATTTGTAAACAGCCATAACATCCCTATTAATTAGTTCTAAACTATTATTTAATTCATTAAGACTTGTGTGTATGTAGATCTGCAGATCATCAACATAATACATATACTTAGAATATTGAAGAGAACTCCTCAAATCATTTGTAAAAACTGTGAACAAAAAAGGACCCAATACCGAACCCTGAGGGACACCTGTTCCAACAGGACCCCACTCAGATCCCTCACCATGTGGACCATAAACAGATTGCCTTCTGCAAGACAAGTAAGATGCAATCCATGTCAAAGCAGATGCTGACAAACCAAACGACTTTAATTTTAATAATAAGAGATTATGGGGAACCATGTCAAAAGCTTTGCTAAAATCAAAGAAAACAATTATAGTTACCTTCTTGTTGTCAATAGCATTAAGTATGTCATCAGTAATTTTAAGTAAAAGAGTTTGAGTACTGAATCCTTTTCTATAGCCAGATTGAAAAGGATCGAGAATATTATTAGACTCAACATATTTATTCAACTGATTACACACACATTTCTCAAGAACCTTTGACAGACCACACAAAATGGCAACCGGTCTATGATCCCCAGGGTGTTGAGGAATTTTAACTTTATTAACTGGTTTAATAAGAACACTTCTCCACTCATCAGGAAAAACTGAGGTTTGCAAAGACAGGTTAAAAAGATGTAACACATACGGTAATAAAACAGGCATTGACTTTTTAATAACACTTATAGAAATACCATCAAATCCCTGTGCTTCAGTCTTTATGCCTTCTAAGGCCTTTAATATGTCAGAAGGACCAATGTCTTCAAAATAAAAAAGACTATCATTAAATCCAACATCATGAAGAAGCTCAGAGAGGAATTAATTAAAATTGATTTAATAAATATTAATAAATCATTTATCAGAGAATAATTTATTCCCAACAAAAACATCTTTGATGTTTTAATATATAATGGGTCATAATAAGTAAAACAATTTCAAAAAAAAAATTTAATTATTAAAGTAATTTGGTGTTGAAGTTCTGGTTCATTTTATTTTTATGTTATTATTACTTTGAAACAAATAATGATAATAAAGTAATTTCTTTTAAGTAAAGCTTAATGTCTATACTTTAATGATAAAATAAAAAGATTGTTAAAAAATTAAAATTAAAAATTGTTATTAACAATTCTTATAAACAATTGCAAATTTAAGAATGTTCTTAATATTTTGGGAAAATTAAATAACCATGTATTTATTTGCAAAACTCCAAGTATTAATTTAAAAAAATTTTCGCCTGTATTTTGGCAGAGAAATCTACACAATTTCTATAATATAGAAGGTTACTGATTTTTCTTTCTTTAAATTAATCCTTGGAGTTTTGCCATAATTTTTCAAGTGGCCGGTTTCTTTTATTTTGGCCCTAATATAAGTAAAAATATTATAAACTAATGGAAAATATCTGTAGCGTTTTTACTTTGTAATTTCCATATTATGAACACAATCAGTTTTGTAATATATATATATATATATATATTATTTCAATATTAAATATAAGAAAAACTCTAATAAAAATATAATATACACTACCAGTTAAAATTTAGAGACCATACCCATTTTCAGGAGAATGAAAAACATTTTAAAATGTATCCAGTAAAAAAAATTCGATACACGGACCGCGGAGTTCGTATACGAGCTCGGTAGCTCGTATGAGAAATATGAGAAAACTCTTATACGAGCCTTTTCCGCAATGAGAAGTGTATATAAATAAGATGCTTGTATACGAGGTGACTTTAAAAGCATTTTTCTTAATATAACACTATTTTAAAGTAAATGTAGATAATAGAAATGAATTTTCGCATCTAAAACAAAGCTAAATTTATAAGGGAAATTAAGTTTTAAGAAAAAAAGGATAATTTTATTTAAAAAATTTATTCATACTGAAAAAAGGTTAGAATTTGATAATTCCTTATTACTCTAACTAACCGACATTAGATATTTCTCGTATACGGTAAGCAGATTTTGTATTAAATTTAATTATTTTATATAAGAACATTTATATAATAAATAAATAATAATATATTATTAATTAGTAATGAAAAAAACTTATTTATTCTACCGTCAATACAAAATCGTGCTTACCGCATCCGAGAAATATCTAATGTCGGTAAGTTAGAGTAACAAGGAATTATCAAATTCTAACCTTTTTTCAGTGTGAATAAATTTTTTGAACAAAATTATCCTTTTTTCTTGAAACTTCATTTCCTTTATAAATTTAGCTTCGTTTTACTTTGAAAATTCATTTCTATTATCTACATTTACTTTACAATAGTGTTATATTAAGAAAAATGATTTAAAAGTCACCTCGTATACAAAAATCTATACACTTCTCATTACGGAAAAGGCTCGTATGATAGTTTTCTCATATTTCTCATACGAGCTACCGAGCTCGTATACGAACTCCGCGGTCCGTGTATCGAATTTTTTTTCCGGGTATCATGTACGGAAACTAAAATTTTTGTATCTTTAAAGTTTTAAAAGATGTTTAAATTTTGAATAGATCAAGATCTTTTAGAGGTCATTTGATCAATATTTTATTTAGACATTTTTAAAAAAATGAAAATTTTAAATGTTTTACCAAAATTTTAATAACTTCTAAAATACTGAATGCTTATTTTAAAGGTGATTTTCTCCAGAATGAGAATTTTTATAGGCATTAACGTATAATTTTTTTAGAAAATTCAATTTGTCAAACTTACATTTAAAAAATTAAAAAACTTTTAAACAATCTTATTAACAGAGAAATAATTTTTAAAATATAAACATATGTTTTTATTTAATTAAGATTTAATTTAAAGTTATATTAAGGTTTTTGTTGTGGGAAAGGACCAGAAGTGGGCGCGCAACGCGCGCCTTTTTGGTTCTAGTATATATGAAATTCGATATGTTTTTTGTGTTTAGTAGAAATCTTAATGTGATACTTTATCAATTAAATCGGAATTAATTAAATATTTATTTTTATCTAAACTAGAACAACTTCTGCGCGCTAATTCAGTTCAACAAAACCACTTTAAATGAGCACTTTAAGTTTTTTAATATGTAAATCATTTAAAAATATCACACGAATCCCACAATACACGGAGAGACCCACATTTGTAAAAATTACTAAAAATGGTTGCAATGACCGGAAATAAGGGGACTTTTAGCATAATATACTACAGAATTAGATACATTTACAAAAGAAATAGATAAATTTGCTACATTGAAATAGCAAGTTTTAATATTTTGTGTAAGAGTTGTAAATGTAGCGAAAATTAATTATAGTTTTCTCCAATTTAATTAAACAAAATCTGACAAATGAAAACATTTTCCACTAAAACCTACTATCCACTGTAGTAATTTTTGGTGAGCAAGAGTGGCTAGCGAGTGCAGTCATATGGCGCCTGCATTTCTATTGGTTGCTAACTTCGTCAATCTCCGTAAATGAGCCGATGCCATCCGATCATTGACAGTGACTATGTTTCGCGTATGTAAAATAAATTTGGATATTATCTACAATAATTAAATATAAAGTAAAACGTAGGTCGTTCGTTATCTCAGAAATTGACCATTATAAATTAATAAATTTTTTATTTGTTCCTGTCCCAAGAACTATGTCTCATAATACGTTGTTAAAAGTAAACTGCTTTCTCGTAAGTGCTGTAAATTTTCATCATTCAATATACATATAAGGAAACAAAGATGTATACTTTCAGTGATATTCGTTGTCGTGCGTGCAGTTGTGTATTAGTGTATTAATTAACCGCGTCTATACATATAAGTGAAATAAACATGTGTGTGTCTTTAAATATTTATCCAACAAATATATAAGTGTATGTGTGTCTGTGTATGTAAAAATCCTTCCAGTTTACCTCCATTAGTCAAGAATTGACGGGAAACCGGCGACAAAAATCCGTATTTTTTCTTTAACTCTTTCTTTCTGCATTTACAAACGACTATAGTAATTTTATGTACACAATAAATACTTCTGAGTTTACTACAGTTGTTTGGAACTATTGGACGAAATAGTAAGAAACTTTGCTAATTTGGTGAACATTTGTCGGATTAGTGACTTAGTGTAGAAAATAGTAAAAAATACAAAAAGCCTCCTTATTTCCGGTGGTTGCAATGTGAAAATAGTAAATTCTAATGTGATTTTATACAAAAATTAGTAATCTCGGTCTCTCCGTGTACATTTAAGTAAATTTCATATGCTTCAATATCTTGAAAATGTTTAAATAAAATATTTCGAATATCCAGTAGAGCAAAGAATTCTAATATCCTACTGATATCGTAGGATATCTTAGATATCTTCTATAGACATCTTGAGATTATTCATTAGTCTTTGGAAATTAAGATATCAATTAGCTGTAATAATGCTATTTATGGACGTCCTACAAATCTCCTAGGGATACCCTAATTGTATAGAAATAGGGAACATCCTTAGAAAATATGCAGGGTATTTTTAAATATCACCTAAGTAACACATGACATTACAGTAATGTAACCGCAATGTTCCATGTAATGTTATTAATATACCAATGTAACATCAAGTTGAAAAAGGGGTATCATACCGTAAATAACCTAAACTAAACTATGTTCACCCCAATGTGATATTTTAAGTTATAGCATAGTTACATTACATGGTAATATTACTGTAATATTGCATTAATGCGAAAGTATTATCTTAAAGAAAGATAAAAACAACTCTTCTTAAATGGAATTTGGTAATCTTTTTTGTATTATTAGGGTGACATTACTGTAACACTACTGTAATTATACCTAGTATATATTTTATATACAAAAATTATTTTTCAATTGTAAAAGTAACTTTAAAATTTGTATACCATTAAACATACATTTTCTAAAGGAATGTATGTAGATAAAGTCTTGTGAAAATATCAATTCTATAAAAAATGTGATACAAATAAGCCTATGAAAAAAATGTAATTTTTGTGGGACATATAAAAAAGTTGGACAAATTACAAGTGATTCATTAGGACAAAACGAACCGTTAAACGAACGAAATTCTTGTTTTGCAGTCAACTTGACAACCAAACTGTCATTTTGAATTGTTTGACAAAACAAACTTCTAGTTATATATGTCAGAAACACTCAAATCCAAAAATGATTTGTAGACGTAATTTAAATAATCATCATTGAAGTTATCTATAATTCATAATTATAAACTACACATTTTAATTCAGTAGTAAATTCAAATTGATCAAAGTTTTAAATGAAATAAAATTTTAATAGACTTTAATTAATCCATTTTTTAATTAATTTTTTATAATTATTATAAAATTAATTAAGAATAATATTACTTCAAAAAAAGAATAATTTTATAATTTAATACCATAAAAATTAACAAATCTATTACTTATTATTAATCATAAATACTCACATTGCATAATATAAAAAATAATTAGTTATAAGAAACTTTGTAATAACAAAAAATTAATTAAATTAAATATATTTTGGTAATAATTTGAAAAATAGTTTTAAAAATTTTATAAATCAAACATTTTTTTTTAAAGTTTCTAATATTATATTTTTGAAAATATCCTGTTAAACTCAATTAATGAAAATGAAGTATTAAATTTAATTAAAGTAATCCGTTTTTTAAATAAATAAATTTAAATATTTAGTTAATAGAGAATTTGAAAATTTTTGTCTCTCACAATAATGTTTTTAAATTTTATCCCTACTTTTTTAAATGAAGATTTTTTTTCTTTTGACTACTATCATGTAATTGTGAATTTTTTATTGCTAGAACAGGAGAAATTGTACGACTTAAATGATTGGTTTTAAAAATAAATTTCAAATGATTCTTCATATGAAAAAAAAAAAATTCTTAAATGTAATTCATGGGGTGGTAAAGAAGGTGGAGGGAGAGTATTTAAATATTCTGGTAATAAAACTTCAGAAAATTTTTTATTATCACAATTTTCAGTAGAATCAATACTTTTATATATTTTTTCACCTTTACTGTCTAAGAGATTTACCACCCTCTTATTAATATCATTAACGTCAATATTTGTTGGTGCTAAAATTGCACACACTGACAAATCCTTAAATTTTGTTGTTGTATCAAATGACTATACATTTCTTCAGCAATATCTATATTTCCTTGTTGAATAATATGTTCTGGTAATTCGATGTTATTATCTATATAATTTAATTCGCCATTGACAATTTAAGTAGGAAATCTACAAATTTTGTTTCCTCTGGTAAAGCTCTCATATTTTCTGTTAATGTGTATTTTGGGAAATGTTGCCATAAATTACTATTTTTTATTGATAAATTTATTATTTTTGATCTAGTACCTCGTTCTTTTATCGGTAAAATTTGTCGAAAATCTCCTCCTAGGATTACAATTTTTCCACCAAAAACTTCATTTGATTTCATTATATCTCTTAATAACTTATCCATAACTTCTAAGGCATATTTTTGGAGCTATTGGTGCTTCATCCCAAATAAAAACATCAATATTTTTTTAAAAATTGTTCTTCTTTTGACTGAACTTTAATATTTGAAGATGAATCACTGTACAGTGGTACATGTTAGCCTAAGACTTTATGTACAGTTTTCCCATTAGGAAGCAGTGTGGCAGCTATGCCTGTAAATGCCATATTGCAAACATTTATTTCTTTACTTTTTAATAAATGCCATAAGGTAGTTTATAAAAAAGTTTTTCCAGATACTCCCTAACCATTAATATATAAGCATTTATAACTATTAGAAGAAGAATCTTTTATTACTTCAAGTATATCATCAACTATATTTTTTTGTTTAACCTTTAATTTAGTATAATTCTGCTCTCTTATCTTTATATGTTCAAAAATATTTATATCATCAACCTGCGCAGGGAAATTTTCATCTATATCTAATAAAACCTAAAAATCAGTTAAACAATATCCTTTATTCAATAACATTGAGTTTATATTTCTATAAGCTGTTTTTTCAGCTTCAATATTGTCAATTTTTGAATAGTCTTTTGACATTTGACCTTTAAATTTCTCCCAAAGTTTTTCCGGATGTACAGGATGACAATGAATTAGAATTCTTACAAATAATTGTCGAAGTGAATGAGTCATCATCCATAAATTAGCTTCTTCCATTGTCCTAATTCACTCACTATCATCTTCTATAAGTCCTAATGCCAAACAGGAAGATGTAAAGATTCATGAATAACTCCATTAACTATTCTTAAACTTTGAAAAGAAGTTACTCCTTTTACTGTAAGTAACAATAATCTAAGGTGAAATAATTCCAATTGACGTGGATTAACTGAATACATTCTTCCCAATACTTTTTCTTTACGAATCCTTTTTTGTCATTCAAGAGATTTCTTTATCCACGTATAATGTTCTGGTATTTGTGTATAATAATACTGACGCTCATTAAGTTTAAAAAAATTGAGCAATTTTGTATTTTTCTGTAAATCAAAAGAAACATTGTTATTATCTTTCCTTTCGCGAATAATAACATTCTGTTCATTTGGTAAATGTATGGGTAAACGATTTATACTATTACTCTTTTTCCCTAAAGGTTTACTTAAAATTCTCCAAACAGCCTCAACAGGACCTACATACCTATTTTCTTCAAAATGATTAACATCATTGTATTTAACAGTTACCTCACCATTCGCATTTGTAATAATAATGGACGCAACATCATGACCCTTGAAAATATATTTATTTGAATGTGACTGTCCACGAGAAAACAAGGCTTAGGTCCAAAAAATCAATTTTGATTTTTTTATGGTAATCGACAGATTTTATGTTGCTTTTTCAAATGCAAAAGTCAAAAGTTAAAAATATCAATAACTTTCGACAATATATCGTTTTAAAGATGGGTATGTTAAGCGTATTTAACCTCAATCGTTGACTGTCCACGATAAAACACGGCTTAGGTCGAAAAAATCAATTTGAGTTTTTTATGGTAATCGACAGATTTTATGTTGCTTTTTCAAATGCAAAAGTCAGAAGTTAAAAATATCAATTACTTTCGACAATATATCGTTTTAAAGATGGGTATGTCAAGCGTAGTTAACTTCAATCGTAGTACTTCAATCGCTCGCCCTGTGAAATTCGCGTTTGGGAGCTAAGCCTTGTTTTCTCGTGGACAGTCACAAATATTTAACAGATTTAATACTTGAAACTATTTCCACATTTATATGTGACCTGGTCTATGAAAAGGGACCTTACGTGTCAAAAAAAAAATTTTCATTTTTTGTTGATTCGGATAGGGTTTGAAACGCTCTTTAAGATAGTGAAAACCAAAAAATCATAAGGTTGTTTAAAAGATTAAAAAAAAAATTTTAAGTCAAAAGAAAGAAGTGTAAAAATACGATAAAACTGATTCTGTGTTATTATACAAATTAAAATAACGAAGACGATAATTTTTTATTATTTAGAAAAGTTGACAGTTTCTTTGACAACTGTCAACAGTTAAAATTTAAATTTGATATCATATTCGTAATCAGCGACCTCAAAAACCGTATTATTGTCTTTTTTACAAAAAAAACGATCACATTTTAGAGAAGTTGACAGCTGTCAACTGTCAAATTGTCAATTTAACATCTTATTCATAATCAACGGCCTCGAAAACCCTTACAAACATGTGTCACTTATTTATACTTATTGTTGCTAGTTAGAAAACTTAGATTTTTTTCTATGTTTGGGAAGTTTTTTATTAATTTATATAAACAATTATTAAAAAAAAATTTCATTACTTGTATGTTTTTTATTTTGTTAGTGTGATCCACGGTAAAGAAAATAAGCCTAACTGATTAAAAAATATTAATATTTAAAAAAGTTACAAGGGTTTTTCTAAGTTAAACTTTAACTGTTGTTTTCTCAAAAACTTGTTTTCGCACGTGAGGTCCCTTTTCACTGTCTCGGTCACATATGACAATTAAATATTTCCGAAAGTGTAGGGCAGTATGGAACCACATTAGAAATGTCAACAACAAATCCATTTGGTCGCTCATACGTTTTATTATTATTATTTCTTTAACGACAACGAACATAACAGTTTTCTTCAATTGTAGTTTCTTCTTGGTAACTTTTTGGAAAATTTTTTGAACATTAACCATCAATTAAACACCAATCTCCACAAGGTCCGTGAATGTTATTTTGCATTATTATGTTATGCTAGGAAGGATTAATATTTTCATCAGGAATTTCTGCAGAAATATAACTATCAACACTTTCAACTGTTAATATTTTACAATTTTCTTTTCATATAACTAACAAATAAATATGTGGTCATCCTCGCTTTTGAAATTCAATCACATAAACATATGACGTAACCTCTCCAAATAATTTGTTGTCAACATAACATTTAAAAGTTGTTTCACCTTCAATGCAAAAACTCTAGTTACTATATCAGGTCTATCAGCAGCAGTTTGATAGGGGAAAAAAATTTTCTGTATCTTTTTTCCAATTTGGATTACACGTCATTGGAATAAATAAATCTGGTCTACCATGACGACCAACAATGGCCATGGCATCCTGATATTGTTGCATCATATTACAAGGTGATCCTATAAAAGTGGAAGGCAATATAAGCATTTTTCCAACATGTACATCATTTTCTAACTCATTATTTTATAAATAATCGATTGATCCTTGATATGTTTCACTTCTCAATTGAGCTTGATTGTTTGCACAAAATCGCAATCTATCTTTCTCTATTTTTGTATAATTTTCAACTACCCATTTTTGAAACAATCTTCCTCTATATAAAAATTGATTAAATTTTTTATCTCTCATAGCAATTTTGTATTTACAATAGGCAGACCTAGAAATAGTATGTTCTTTACTTCTAAAATTACTATAAATACAAAGCATATTAATATTATAACCTTTATTTCCAAGTGGATAAAATATGGGATACCGTCAACTGGGGCTATTTTGTGCATCCGGGGGCTATTTTGTGGACGCGAGTTTTTTAATGAAAAAAATTATTAAAATGAATTATTTTAATCTGCTATTTTGTAAAATGAAAGTTTGATTACATGACAATAGAGAGCACTAAATGTTATTATTTAATTCTTTGGCAATTAAGAGAAAAAAATTCCTAAAAACGGAAAATTTGTTTAAAAAATTTTAAAAGTTCGGAAAAATTATACCAGATCTTCTAGAGTTTTAATGTGTCTCATAAACTGTGTTAGATATTTGTTTTCAATTGTGTTGTGATGATACATACGTAATGCGCTAACTTTTTATTCATTATTTTAAGATAAAAGTGGAAAAAACTGAAAAACCAGGATTCCATGGGGCTATTTTGTGCACTTAAAAAAATCAAATATTTTTCATAAATATTTTATTTAGTAAGTAAAGAAGATTCTGTTTATCATTTTTATACATTTTTGTCTTACTTTTCTGTCAAAAAACTGTAAATACGTTAATTAAAATCATTAAAACGATTAAAAGCTCTACCGGTGCACAACGTAACCTCAAAAGATGAACTTTAATGAATATTTATAAGTTTTTCAAATTAGTTTTAAAACTATTTTCTCGTTTCTCTTAAAATAACTTGAAAGTCATATTAAATATTAAATTGTTATCTATTTAACCTTAAAAATATTTATTTCAAGTTTTTTAAAAATATCATTCAAAACCATTAAAAAAGCTCCTATTGAAATGATGTTTTAAAGTTATTTATAAGTGTTTAAACGATCATTTTATAATTATATTAGTATATTATTATAAAATATATATTAAAAAAAATTGTATTTACTATCTGCGTAATATACAATTTAAAGAAAGATTGTTAATTTTTAGTAAATCCAGATTTTAGCAAAATTTTAGTGCTTTAATTTACATTTTTTGTATAATATATCTACAAAAAAAATTTTGCTAGGTCATTCTTTTTTTAATTTACTCTCAAATATATACACAAAAGATTTCATGAAGCAGAAACGATTTAAAAAATTGTTTACGCAACATAATAGAAAAACAAAGTTCGATGCACAAAATAGCCCCATCCCGGGAGTTATTGTGTTCACGACTTTCAATGACTATAACTCAGACAAAAAAAATTTTTTTCTTTGCAAAATTTATAGGAAACCTTCAGAAGGATGTCCACAACATATATCAAAAGTTGATTTTCTTTATTCTCTTAATTCTGAATTTAAATAAATCTTTGAATAAAAAAAAGCTATTTGGTGCACAAAATTGACCCGGTTGACGGTAGATCCATGGTTCAACATTGGAACTAAATTACTAACTGATATCAGTTCCTTTGTAGACTTATTATAAACTGTTACATAAGATTCTGGTATTTGTCCTTCTGAGTTTGTATTGAAAATAGCAGCAACTTCATTGTAACTTTGATAATTATATATTTTTTATCAAAACCTTTTTTCAACATGAACAATAGTTGTAACTCTGGAACATCTTCATTATTTTGTCTTGCTAATTCAGTTTCTATTTTAATTACTTCTAACATCATCATAAAAGATTTTGTGTATGCATTTTAAGTTCTCATAATATTTTCTATATTTTGTAAAAGTTCTTCGTCCAAATTTTCGTTACTTTTTAATCTATAACGAATTGCTTCTTTAGGATCATAAATAAATAATTGACCAAAACATGGGTCTTCACCTTTATCAGGATATAAAGCGATATATTAATTTGGTAATAAATTTGATCTTGAATTTTGTAACAAATTAGTCCTCTTCTTGTGTTATTAAAATTAATTACGTTAGCATTCAAAGATGCAAAATAAAAAGAATTATTATACTGTCTTATATTCTTTTTAAAATGACCTGACTTTGTATGAAGTCCCTCTAGCAATAATCTTAAATCTTCTGGATTTTGCACTGAATGTAGTATAATACCACCATGACCACAACAATCATTGAAACTGTGCTGTTTGACACTAACTCTTTCATCTTTAAAATGCTTAGCTTGACAATGACTGCAATAATAATTCAATTTTCCTAAATAATTTTCATTAGAATTTGATTCATGAATAATAATCTTATTTTTTGATATTCTTGACAGAATAACAGTTGATTTTTGTTTTTTAAGTTTCAATTTTTATCTCTCCTGATAGTTTTTCTGAATTTCATTCCTACTTTTCAAATCTTTTTAGTTGAAGAGTTTTTTCTCTTTTCACTACTATCTTGTAATTGTGAATTTGTTATTACTAGAACAGAAGAAATGTCATTTATTAAATCAGATTGATTAGAATTCATATTTTTTAAATTAAAAAAAGAGTTTATTTAATTTTCTTTTTTTTAATTTAACTTTTTCCCTATGTATTCTTTGATATTTTGCCCGAAAATATTTTCTTTTCATAGACAAGTGATCTACTTTATCTGAAAGATTTACATTTTTAATATTTCTTTTCAATTTTTGTCTG
The DNA here is from genome assembly GCA_032872505.1 of Leptopilina syphax. Classification (NCBI taxonomy): domain Eukaryota; kingdom Metazoa; phylum Arthropoda; class Insecta; order Hymenoptera; family Figitidae; genus Leptopilina; species Leptopilina syphax. Next base: position 17,077,618 of record CM065469.1, on the reverse strand, counting down.
GCACGATAATTTCTTTGATTTTCCGCTACACTTTTTCGAACAATTTTAAATAAAGAATTTGTTTCTTTTACAATATCATATATATTCTGTATTGTGGGAATGGAAGCAACGATTTTTTCTAAGTGAACAAATTCATTCATATTATCATCATTTGAATTATTCACTTGACTTAACAAATTTTTATGCTTAAGTAATCCCTTTTCACATTCTTTTTGAATGTGAATTTTTTTTATTGTATGTTGCTTTTCTTACACAAGGAGTCTTTTTCATTATTGATAACTTTAAACTTTCTCTTATCCGGATGTTTTCGTTGGAATTCTAATTGCTTCGTTTTAATTTTTTTAAAGAAAACTTCTACTTTATCTGAATGAAATAAATTTGTAATTTTTTACTTTTGGATTTGAGTATGGCAGAATATTGTTGTGTCTTTGAAAGATTATTGATTTCCTTTGTACTACTTGAAATTCTTTCACAAGGAATATTTTGATTAATAATTTTGTTAGGGTTTCTTTTCCACGTAGGAGTTTTTCAACTGGATTCTTTAAAAGATATTCCCAATCATATTTAACAACTAAACGTTTATTAATAGAATTTTTTTAACCGGAAAACGACATAAATGATTGTTTTTAAAAATTAACTTCAAATGATTTCTCATATGACAATAATCATAATAGACAGTGTTTGGCATTTCATTAAAAAATAAAGATGTTGCAAATGCTGTAGCAAATACTCCACAATCAACACTGCCTAACGGTTGTTACTGAACTTTTGAAAATACCACTGGTGGTTTAAATGGATATAATCTAATTAAATAGTTAAGTTTATTCTTATTTAAAGATTCTTTGTTAAGACTGTCAAAAATATAAAGTCTTGTTTTATCATAATAAGTGCAAATCCAGTGACCTGATTTGCAAGAACCACCAAAAAGTATTTGAATGTGCCTCTTATTTTTTTCGATTGGAATTATCATATCAAGTACTTGTAAACATAAAGTGCTTTGCATATTATAAAACGAATCTGACAGTCTTTCTAAAAGCTTTTGAAATTCATGCATATGGTCATTATTTAACATTCCATTTTTATTATCAATTGTATCATAATTTTTATCACTTAAACTAACTAATTCTTTTTTATTAGCCATGATTTTATTTCAAAAAATTGACAGATATGATGACAATTACTTTTAAATAAATAAACGTCTTTTTTATTCAAAAGAATTTTTTCAGTTTTTTCTTATTTGTTTTTACTTTCAATTTTTCTAATTCTCTTTATTTTCAATTTCCTTGTAACCAATATCAATTTTCAATTCCAATATAAATTTTCAATTCCAATATCAATTTTCAATACCAATATCAATTTTCAACAATTCCAATATCAATTTTTAATTCCAATATCATTAGTTTTTACTTCCAATTTTTCCAATTTTCTTTATTTTCAATTTTCTTGTAACCAACCTTGTAACCACTATCAACTTTCGCAATTCCAATATCAATTTTCAATTCCAATATCATTTGTTTTTACTCCCAATTTTTTTTATTTTCAATTTCCTTGTAACCAATATCAATTTTCAATTTCAATATAATTTGTTTTTACTTCTAATTTTTCCAATTTTCTTTATTTTTAATTTCCTTGTAACCAATATGAATTTTCAATTTCAATATCAATTTCCAATTTCTATTTTCCTATATAAATCAACATTCTATTTTCCTTTCATTCAACATCAATTTCTATTTTCCTTTCATTTAACATTAATTAAAATTGCATAATGTCAATAAATTTTTTTATTATAATTATCTATAGACAATTTTTTTATCGTAGGAAAAAATATGAAAACTGCACACAAAAAAACTTTAAATTTTTTCAATTAATTAATAAATTCAATCACTTTTGTACTACAAAAAAATTTTATTTTCTACTACAAATATTTTTCTGCTTTATCTATAAATTGAAAAAAAAATTTAAATTTATTAAGTGGAAATAACGTTTTAGTTTTTATAACGAAATTAGCAAATTAATTTTGACAGCATTATTATTTTAGCATCTATACGACTATACCTCACGAATTTTTTAATGATATTATTAATATTATTTAAAAAAATCAATAAACATAGAGAAAAAACTGCTTCTTTCAAAAACTCTTTAAATTTAAAAAAAATTTGAAATATCATATTTAAATAATAAAATTACTTACTTAATGTTCATGAAATTTTCGATCTTTACATTGTTGGTGTCACTTATTTTAATCACTTAAAAAATAGAAAAGTATCTTATTTTGAATCAACAAAAATTTAAAAACTCTTATTATTGAAGAATTCACTTATTACACAGGCACACAAAAAAAAAGTTGTCTGTTCATTAAACAAGACCTACATGTCTTATAGTATTTTGGCCCCCTGAATACGAATATGAAGTCAGAATTGCTCCATCACCCCCTGTTTTTTTTAAATCGAAAAAACTACCCTTAAATCTAAAATTCAAGAACTAAATTTAAAAAAATGAAATAACCGCGGTTTTCTTCGGAGTAGTAGAATATATTTATGCGTTTTCTTCTTTCAACAACTTAAAAATAATGTCAAAATTGCTCCATCACCCCCTGTTTTTTTAAATTGAAGAAACTACCTTTAAAGCTAAAATTCAAGAACTAAAGTAAAAAAAATGAAATAACCGATTTTCTTCGGAGTAGAAGAATATATTTATGCGTTTTCTTTTTTCAACAACTCAGAAATAATGTCAAAATTGCTCTATCACCCCCTGTTTTTTTTAATCGAAAAAACTACCCTTAAATCTAAAATTCGAGAACTAAATTTAAAAAAAATGAAATAACCGGTTTTCTTCGGAGTAGAAGAAAATATTTATGTGTTTTCTTCTTTCAACAACTTAGAAATAATGTCAAAATTGCTCTACCACCCCTGTTTTTTTAATCGGAGAAACTGCCCTTAAATCTAAAATTCAAAAACTAAAGTATTTTATTTTTTATTTCATTTATTTCATTTTTTTTTACTTTAGTTTTTAAATTTTAGATTTAAGGGCAGTTTCTCCGATTAAAAAAAACAGGGGTGGTGGAGCAATTTTGACATTATTTCTAAGTTGTTGAAAGAAGAAAACGCATAAATATTTTCTTCTACTCCGAAGAAAACCGGTTATTTCATTTTTTTTAAATTTAGTTTTCGAATTTTAGATTTAAGGGTAGTTTTTTCGATTAAAAAAAACAGGGGGTGATAGAGCAATTTTGACATTATTTCTGAGTTGTTGAAAAAAGAAAACGCATAAATATATTCTTCTACTCCGAAGAAAATCGGTTATTTCATTTTTTTTAAAATTTAGTTCTTGAATTTTAGATTTAAGGGTAGTTTTTTCGATAAAAAAAACAGGGGGTGATGGAGCAATTTTGACATTATTTCTGAGTTGTTGGAAGTAGAAAACGCATAAATATATTCTTCTACTCCGAAGAAAACCGCGGTTATTTCATTTTTTTAAATTTAGTTCTTGAATTTTAGATTTAAGGGTAGTTTTTTCGATTTAAAAAAAACAGGGGGTGATGGAGCAATTCTGACTTCATATTCGTATTCAGGGGGCCAAAATACTATAAGACATGTAGGTCTTGTTCAATGAACAGACAACTTTTTTTTTTGTGTGCCTGTGTTATTGAAGAATTCAACTCACCTCTTACTCGGCTTTGTTGAGAGGCTAATCATGCCCAAAGTGTAGACTTTTTTAACGCTTCTAAAAGTCGATTTGCGCAGAAGCTTTTAAAGCACATAAATAGCAAAACTTAATTAACTTTGTTCAATTTTTCATACACGATTTTGTTATTGATTGAGTAATATTTACAGCGCTATTTTTGTAATGAATATGTGTCTTCTTTTTTTCTTTATAAAGGGTATGATTTTGTAAACCCGTTTGTAATAATAAAATAAAAAATAAAATTCAGAATTGAGAAGAATTGGACATTTTTAACTTTTTACAGAAAATGTTTAATTATCAATTTTTTTGAATTTCGTTTCTGTCCAATCCTTATGTATTCCTTTTTGAGGCAAAGATTTCTTTAAAGTGAATTCCAATCAATTCTGTTAAAATATTTCTTTAATTTTTGAATTTCTGTGAATTCCGAAATACTGTGTTATACTCGGTAAGTTAAATTCCTGTCTATTCCGTTTTAATATTTTGTAATTTTTAATTCCTTTGAAGTTTGCAACACTTTGAGATAAGTGCTTCTAAAATTCAGTAGTCATAGTACAGTTTAAATAGCTAAGCGGACAAGCTGTTTGTCTCCGACAATGAAGCTTGAGGGTTCAAATCTTTAAACCGTCAAATTTTTTTTCTGCTTAAAATTTTAAAACGGTATTCAAAAGAATAAACTTAGCTTCTTTTCGGCTTCTCCAAATGAAAATGAAAAGAATTGGTCACAAACGAAATTCAAAAGAATTAAAAATTTCAAATTCTTATTAATTCCTTACTTCTTACTGGGTAGGTAACGGTATTGCTTTCTTCTTCTTTTTAAGGAAAATAACATCAGAATGTCTCTTTTACCTAATTTGCATATCTGCTGATTTCATATAAAGATTGCACACCGAAAAAAATTTCGATAGTATTATTAACTATGAACCTATAGTTAATCTTAACCTACTAAAAGTAATAAGGATTCCTAATCATTGTGGTTAGGATCTCTTGGTTGATTCAACAAATCCAATCCTTGTAAAAACAACCCTATAAATCCTGGTCAAATTGGCTAGGATATTTAGTAATTTTGCCTATTTCCATAATGCGCATGCGTCTGCTTCTGTTTTGATAGTATTTACCTGTAATGCTTTCGTGTGAATTATCATGGTTTTGTAAAACGATTGTTTATTATATTTCGTGTCTACTTTTTGTACATAAAATAGGGTTTTCACATATATAAAACTTGCAGTTTTCTCAGAACCTTTGGCAATATAGATAGTTCATGTTTAAAAAATTAAACTATTTAATTATATTAGTCAATTCTTTCAAACTTTTTTTTGTTAGGTTTCAATATAAATTGTCAAAATTTTTACGCACGTGGTAATAACATTTTTACTTTTTTAATCGCGCAGTGTGTTTGAAAATTTACCATTGTAATAAATTTGTGTATTAAAATTTATTTTCATTTAAATGGCATAAATAATTAAAAATTAATAGTTTTTGACAAGTAGATAAGATTGTGTACTTGAAAGATATAAAACATCATCTGATCTAAAATCTAGTGTCTATTAAAAAGTGAAAATATCAAGTGCGTGTTTAGTGTAGTGGTTATCGTTCCGGGTTTCAAAGTGCGTATTCATTTGGTTCAAGTGTTCGCGTCCCCCCAGCGTCAAATATTTATTTCATAAGTTTAAATTAATTCTAAGTTATATTAATACAAAGTCAAATATAAATATGTTCAAATACAGTAATTATTTTTTTTTACTTTAATTAGTTTTTCTCTTTTATTTGATAATAAGAATTTGATTAGCAATTTTAAATAATTATGATAGACAGTGTAAATCTAATATTCTCCTAGCCAATTTGACTAATTTTCCTGGTCACTTTAACTATGCTTGAATTTTATTACTTTGACTAGGATTCTATAGTGGGTTTCTCTCGTAACTAGGAAGCTTAGTCAATTCCTGGTATACGAGTCCTAGGTATTTTTTTTGGTGTATAGAATAAGTGTACCAATTGGCGAGGGTTTCCTATTTGTCGATGTTGCCATGGTAATAACCAAAAAATATTGTCTAAAATGTCTCATTTGTTTGCGGATATAATATTAATATATTTTATTTACATTTATAACGCATAAGAAAATTAATATTTATCACTTTTTTTCATTTACAATGTGCTACAATGTTTAAATAAAATTCAAAGTTTGTTTACTCGACAACAGGAACCATCCTCGACAATTGGTACGTTTACCCTAGTTCTGTTTCTTATAGAAAAATACACCTTTAGGCACGTGGCACACTATACGATTTGTGTCGGACGACAAAGAGTCAGACGACAAGAATTTTGCAGTTAACTGAAGAAGTGTATGGGTGCTGGCACACTGGACGATTTTAAAACGACACAACAAAAGTGTCGTGTTGCAGTCGTCCAAATCGACTGGGACGAACGACTGTCGTGTCGTGTCGTCGATGCAGTCGCTTATTGAACTAAATAGATGCTTGCACACTGGACGACAATTTGTCGTCCGTCGTTGATAGTTTTCGAGCAATAATTATCAAAAAGTAATTCTCTTAATAGTTACATATAATTTTTATTTATAATATAAATTTTTTTATATAATTTTTTATTATTAATTTATTAATGATATTAAGTAAAATCATTAAAACTATAAAATTTTTAATTTTATTTATTATTATATTAAATATTAATGAATGTTACTAATATATTAATAATTAATAAATAGTAATTTAAATATTAATAAATAATAATGTTAATACATCTAATCTAATTGAAAAGAAGATAATTTTCAGGCATAGGGCCTTCTTAAGTCAAAAATTCATTAAATTGTAGTGAAAATTAATTACTAGAGACCAAGCAGAGTAACGTAAACAAGAGATCGAGAAAGAATGACTGACGTCACAATAGTACAAAGCGTCAGAGAAGAATAAAGAAGAATGTATAAGAAAGATCGTTTAAATGCAATTAGAGAGATACATAAGATGCTACCTATGCTTGAAATTTAAGAATTTAACGTAATAGTGAATTTAGATGTTATATGAGAATTTAATAAAACATGTATAAATTAATAATTGAAAAGACTAAAATAAAAGTTGTGATAAATAATAATGAAATTTCCGAAAATTAAGGACGCTACATTATATGAATTGAATATTATTATTATTATTTTTTTTTCTTGCTTAGGGACTTTTGGGAAATCTGCCTACAGATACCTTGGATTCCGCACTCCAAGGTTATGTGAGGTTGGTACAATAAGAAAAAAATAAAAAAATAAAATAAAGATAGATAAATATTATAATAATTTTAATAAACTGGCGACCTACTACCAGCCTGACCCACTAAAACCCGTCACCTTTCTTTTGGAGCCCTTTACCCTCCCTTGGAACTGTTGTAAGACTAATAGCCTTCGAGGGCGGCGCTCCAACTCTGTCGCTAATGCGATTTTCTGCTTTTCTCTGCGGTTATCCTGCGTTAATAGTTAAAAATTTAAAACTATTTCAATATAAAAACGGAATTAACAGCACAACCATAATAAAAAAACAAAAGTGTAATTAAGTGTAAAAAGTCAAAAGATAAAATTGTAAACGGATATATAAAAAAATAAAAAATAAACGCGTATATAATATTGAAAACATAAAACTGTATAAAGACCTATTTATTGCATGAGAAGAGGGTGTGCTCCGCGTTGTCCTCAGGGAACTGGCAATATGAACACACCTCGTCCTCGCGTAATTTAAAGCGACACAGGTACGAGTTAAAACACCCGTGACCTGTGAGCGCCTGAGTCAAATAATAAGAAACCTGACCGTGTTTCCTATTTATCCAGGTGGCGAGTGCCAAGATAAGGCGATAAGTCCATCGACTTTTTTCCTCACCATCCCATCTTTCTTGCCATCTTTCTATGAGCCTGTGCCTCGCTTCTTTGCGTATCAGGTCCTTGCTTGGTCTTAATTCCTCATCTGAGGAACTGCTTTCTTTAGAAAAGAGAAACATTTCTTCCCTTTCTCTCGCCAAAAGATCTGCTGTCGGGACACTTGCAAAGACCTGCACAGCACTCGTAGATACCGACTTATATGCAGAGATAATACGCTTTGTTATCGATCTCTGCGCCGACAGTATCTTTTTACAGATAGTCACACATCTTTTACTCCTAAGGGATGGGGCCCACGCTGGTACTGCATAGAGCATGTTAGCGTGGGCGACACTCGCCACCAGTCTTCTTTCTTGTTCACGGGGTCAGCCTACATTTGGCATTCAACCGTGAAAGATTAGCCGCACATTCGATCGCCTTATTTGACGCCGTAGCTATGTGGTGGTGGAAGTTTAACCTTCCATCCAACTCCACTCCAAGATATTTAATTTGCTTACTCCACTTGACCTCGAATCCGTCTATCACGATTCGTGGGAGCTCATAACCACGTTTGTCTGTGACCAGCAGTGCCTCGGTCTTTTCCAGGGCCATTTCAAGACCTCTGGTATCCAGCCAGCTTTTTGCTAGTCGCAGACATTCGTTCACCAATGTCCCAAGAGCCTCCTCACTTTCGGCAGTGCACACGAACAACGCGTCGTCCGCAAAGCCGATGATAACCGCACCTTTGGGCAGATCCATTCGCAGAAAATCATCATAAGATACATTCCATACAAATGGACCCACCCTCGAGCCTTGAGGAGCCCCACGCTGCATCTCTTCCCTGAGAGTGCAGGTGTCTCCCACCTATATAACCCACCTGTCGCTAAGATAATTATCAATTATCCGCAACAAGTAGGGCGGCATGTTTTTCTTTTTCATCGACTCGATGAGATCTTTCCATCTTGCGGAATTAAACGCGTTGCGTATGTCAATTGCTACCAACGCGCAGAAGCTCTTATTTTTTCCAGGTCCCAATTTGTTTTTTCCTGCTTTGGCTATGTCCACAACTGCCTGGATGACATCAACTGTGGACTTGCCTTTACGGAAACCAAATTTGTGATCGGATAGACGATTCTCTTCGGTCAAGTGGCTTTGCATTCTCTGCAGAACCATATCCTCTAGAAGTTTACCCATCGTATCTAGCAGGCATATAGGCTTGTATAATGAGACTTTATCTAGAGGTTTTTCACCTTTCCTCAGGAGGACCAACCTCTGTCGCTTCCAGTCGCGGAAGAACTCTCCTCTCTCAAGGCAAAGATTAAAGCATCGAAGCTAAATCTGGGGTGTAGTGTCGATCACCAACTTTAGGATCTCGTTACTTATCCCATCGAATCCAGGCGCCTTGCCTGTTTTCAATCTTTTGCCTGCTTTTTGCAGTTCACTAAGTGTGAAGAGTTCTTTCTCTTCGACTTTGCAAGAACTCCAGTCCCTTCTAAGGTATAGTTCTGCAGGAGGAAACAAAGAATTTATTATCTTTCTGACCCAATCTGGATTGTCCAGGCCGGGGGTCTTTTGCCTCGTTACTAATTTTTTAGCAACGATTTTAAAAGCCAGGCCTCGTGGGCCCTATGGGTTCTGGATCATCAAAAATTAAAAAATATGTCTTTCATGATGCATTGTCATTTCTGTCAAAATTGTATGAATCAACAGAAACAGCAGAAAGTTTAAACTTACCAGAGGAGCCTCAAGAGGATTTTGAAATTAATGGATTAGAATTTTCTTCTCATAATATGGAAATTTCACAAAGCATGGAAGAGGATTTATCTAATTTGACACCAAAAAAATCCAATAAGTTCACTAACAAAAAACGAAGAACGGCCGATGAATTTGAGATTAAATTATTCGAAGTTTTAGAATCTGATTCTATGAAACCAAATTCTCATTTGGCCTTCTTCCAGGGCGTGATTCTTCATTTGGAGAAATTTAATGCTGCTGAAATTTTACAATTTCAAATGGGAGTTTTGCAATTGATTTTAAATACATATGAGCGGAAAAATTATCAAGCTCCTAATCAATTTTCTTTGATGCAACCTCCACTTTCATATCCTCAAACACCTTTACAATCCCAAACTTATCTTTCTCCACATCGATCAACTTTTACAAATTCCGCTTATTCTCAAAGTACAACTTTCTCCTATGCTTCTACATCATTTTCTTATTATGATAGTATGCGTGATTTCCCACCACCTTCTCCTAATTCCCAATCAAGTAATTCGTCTTGTTTTTCCACTGCGTCCGATAACGCAAATGATTTTACTAATTTAAATTAAATACTATTGTAAACAAATTCTCTCAATTTCATTGTTAAAGAATTACTAATTCAGATTTATAGTTATAATTTTTAAATAATGTGAATTAAGCTGCCAAATAAAGAATAAGTTTAAACAAATAAAAAATTTGTAATTAATATATTCCTGGCTTTCATGTTTAATAGAAAATACGTAAGTTATATGTATTAATTATATTAATTGTTAATTAAATTATTTTTCTAGTGCAACTACGAAAAAATTTTTGGGAAACTGTTTAAATTCATGAATTTTAGTAAAAAAAAATTAGCCCACTTTGCAATTAATTGATCTATGATATTAACAAACTTATGAAAAATAAAATATAAAAAACTTACCATAACGTAATAGCAAGCATTGCAACTGTTGAAATACTATTCCTAAATTGCGTGCTTTCGGACGCAATTTTATTTTGTAATTTTTCATGTAATTCGTCGAAAGACGATTTTGACATTCGAAAATAGTTAAAAAACTTGATGTCATCTTCTCGAACTTCCAAAAAGAATTTATCAAATTGATTCTCCTGTTCCCTCATCTGATTAATTGGATGCACCCAATGAGCTCGCTTAAGCTTTTGACGATTAATGCGACGACGACGCAGCAGCCAAATGGCGATAGTTTTTTTAAAATTCATTGTTTTTAAGCCCAACTCAAATGAAAATACGCTAATTTCGTGCCACGTACTGTGCGTCTAGCAGCTTAACAAGCTACTGAAAGTATACTTGAGTTCACAGGTATACAATCAAATTACTGGGTCGACCGACAAAAATCGTCCAGTGTGCAAACCTCCCTTGGACGACAGACAGTCGTCCGACAGAAATCGTATAGTGTGCCACGGGCCTTATTGTGTTATACAATTTGTCGACTTTATGTAGAGTCAGAAACGTTTTCTTAAGTTTCTAAATTTTTAAAGTGGATTGCCTTTAATACCCTATATATGTAGTTGCCATATCGAAAACTTCTTAAAGAAAAGTCGTCTTAAGGATGTCTACTGGGTGGTACTAAAATTTGAAACTGACACATACAATATTTTTTCTTCACGACGAAAAAGTGCTCTGTCGTAGGGGAGACTGAGGTGAGTTGTAATAAAGCCGATTTCTCGAAAGCTATGGACGTTTTAAAAATTTTGAAAAGCGTGAATTTATTACATTTTTGATTCACTATTTGATACAAATTTACTTGACCACCTGAGAAAAGTTTATGAGATGTATTTAATATGTTGTAACATGCAGTAGGCTGTTTCAACTCACCTAGGTTTACGCAAATTTGTGCTTGATCGAAAAGAGACTGTTTGGATTTTTGCTAAAGTATATTGTTTTCTATTATGGCTTTAAACGTATTTAGAATTTTACAAATTTTCGTGTAAATCACTTTCATATTTTCCAAAGAAAAAAAATATTAATAAAAACATTTTTCGAGTTGCTCTTTCATATAAAAAAGTCAAAAATAATTTCTACTTATAGTTTTTTTTATTATTGAGCTTGTTGCTCATTTTTAATTTAGTTTTCGGGTTAATTTGATTTATATTGATCTCATAAATTTTCTTACTCCTTCATTATTTAAAAATTTGCAGACAAAATTTTATTATTCTTAAATTTTTTATAAAATATATAATATAATATTATTTTTAGCCATTATAAAGCTCAAATTATTATTATAGATCGTAATTAAATACCAAAGATTGGTTTAAAATATTTAATTAGTGTTAAGAAAAACGAAATATGTGATAACCTAATTCCAAAAATAAATATGTATTAAAACGAGTGTTTTATTTATTTCTATTAATAAGATGTCTTTACTAACTAATTAAATTTAAGGTAGGGAGTCAAAAGTTCCAAAAACTTCTTTTTCCTAAAAGACATTTTTCCCAAAGTATTAAAATCACAAAATTTGCAACTGTTACAACTAACGTCGACATGTGTTACAACTCACTTTGGTACTAGGTGATTTGATTCCTTATTTTTAGTTTCCATATTATTTTATGTTGGTATCTTTGGAAACGAATATAAAATTTATAAGCTTGCATTAGAAGTGATTCAAGTTTTTAATCTGCATGTTAAAAAGAAATGAGAAATAAAAGAATTCGTTATTCTATTATAAGATATATTTGAGAAATATAACAAGTATATATATAAATGAACATAACATTTCACTCACTCGTGACAATAAGTTTTATACAAGTTGAATTGACTCTGAATGGTTGCTTTTAAGTGTGTATCACTTTCAACATCGACCCACGTCACCCTTCGCTCGTATTCTTTCCGAGTAGTTAACACTTTGTCGACTCACCCTCTTCTTCCCCCCTTGATAACCTCACGTCAAAGAGGATATCTTTTCAGAGAGGTCCCAACCAGTCAGCAAAAGAGAGAGAGAGAGTAAAAGAAGGAATAGTGTCGCGAAGGGGAAAAGATGTAACAGATATGACAGAATGGTAAATTATTCTCTTCAAAATAATCCATATAGATACACGTCAGAACTTCACAGAAAAAATATTAAGCTATGCTTTTTTATCGAGAAATGTTTTTACTCTAAGAAGGAAAATTGTATTTGGAGAACGTTCAATGCTCTTTAGATGCAACCGCGCAAGGCTGAGACTCCGCCCTTACTGCATCCACACCCCCAAAGTACCACCTCCAGATTGTGTCTAATAGAAAAGCGGAAAATTCTCAGAATGCGACACCTCCCCTCACAAAATATGTGTTTTCATTTTTGTGTTTATCCCCCTTATCCCCCTATATTTTAAACTTTAAATTTATCACTCAATTATTTTAGAAAATTTCTCCTACAAATCGATGCAGTTTCATGCATAATTCAAATATTAAATGGATTGAATTCTTTATTTTCTAAAAATGATTTCTAATTCATTAATTGTTAGTTTATGTTTATTTATTATTGCTACAATTCAGATTCATTGTAATAAATAACAAAGGTATTTAATAATTACCCAATAGGAAATTTACAACTGGCGGAGTACTGCGCCAGCACTGTCAGTACTGGCAGCTACGCTGACAGACAGCACTGGCATAAGGCTGAAATGATAACGCTGTCTAACGCTGTCGAAGTACTGCCTGCCAGTGCTGCCAGGCAGCACTGGACCAGTGCTGGCTGAGAATATTGCCACAATAAATGCCATATTGTTATTAATTAGTAGTAAATTAATAATTATAATTAATTTAACAACAAAATAGTAAATAATATTAATAAATAGTTATTATTTTTAAAATATTTTTCTTCTTAAAGAAATTGTATTAAAGATAAAGACTAACAATGGATATAGTAAATAAAGTAAAAAAAAATTGTTTATAACATTTAAAAATTAAATAATAGACATGAGAGCGTTCACAAATGATGCCACGCAATTTTTCGGGATTTTAGACCCCCCCGCCTGTCACGTAATTTCATGCAATTTCACATGTAAAAATACATTGTGTCACTTTTAGTAGACTCCCGCTACCCCCAAAAACGTGACACCATTTATGAACGCTCCACAATTACAGTAAGTGTGCATTAGATTTTCATATTTTAGTACCTAACGATTGGAATCTAGAAATATCACAAATCTACAAAAATAAACAAAATTGCTCACGAGGGAAATCGAACCTGCGACCTACGGACTTACAGACAAACGCTCTAACCACTATGCTAAAGACACGTGTGTACAGTAAAGTTTTAATATCTCAGTATCATACAGACTTACAATTATTGAATCAAAGGTGAGAAAAATAGGGATACGTTAGAAATAATAGATTTAAATAAAATAAATTAAACTAAATTTTTAATAATAGAATTAAATAACTTTACTTATTACATTTAACATTTTACAAGTGGTAACTTTTTAATAAGTTTTTATTCATAGTAAGAAGTATAATAGTATTTTAATAAGAACCAAATTATTGTTGAGATTAAAGTTTAAATTTTGTTTATAATTCTAATTTGTTTAAATAATTTATTTCATAAAATAAGACAATTATGTTAAATTATTATTTTTATTATTAAATTTAATAAAAATAAAAAATGAATAACTGAAAAAAAAATATTAATTTTTTTCAATAAATTTATATTTATAAACATTCATAAACTTTTTTTATCATTTTTTTCAAGTTTATGTCAAAAAAGCAATGTTGACAAAGAGCCTTGTGAACAATGTTTCTATACTAAGCCAGCACTTGCCGCCGTGGCTTGTCCAAGTTTTGGCGAAACAAAAATTCTGTACTGCGCCAGAACTAATTGCCGAGGCTCGGCTAGAACATGGCCGAACAATCGTCTAAGCCAGTGGTGAACATCGGCACTACACTGGCATTTCCCATTGGGTATTGCTGTCTTCATGAAAATATATACTCAAACCTTAATTAATTTTCACTTTAAAGTGATGTACTCGTATGAATATGAATACAAAAAAATGGTTGGAAGCTCTTTAGTCAAAATGCGACTTTAATTTAAATTGCCTTTGTCTTTAATGCGTGGCAGTTCCGTTATCTCGTACTTTTAGAAATGTGAGTGCAGCATCCGGAGAGACGGTCCATTAATTAGCCGAGGCACATTAAGCCAGGCATTAATAAACTCCTGTGCTGTTTTGTTTTAAACCCGCAGGAAGAAGGTAACCATTCTGGTGAAGTGTGGGAGGGCAGGAGGGCTTTCGACAGGAGTTGCTTCGTAATCCGGGCCAACCGCCTTATCCCAAGGGACTGTTTAAATTCTGTAAATCGACCGTCCTCTTTCCCTACACCAGCCACTTTCGAGAAATTAAGGAGATAAGGCCGATAACGACCCTATTCGCGGCATAACAGTTAACCAAAAATGAAACTTGCGAATCTTCAGATTTCTTGAAAGGTCATTTGTATCTATTGTACTTACTGCCCTTTTAAAGTCTGACTCTAATCTTTCGTTACTACTATTGTATTAAAATGACATAAAATTAAGTAGTAACGATATTTTATAGTCAGCATATTCGGAAATGAAGCAGTTTCATTAGTCAAACTGTAAATAATCCAAGGAATAACGAGCCTTATAAGTCATACTTACAGTTATAATGGATAATTACTGAAAAAATGATAAGAAGAATTATGAATAAGATAAGGTCGAGCGAATGAAGAAATCACAAAACTTAGCCACAGAGAATAAGGAAGTGGGATTGGCTTCATACAAAAAACTCAGTCTCATTTCATTTTTTTTTTTTTCATTTTTTTTTTTTTTTTTTTTTTTTTTTTTTTTCATTTTTTTCTCATTTCATTTTCATTTCATTTCATTTCTCAGTCTCTTTCATACATAAGTATTCATAAAACTAAAAGTTACACAATCTTGTAACATACAAGTAACTTATGTAATTTATATTAACTAAGCCGACCCTACTACAATGGTTTTAGTATATTTTTACGTAATAATGCGGTGAATCTACACGGAGAAAAATGGTGCTGAGTTTCTAGTAAAAGTTCCTATGGAATAGTAATAATTCTACTTTTATATTAAAAATGACTATTCATAGTAAAATATACTTCGCATGAAGTAAAAATTACTATTTCTGGTAGTAAAAATTACTAATAGTAATTATTACAGTAGTCACGTTTAAAAATTGCTTTAAGAATTTTAATTTTTACATCGTCATTGTAAATTTTATTAAATTTTGTATTACTTTTTACATTCGCTATATTGTAAATATTACTTGTAGAAATTCCCGTGCCGCTCTTGTTCTGGCCTTATTTTCTCCTTGTCCTTGACAAAGTCTTCTTTGCTTCCTCGAGGGCAGTTCTGAAGACCTTGCAACTCCCTGATCCGGCTACATGTTGGATGTTCTCCTTTTCGCCGAACTTCGCCTTGCATAAGAAGCAGCATGGGCTCTTCTTACAGTCTGCTGCCTTATGGCCGGCTTCTCCGCACTTAAAGCACGCAGCCGACCCATCTACTGCATTGCAGTCTCGACCTATATGACCATAGTCGAGACACCTATGGCACCTTTTGACCATCACTCTACTTCTGATCCTGCAGGACACGAATCCAATCTTTACGTGACCCACCTTTTCCAGCTTATCAGCATCTTCCTGGCTGGTAACCACAACAGCGAGTTTCACTCCTCGCTTATTTGGCCCAAGGACCGTCACCTTTCTGCTTCCAGCTGGAACTGTGGAAACTTTCTCCAGGGCATCCTCAACATCTTCCTTCTCAGTAAGGGCATCCATGTCGCGGATTTCCAGCGTAGTTCGCCGATCCGCCATCTGCACCTTTCCTAAGGCTCCAATTACCCTTGTCACCTCCTCGGTGAACGACGCCTTACTTGAAGTCCCTCCAATTTTAATTAGAAGGTCTTCTTTCTTAGTGGGCAGGGCTCCCACAACCCTTGTCTTACTGGCCTCCAGGTCATCTTCTTCTCGAACCTTCTTCAGCACGTTCGCGAATGATACTCCCTCAGCCACTTTGACGACCACTGTTGTTCGTTGCTGTGGCTGTCTTCCTTCCTTGACTGACTTTGGTGCCGATTTAGTACCCTTGCCTTCAGTCCTTTCAGGAGGTCCCTCCTCCTTCTTCCTTTTTGAGTCCTTTGCATGCTCGGGGTCGCTTCTCTTCCGTTTATTACCTTCTAAGACAACGTTTTTCAGCACTACTGCATTAAAACGGTCTCGTCTCATCTTTCGGTCTTGACGTGCTTCTTCTGACCAGGTCAATCCCTGGTAGAACCTCTCGTCCTTTTTGGCTGCTGCTGCATGCTTCTCCTTCACATCCTGAATGAGCGATGTTAAGCTTCTGAGTCCATCCTTGATTGTCATATTGACATTCCTCTGGACTTCACAGGACTTCAGCATCTTGCTGACCTCTTCCTCCATTTTTAGAATGCTCGCTGCCTCTTCCTCCCGCAGCTTAATGCATTCATCTCGATCTTCATTCAGCCAGCAATGTCTTTCGCAGAAGCATTACTGAAGACAGAAATGCAGCTGGCTTGACTCGTCACGCTGCTCGTACTCCCTCGTCTCTCCGACCTGTCCACGATGATCTGTGGCACTACCAACGCGTTGTTGCCCTCCTGCATCCTTGGGCCACTGGCCACCGCCCTCACGCTCGAAAGCGCTTGACGATCGGAACCAGTGAGGGATTTAGCCGTAGCATTACCCCGCAGGTACTCTTCCTCGTTTTTACAATCGCTCATGTTGGATGTTTCTTGTTTGCTGGTTATGGTCCGCGTCGAGTATTTGATTTCCTCGATACCACCTATTTCTAGGAAGCTAACCTATCCGCCACCTAGCACGCGTCCGATAGAGGACCAGCAACCCCGCGCAAAAATGCGCCCCAGGTAGAACAAAAGTTCCAACCGGGCACGGATTAATTCAGTAACTTATCTAAATAAATATAATTTATGATTCACTTTATCGAAAAGAGATATATGCGGGTAACATGAAACTTTCTCCATAGCGATTGCGTAGCCGAGAGGCTTAGTATAAATGCGTGCGATTTTAGGTTGCGTTAGATATAAGTTAGGTAGGGTTCGAAACTGTACAGATGTTAAGATTTTCCGATATGTTAAGTTGTTAATTGTAAGTAAGAATGTGAAAAAAAGTAAAACTTATGAATAATGAATAATAATACACATGCAGAGTGTTAATTACTTAAAAAAATATTTTTTGAACGCACTGATTATTTTCTTTTAATTTATTAAAATAAAACGAGACAATATAGCTCTCTACACCAGCATTTTTTTTCGTCACGGCGTAGACAGACGCGCAGGCGCGCCGGCATTCGTTTCGCCCGTCGGTGTGAGGCGCGTCATTGTGTGGGTACGGATTACTACTTTTACGAGTAAAAATCTTTACCGAAATAGTAATAATTGCTCTGATTCGTAATAAAAGTTGCTTCGCTCAGAGTATTAATTGCTCGGGACATTTTAAATATTACTTGGCTTTTAATAAAATTTAGATTCCTTGAAGTAAATTATACTTTTTCAAAAAAGTAAAAATTGTTTGAACACGAAGCAAAAGTTACTATTTTTCGAGCAGTTTCAAAATTACTACTTAAAAGTAGTAATTTTTCATCGAAAATAGTATAATTATTACTATTTATTTTTCTCCGTGTAGTAAAATTATCAAAAAAGTTGATGCAATTAGGAAGTTCATTAGCCTCTCTACTAAGTCTATTAAATATCGAATGATATCCATAATTAGTTCTGTGAAAAGATTCAAAAAATAACGTAAAATTTCTGGTTCCTCGAATAGAAACTAAGAATTTAATCAATGACAATAATAATGTGCAATCAATTTTACTATTCAAAATTTTGTATAAAAAGGTCATGTCATTAAATAGAAATCTGGATGTTATCAAAGGTATCTGCAAAAGAACACGTAAGTTACTATAATTTCTCAAATACAAATTCCACTTCAATATGGTTCATAAATAATTGCATTGCAAATTAAACAAACAAATAAAATAATTAAAAGATATTTGTTTAATTAATTAAAAACAAATAGAAAATATAAGTATTGGTCAGCTGCAAATTATACCAACTTATTTAGAATTTCTTCACGATTAAATAAATTAAATTTTTAATGAATAATTACCTATTATTTAACATTTTGAATTATTTTAATAATTATTGAATTTATTTAACCTTTCATTGCATTGTGATATGACCTGGATTAAAAATTAATAAAAGTTTTTAAATTAAATTTTTATAATCAATTGAAAAAGGTTTTTAAGCAAATAAGATATTTTTCTTTCATTTACTGAACATTAAATTTAAATTTTTTTTTTAAATTTAATAATCCAGATGAAGCTAGTTCTATACTTTATGTCATCAATTTCCTTACACACTAAAAAAAAAGTTTTACTTTCAGCCTGTTTTCGAGGCTAAATTTAAGGTGTAAACGGAGTCAGCTCCATTAAACAAGGACAGACTTATGTGAAATACGTGGGCTGAATTTAAAGTGTAAACGGAGTCAAAATTTTTTTTCCTGTGTAAATAAACTGTCGGATTTAAAAGTATTTCTTTACATAGGCGTCTGAGAATTCAGATGCAATTTCTAGGCTAGCTCTGAAATATTAATTCAATACGCGCTAGACGCAAGCCTAAAAATACTTAAGTAATAGCATATATTTGCGATCGAAGGAATAAACGATAGTGAAATAATACTTTAATTACTATCTTTTTTGAAATCTTAAATTTATTCCACAACAAGCTGGAAGCAATTGGACATATAAAATTTTGTTTGTGTCTTGTCCTATTGGAAGAAGAGTTACGGTCATAAGGTGTCATATATGATTGGTAGACAGTTTTCCTAATCCGCGTTTCCCAATGTCTCTTCCCAATGGATATTTTTCCCAATGAACAAATTTCCCAAAAACGGGTCATTTTTCCCAATGGACGTTTTTCCCAATGACAATTTTTCCCAACAAGAAATTTTATTACCAAAACTATTTATTAACAAATAAAAAAGTGTAGATGTTCTGTTTTTAGTGTTGATGAATTTAGAAAATAATGTCTTAATTGATTTAAAATTTAATGTGGTGACCTATTGTTTTTAAGTATCGAAATATGTTTTCGCGCTGTGCGTATTCGCTATTCTGTTCGACAATATTCAAAATTTTCTCTTCTGTTTCTCTTCTTCGCTTGTCTAATCCTTTCCTTATTCGCTGCCCAATTTGTAGTTGGCGCAGCATAATTTCCGTGTCTGCTTGTTCTTTTCGCAACTCAACGAAAAAAACAAACAGACTTGGGTGATGCTTGCCAACTACTAATTGGAAGCGATTGTGCCACCCCTCTGATAAATTATTTGTTCTAGCCGTTCCTTCCAAAACAGAATTATACTGGTTCCATAATCGAGGTGGATAAGTTGGTGAGCAGTATTATTAAGAATTAAAATTTTATTTTCTTTGGGAAAAATGTCCATTGGGAAAAATGACCATTGGGAAATTTGTTTGATGGAAAAAATGTTCATTGGGAAATCTGTCCCCCTACCGTCATAAATGCCTTAATTATACCAATATAGGAAGTGACAAAGTCTTCAGAACTGCCCTACAATAAGCAAATAAGTCTTTGTACAGATCAAAGGCCTTAGCGTATGAGTCCAACGGCAATCGGTTTTGTCCTGCGTATAAATCAATTTGTAACAAATTGGATCTCTATGAAAAATTCAGTGGTAAAGATTATATTAACTACCCTTACTAAGTTCAAAAATAGTAAAAAATAAATATAAATGAATAGCAAATAATTATAATGATAGCAGAAAGTTTATTTTAACTTCTATATGTATTTTTAGAAAATTATGCATTGTATGTCAATATATATATATATATATATATATATATATATATATATATATATATATATATATATATATATATATATATATATATATATATATATATATATATATATATATATATATATATATATATATATATATATATATATATATATATATATATATATATATGATAATAAAAATTCTAAAGTGATAAAGTAGATATATATTTTTCTGGATAAATAATGGGACAAAAGAGACTAATTGTGAGGAGAAAGTATTGAAAAAGAGGTGGGGATTTTCAACAAGGTAATTTAATGGTTAAAGAGAATATTTCACATGAAATAAATCGTTGGTAATGGCGACCAGTGAAATCCTCGTCGCCTAGTATTCAACCCTTCCTAATAGGGGTAATTTAAGGGCCGCTTTAAGCTCCCACATGTGAGCCACAGCAAAAACTTTATGTATTACAGAGCTTCTAGTGTAATTAGGCATTAGCATTCCGAATGAATTTAAATTCTAGATAACAGAACTCTCATCCGTCTTAATTGCACTTTTGCATCATTCATTTTTTTTCTTCGTTTTTTTCACATCAAAAGTGTATCTTCTATGCAAATGTATTATTCCATTTATAATTATTAAATCATAATACCACATCGTAATTTAAATACAGTTTTTTTCAATCGTACTCTCAGATGAGAAATATTGGATTAAAAATATTAAATTTTTATTAAATTAATTCCATTTTTTAAGGGAAGAGAAATTTTAAATTAGATTATAAATGTTAATAAGAAAATAAATAGAAATGATATTTTTATTTAACTGAAAGCCTTATTTTTCAACGAAAACCCTAATTTTAACTTTGAATATTGATTACCGGACCTCATGTTTTTTGCAAAAAAAAATTTTTTTTTAAATATAGCTATTTAGACTACTTTTAAGAAATGTTTTTAAAAAAATTTCTTGACACAAGTAGTGTACCCCCCTTTGTGTAAATGTAGAGAAGTTGTGGTGTATCTTTCCAAGAAAGTTCAGCTCGCATGTGACAAAAAATTATACTGATGTTTTGAAATATTAGAGCAATAAAATTTTTTTTGGCAGTTGAGCTTCACTGAAAGGAATACTTAGTTGGTACAGATAGAATTATGTATATTTTTCCCATAAAGAATTGGTAATGATCGAGCCGATACTGGCTATATACTGCCATAAATTATAGGTAGTTCAGCAACACTGATCGGAGAGCTATACATACATACATACACACTTTATTGCTTAAACTAAAACTCCCAACCATATGTTTGGCAGTTATTTCCAAAGCATTTCTTTTAGTGTTAACTGACCTTACATTTATATTTACCCTTTATAATATGTTTATTCATATTATTTATTTTCCAGGTAGAATGTTATATTCTTTTAATAAATATCGAGTTTTTTTAAAAATACGATCAGAGAAATCTTTCTAATCCTACTAAATAATAAGTCCTTACTATATATCACATTCCCAATTTTGAAAACTTCTTTAATTGAAATAAACATATAAAAGGAGGGTGAATGAAGAACAAAAGTATGACGAATTCATCCACTTTTCTTTTGAGATGCAGTGGGGGTTAGGTTAATGAAATTCTGGTCAGGTCAGGAGATTCTTTCGTCAGGTGGTGATGCTGCCTCCTTTCTCGGTGGCTGCAGTTTACAGCCAATGGGGTTATTCACTGGGGAAAGTTGAGAGGGCAGAGAGGGGGTGGGTTAAAATAGGGTGGTGTGCAGTCAGATTACGGTTAAGCTATGCCCGTACGTGCTCTCGTGGAAGTTGGCTTCCCATGTTTCTCTAAAACCCTATACATATATATTTATACACGAAGCGAACGCAAAATATATTTATTGTTGTTTGTCCACCGTTTTGTATCTCGCAGTCGACGAGTAAAAAATCGTAGGTCCACTCCCTATAGGTATTTCAGGCATAAATTTAAGTAGCACCCTCCACTCGTTGGGGAATTTTTCACTTTTTATATATCCCACCAAGGCGATTCAAACCTTCCGACCGGCAAAATTAACTTCGTTTCCTATGTTATTCAAAACATGTATATTCTGAAATTAGAGATATTTATGTTTTTTAGATAATTTTTTCTATTGCTTCTAGTAACTGAGTCCTTTTTTATTAATATTGTGTAAATAGCAAAATAAAAAAATTATATTCTTTTTTAAATCAATGAGTCTCATCATGTTCTATTTGGGGGAAAATTCTGTTTAAGCAGTTAATTGAGAAAGTATCAAATTTGCGGTATCGTATTTTTGTTGATTGGTTTTTTTGAAAGTTAGATACATAGATTAAATGACTCGTATAGGATAAAACGATTTTTCTTTGACGCGAATCGACAAAATCTCTTTCCACCCCTTGATTCTTACAATTTAGTTTTCGTATCCGAATCGACGACAAAAGGGCTTGAAACAACTTCGGGAAGTTTTATCTTTTGGGATTAATGGATGGATTAAAGTATTTGTGGGAGGATGCGGGCTGATTGGGGTAAATCGTGAGGGGATCAGAACTTGATTGGCTAATTTGTAAGTGTCCCTGGCAGCATAGCTCGAACATAACAATCGATCGTTTCATGAAGTGCAGCCACATTGTGAAAAAAATATTTACTTCACAATGTGCCCAACATTTTTGGACATTTCATGAAGCGCTACAGCCAATTATGCATTTTGTGAAACTAAATAAAATTTTACAATACGTCCAAATATAAAATGCATTTCATGAAATGCCAAAGTCGTTGAATACCGATAATGAATAAATTGAAATAAATTAAAAATTAATTATATTCAAAAAATTAAAATAAATTTAAAAAATTGAAATAAAGGTACTATGGTTGTAAATATTATTGTCACTGACTTGTGAATAAGTTATTGTTACGTGCATAAATTATTTTTGTTTTCATTTTCAATGAACACATTGTTAGAAATATAACAGTGAACAAAATTCAAATTAAATTAAAAATAAATTCAAATTTAATTATTCACGGAACAACAAATAAATATACTTTTCAAATGCATATTCTGTCAAAGAATGTTTAAAAACCATCAGAGATGTTGATATAATAATGTAATTATTACTGTTTTCGAAATATAAATTAAAATTAATTTAATAATATATTTAAAAATCAAGATATGTAAGAAATAAAATCAAATGTTAATATCTTTTAAAACTTTCTATTTATTTATTAGGTATAACGTTTTTTATATTATTCTTGTTACGATTTTAAAAAATTACGTTTACCTTTTCATTGGAAGAAAATTATATTTTGTTGACGCGAGAAAAATATAACCTGTTATTTAACTAAACTTTTATAAACAATACACCGCACCACTACACAATCACCAAATTTTGAAAAATATTTAATATAATATTCGAAAATATTTTTATCTCGAACTTATTGAGATAAATGTATTATTTCAACTGAATGATGAAAGACGTTCGTATATTTGGGTAAATTGTAACCAAGTTGTAGACATAACATATTTGTATGCGTAACCTAAGAAGTGAATTGTCCTGGCAATTAAACGGCTGCTTAATGTTTATTACTAAACAATATCATGACGTTATGGTTACCCATAACTTAAGACATGAAACAAAATACCATAGTGAAAATATTGTTAACAGGACACTGCAAAAACAAGTGTCTCATTTTTAAACGTTTTGTCCCATATTTGAAACACATAAGATGTCTTAGTCCACATATTTGAAACAGATATGTGTCTCATTTTAAGACGTTTCAAAGTGTCTTACACATTTAGCAATGCATTTTGAGACACGAAATGTGTTTCGAGTATCCGTCTCACACTAAGAAGTCGTTTTACGTGTCTTATACGCATTGAGTTACATTTAATGTCTTAAAATGAGACACGAGATGAAATTAAATGTCTCAATATGAAACAGATTTTGTATCTCAATGGTTTAAACACTTAAAGCAACTCATTTTAAGACACGAGTGAGATACCAGTTTTTGCAGTGTAAAGTAACAAGGAGGAGTTCTCTAAGTGCTGAGGTCAATTTAATTTATAATATAATTAGTTTGATCATTTTGGAAATTACTGAATTATTATACAGTGTGAAATTTTGTGGGGGATTAGGATTTTTTGTCAATCAGAGTAATCTCTTAGAAATAACCCTTTAGAAGTAAACTTGAATTTAAATTAACATATCAATATTATTTATTAGTTAAACCGACAATGGATCTACTTACTCTTTCGCCCCTTTATTGGTGAAACTAATTAAGCCAACTGCACAAATATACAAATACAAAGAGCTTTTATTGTAAAAGGTATTAGGCTGAGGAAAGAACTCCCTAGCGACATCAAAAAAGCACCCAACCAGTTTATTTTGGAAAAAATTTTTTTATTTTCTTACACAAAAAAATAGTGGGTTATTTGATATTAGTTATTGATAAATATTTATTCATAGTTTTCTTTTTCTTAAACATAATTTTTTTTCATCAAGTTGTTGTAATCTACCCAGGTAGAAATTTCAACTCTGTAATGACCAATCACTGTGAAGTTTTCCTAGATTCTGTCCAGTTATTGACCAGAAAATCTGGTAAGTGATTGATTAGAAATGTAACGCGTTGCTTTAGCAGTCACTGGTTAGATTACTGACCGGTAACTGGAGAGTTTTTTGCTCAAAATCTAGAATAAAATATAATTTTTCACGGATCCTTTTTATTTCGTTTATAATCACATATTTATTTATATTTTTGTGTTTATTCAAATATTTAAGACTAATGAACAATTACTCTACCAATAGCACTTAAATCTAAGAATGAAAAATTCGCACGCATGGGGGATTAAACCCTAGACCACAACGCATGTGCGTTACCACGCAGCCACGGTGACGAAGTTCTATTCCGATTGTGACCAGAATTTTTGGCCAGTGACTTGTCAGAAGTAATAATCAGAAATCATGACCAGATAAACTGTTTAGTCACTTGTCAGAGACTTGACAATCTTGTCAAAATTTAGAAAAATTTAAACTTTGGTAATGTGATAGTGAAACGATCATAACTCTTATATATAAAGTTACTTTAGACTGTTCTGTTTTTGACCGTATGGAACATAAAAATTATTTTTAATATCTGATTAAAAATGATTGACTAAGAGGGTATTTTTATGGGATCGGTGCTTTGTAGAGCTGTGCAAAATGCGAACCGAACCGAGTTTAGTTCGGTTTTGGGGCGCCGAAATGTCGAATGTCGAATATTCGACATCCGAACTGGGCTAGTTCAAATGTCGAATATTCGAACTCAGCTAGTGAACTGGGCGACTGAATATTCGAACTGGGCGACTGAAATGTCGAATTTTAGAATTCGACATTTTAGCATACTAAAACCGAACATAACTCGGTTCGGTTCGAATTTTGTAGTAACTCGAATGTCGAATATTCGACATTCGAACTGGGCCCCAATGGGAAATCTCTGTACAATGCCAACAGTGACAAATGGCGCAGTACAGAACCATTTGTTCTTCCAGCATTTTGCCAAGTCTTGGCAGGGTAATCTTGGCGCAAGACAGAATAAATGATTCCGCCATAGTTATGCCAAACCTTGTCAGGTAAATCTTGGCGCAGTACAGAATAAATGTTTTCGCCATAGTAATGCCAAATCTTGGCAATAATACTTTGGCTTAGTACTGTAAATATGTTTTTTATCCCACATGCACAAAAATGGCGCTTTTAGATAGCTGGCGACAGGGAATAAAGTCATTCATTTGTTCGACCGTATGAAAATGGCGACTTTTTTTTCCCCAATGGCAAAAAAACAGCTGGTCCCATGCTTTTTTTTGCCCAAGGTAAAAAAAGGCCGCCATTTTCATACAAGTCGAACAAGTGAATGACTTTTACTCCCTGTCGTCTGCTATCTGAAATCGCCACTTTTGTGCATTAGGAATAAAAAATATCGTAAGTAACACGGGAATAAAGGCAGCCAATTTGTTTACGATGATTTTTGTGATACGAGTGGAGGTCTCGGGGCGCCCTCGACCTCCACTCGTGTCACAAAAATCACCGTAAACAAATGGCTGCCTTTATGCCCTTGTTGCTTAATATACTATTTAAGAACTTAATTTCAAAATTCACAAGTTGAATAATTTTTTTTTGTTAATTATTCATTGAAAAAAAAAATTCAATACTAAATTAATAACACAGGCACACAAAAAAAAAGTTGTCTGTTCATTGAACAAGACCTACATGTCTTATAGTATTTTGGCCCCCTGAATACGAATATGAAGTCAGAATTGCTCCATCACCCCCTGTTTTTTTTAAATCGAAAAAACTACCCTTAAATCTAAAATTCAAGAACTAAATTTAAAAAAATGAAATAACCGCGGTTTTCTTCGGAGTAGAAGAATATATTTATGCGTTTTCTACTTCCAACAACTCAGAAATAATGTCAAAATTGCTCCATCACCCCCTGTTTTTTTTAATCGAAAAAACTACCCTTAAATCTAAAATTCAAGAACTAAATTTAAAAAAAATGAAATAACCGGTTTTCTTCGGAGTAGAAGAATATATTTATGCGTTTTCTTCTTTCAACAACTCAGAAATAATGTCAAAATTGCTCCACCACCCCTGTTTTTTTTAATCGGAGAAACTGCCCTTAAATCTAAAATTTAAAAACTAAAGTAAAAAAAAAAATGAAATAAATGAAATAAAAAATAAAATACTTTAGTTTTTGAATTTTAGATTTAAGGGCAGTTTCTCCGATTAAAAAAAACAGGGGTGGTAGAGCAATTTTGACATTATTTCTAAGTTGTTGAAAGAAGAAAACGCATAAATATATTCTTCTACTCCGAAGAAAACCGGTTATTTCATTTTTTTTAAATTTAGTTCTTGAATTTAAGATTTAAGGGTAGTTTTTTCGATTAAAAAAAACAGGGGGTGATGGAGCAATTTTGACATTATTTCTGAGTTGTAGAAAAAAGAAAACGCATAAATATATTCTTCTACTCCGAAGAAAATCGGTTATTTCATTTTTTTTTACTTTAGTTCTTGAATTTTAGATTTAAAGGTAGTTTCTTCAATTTAAAAAAACAGGGGGTGATGGAGCAATTTTGACATTATTTCTAAGTTGTTGAAAGAAGAAAACGCATAAATATATTCTACTACTCCGAAGAAAACCGCGGTTATTTCATTTTTTTAAATTTAGTTCTTGAATTTTAGATTTAAGGGTAGTTTTTTCGATTTAAAAAAACAGGGGGTGATGGAGCAATTCTGACTTCATATTCGTATTCAGGGGGCCAAAATACTATAAGACATGTAGGTCTTGTTCAATGAACAGACAACTTTTTTTTTGTGTGCCTGTGTAATTTATCGTTAGTTAAAATATTTGTAGTCATATTCTTATATTAACTAAAGTTTTAGTAGAACGAATTAAAATTGTGAAGTTGAATATACTTTTTATTTTTTAAGATGGTTAAAATGACTTTTGTTGAATTTACTTTGTACTTGATTTTGATAACTATATAGTGAGAGCTGGTAAAGCGAACTACATTGGACAAGTTAAACAAATTTAATAAAATTAACACAAGCTTCTTGGTAAAACCAACCATCTTGTTAGGTTGTTATTGTTTTCATTCACATTTCACAAAAAGTAACCTCACTTTTTTGTCATTTTTTAATTATATGCAAATCTCAATTTTGAGTATGATTGACATGAAGCATTTTTTACTGTATCTTGAAATATTTTTTATTGTTTTATTATTCTTCTGGTAAATATTTAAACAATGTTCTTATGTATAAAAGGCTCGTTTTTGTTTTAATGGTGTAATGTAATTATTCGGTACTTATTTTTCCATTTGGCATTATATTGTTATTCATAATGGTAAATTTTTTTAATAAACTAATTTGGCAAATAATTTTGTAAAATCTGTTTATTTAAATGAAAAGTTAGAATATAAATTTTATATAAAAATTTAGGAATTTTATTCATTAAGTTTAAATTTATTGCACTAATCTTTCATTTATATTAAAAATTAATTTTTAAATGATTCCTTATATTTTAATATTCTTCTGTAATATATATTAAATATAATGTATATTACAATATACTATTGTTGCAATTGCAATATCCCACTTTCAAGTTACAGAGCATATTTTCATACTTCCTTCGTATGTATGTATATTCTAACTTTCCATTCATGAGCCTCCGTGGCGCAGTTAGTAGAGCATCCGCTCCTAGCAGCGTCTTGCGTTCGAGACCTCATGATGGTAAATATTCAGGTAAATAGAAAAACAAATTTTCTTCGACAGGTATTAACATTCCAAGCATACATGACATGAGAATAGCATGAAATTCTTTTTTTTTTAATTTATACATTTTTTTTATAAACATAAAAGTAACATCGGCGTGACACTAAAAATACGTATTCACCTGTACTACCGCAACACTAACATTCTGCATTGACGCCAGTACTGAGTTAGTACCGATTGTCAGTACAAAACATTGTCTACATGCCGACGTTATATCTGTATAGCTCCAGTACTGAAATTCAGTGTAGCCCCGATACTGCCAACGCTGGTATAGTACTGCGCCCGTGGTGCATTTCCCATTGGGGCTAACTCGAATGTCGAAAAACCGACTTTCGAACTAAGCTAACTCGAATGTCGAATTTTCGACATTCGAACTAGGCGAAAAAATTCGAACAGTTCGGTTCGAATTATTTTGCACAGCTCTAGTGCTTTGCTTTTTTTCTTAGTGACTGGTCAGTTTCTGTGTCCGCAGTTTTTTTTTTTTTGATAGTGTCAAGATTTTCTGGCTAGAGATTTGGAAAAATCTAGAATAATTCTTTTAATAGGATTTGGCAAGTTTTTCTGATCAGTGGTGGACCAGTTTTTCTAGGTGGAATCTTAAATAATTTTTCAAACCAGTGATTGGCACTGGCCAGTCACTGGTTTGAAGAATTATTTAAAGTCTGTAAAGAAATTGTTATCACGATTATAATCGGATTTTCAGGTCAGTGACTTGACAAAAGTACTGTTCACAAAGGGGAATTGTTTTCATCTAGTGAAACTGGCCAGTCACTTATTCAGGACTGGCCAGATTGTCTTGGCAAGTAAAACTCGCTTTCGACTCTACAGATACTGGAAGAAAACAAGTAATACTTGACAAATTTTTACCTGGGTACTTTCATTTTTTGTAGTTCTGTTTTTTATTTCCAGCATTAGTATTACTACTTTAAAATAATATTAATTTTTTTAGTTTTATTTCTATGTTATTTAGTTTTATAATTACTTTATTATTCTTTCTAATGTAATCATTAAAAATTGTAATCATTAATTTAATTTTTTAGTTTTGCATTCAAGTTTCAGCCCTAGGAACATGATTTAATAAATAAATACAATCTTTTAACTCTAGTTTTTTTATCGGAAACTGTCATCATCATTGAGTAGACCTAATATTTCTGATGTCAATTATTTCACGGTAATGTAAATTTTATTTGTGCATGAATGTAAATTAAATAAAATTTTTTGTTATTGTATTAAAATTTATTAGTCATTGCGTTAAAATTCTATTATCGAGTATGAATTGTCTTTTATATAACTTTAATGGAAATTATCGAATGATTAAACTAATTGATTAGTGAGGTGAATGGATATTTAATTATTTTGATTTATTTATTATTATCATATTATAATTTGTTATATCGATTTGGTTTTTTAACTTTTTATCTTTAAAATTATCAACTAAACAATTGTGATTGAAACCTTTATAATATTATCATCTCTACTACAAAGTTGATCCTCATTTGGATGAGATAGGGCCCCAGGCAGAAATTTTCGTAAACAGCCGTAGTTAACGTCCGATTCACTACTAATATAATACTGTTTGACAGTACTGATTTTCCGTGTAACTTGTACTTTTAGGAACTCCGTCATTTTACTGGCTCAGTACGTCCAATGTGTTCGTGACAAAGCTGCTATTATGACAGTTTTGAGGTTAACCTACTAATACAGCCGTTGATGTGATTACATCAAATAAAAATAATTTTACTATAAATTTAATTTATTATTTAATAACATTCTATATTCAATTCTTAAAATGTGTTAATGTTTTTCTAATCCCATTATAGTATAGAATTTAGGTTACCTGTAAATTTAATTCGGTAAAAAAATTTTACTACCTATTACCGTTTCCAGTTATTCTGATAAATTATTATTTAACAAATATATAAATTACAAAATAAATGGATTAATACGAATTCGTATGAAAAAAGTAAAACAGAACTATTTATTCTAACACATTTCAAGTTCATGTGAATACATAGGGTAATGTCACCTTGAGTGGACCGCCTAAGCTTTTTATCTAAAAAATTCTTTATGAAAGCAAATTAATCGAAGGTTTCTATTCCAAGCTTTAATTTAGATCCCTAGATAAGTATTTATACCATAATAGTTTTGACTTTTTTATTTGGAAAAAAACAATTGACTTTTAAAAAAGAGCTAATTTTTAAGGAATGAAAAAAGTGTAACCTTGAGTGGACCACTCCTAAAAAATTGTAAAAGTTATTCTAAATTCTTTAATGTATTTAATATTTCTGATATATTGAAACAAAATTTATGCTTATGCAGCTTCAGACCATGTATGTGTCGCAATGTTTACAAGTGAAACCATTTTTAATAATTTTTGAACATATCACATCAATATCATAAATAATTAATAAAGAACATAAAACATAGTTTCAAACCAATTCATTGTTAATTTATTTCCATAAAAATGGTAAACTGACATTAAAAATATAAAAAACAGGCAGTCCACTTATGGTTATAAACAGTGGTCCACTCATGGTGACATGCTACTTTTTATAGCAGCCACCACAATTTTTTTTTAGTCAAAATTATTATCACTTAATTAAACTAAAACAATCAATTTCAATGTCCAAAGTAGTAGGAAAAAAATAAGTTACCTTTTAAAACTTAAATTTTACACTACTTTTGCACTTCCGAATCACTTTACTCATTGTAAGAGCGACTTCTTTTTTGGTTTGTGTTCTTAAAAATGCGTTACACCAAACGATAACGTATATGATTATCGCGGAACTTAATTTCTTACGGTTTCTAGGTGCAGTGTTGCTATTCGCACTATTTATTTAACTCTTCTGCTGTCAGATAACTTAAAAGCTCAGGCGGTCCACTCAAGGTGACATTACCCTAATTATACAGAAAATCCGTACTATTACATTACTGATTTTCAGTACTAAGCCCAAGTCAGAGGCATTACCTCCCGATGTTGGACACGTAATAGGCCAGTATGAAAGTCTGTACTGGTTGTCATTTTTCCGTAGTAAACCAGTAATATGCCTATCGTAAATTTCTACCTGGGGCGCGTTTATTCAGAAATAATAATATTTCTTTTTTTTTGTCAATTTCATTTGCTTCAAGTTTTTTCTACTTCAGACTATCTAAAATAATAATTTTAAAGTGTTTTATAATAAAGGGTCATCCATAAAGCATGTGACACGTAATTTCGGAAATTTTATCTCCCCCCACCATGATGCCTTTTTCATTAATAATTAACATGGAGCTTGATTTTTACAGACCCCCCCTACTTCCACAAGATCACATACTTTATGGATGACCCCTAATTAATTTTAAAAATTTTGCATAGCACTGCCATTCTTGATTATATTTTAGACTTCCTTACAAAATATCAACTCAATTTATTCAATATAGGGTAAACCGGAGAGTAGTCGGACACTTAAAAAAATCTTTTTAATGAATACTATTTGAAAATTGCAATTAAAATTTCTTATTCTTTAAATAAATTTGCAAATAAACAAGTAAGAATACAACTATAGTTGGCCGCCTAAAGCAATCTTTTTAATTAACACTGTTTAAAAAGTGTAATTTATATTTTTTTCAAATTCTTTCAGGTGATGTTGTTCCTTACGATCACAGATAACTATTAAACCAATCGTTTTTATGAAAAAAAAATCGTTTTTTATGAAAAAAATTTTTATTCGTTAAAAAAATTAGTAAATAAACAAATAAGAATACGACAGTAATCGGCCACTAAAAAATGCCTTCAAAACCATACAAAAAAATTTTTTTTTCAATTACAAAAGCTTAGATTTGTTTATGATGACCTTAGAAATGATTAGTAACAAACAAATTATTTTCATCTTATACGGTTTTATAGTTATTCAAAATTGAAAAGTGGCCAACTACAGTCTGGTTTACCATATTAAGAGAGAAATGGTCAAAAAATTAACATTAAATGTCTAACAGTCACATGCTGCTATAAGGAGCAGAACTTTCGTGTTGGCTTCTATCTCTATTCAATAACATTTAGTTAAAATTTATAAATAAATAATAAAATCTTCCTATATTCTAGACAAATAACATAAATTGGTCTTTGCTTATAACGCTGAAAATCTAACGTATTTCCATTTCTCTCTATTTAGTGAAAATGACATAAAATTATCTTTCTTCAGGCAACAATTTTGCTTTCTTCCTCTTTCCAAAATAAATAACATAAGAATGTCTTCCTTTATCTAATTTTCATATACTCTTTTCACATAAGGATAAATGGCAGTTTATAACTACGAGAAGCATTACTGCCTGACATAATAGGAAATAAGAACTACTTACTTCTTTATGGCTCAGAATTCGTGTCACAGAAAACAAAAAGTATTTTTTTTAAATCGAAATGTTAAAAAAACATTTCTATTTGGCTTTAAGAATGTGTCCACCAAAAAACAGAAAAAAATTATTTTTTATAAAAGTTATTGCAAAAATAATTTTTAGCAACTTTTTAAACAAAATTTTATTTCTCCTAAATGAACCAAGCGGGAATATCAAGGGGGTAAAATAAACTTTCGTTTAGAATTAGAAAATTTTTAAAAAGTTTATTTTTTAATAATTATTTAATAAATTTTTTATAAACAATTAATTTTTTTTTAATGTTTTACATTTTTTAAAAATTTGAAAAAAATATTAACATACACTTAAAACTATAAGAAATCAAAATCCGTTGAGAAAATTTTAGAGCGCCAATTATTTTAAAAGTTATAAACAAATTATATTGAATGGAGATGCGATTTTGATGATTTTCAGAATTAAAACATTATTTTTAACTACGAAATGAACAAAACACTGTTAATTTAACATTTTTATTCAATTATATAACCATAAAAATTGATAAAAATGATCAAAAACTAAGTTCAGCGTTGATGCACAACACCGCGCCAATATAATTTGTTTATAACTTTTAAAATAATTGTCGCTCCAAAATTTTCTCAACGGATTTTGATTTCTTATAGTTTTAAGTGTATGTTAATATTTTTTAAAATTTTTAAAAGGCGTAGAACATTAAAAAAAATTATTTGTTTATAAAAAATTTATTAAATAATTATTAAAAAATAATTTTAAAAAAAATTTTCTAATTCTAAAAAAAGTATATTTTATCCCCTTTATATTCCCGCTTGGTTCATTTAAATCGGTTCTTTTATTTAGGAGAAATAAAATTTTGTTTAAAAAGTTGAAAAAAATTAATTTTGCAATAACTTTTATAAAAAATAATTTTTTTTCTGTTTTTTGGTGGACACATTCTTAAGGCCAAATAGAAATGTTTTTCAACATTTCGATTAAAAAAATACTTTTTATTTTCTGTGAAAATTTCACGAATTCTGACCGTTATACTTTTAAATTTAGTAAAATAATTTCTTATCACAATAATCTTTGAAAAAAAATTATAAAATTCTTTAGATTTGGAAAGCAATTATTTCCTAAAGCAGGTAAAATAATTCAGTAAATCTTGGTCACTTGTACGATTCAGGTCGTAATTCTTAGAGCAGCATTTCAAATGGTCAAGGCAAGTTAATGTGCGGCGGGTGTAGGCTGACCACTGGACTGATTTACATCTCACCCCTTTACAGAAACGGGAGAACACGATAGGGAGTTTGTGGTTAACTGAGGGATGTGGCGTGTGATCGAAGCACCGGTTCTCATTAAGCACAAAAGTAAAAGGTTTAATTTAGTACTCAAGAAAGAAATATCTCCACTGTATACTGTTTTAGAAAAAAAAATTGTATAGAAAAAAATAAATAATGAAAAGAAAATTTTATTAAATAAAAATTTGTCTAAATGGAAATTCGGTCAAAAGAAAACTTATTCAATGGCAAATTTATTGGAACGAAAATTACCAATTTTTGGCAAATGGGATTTTTTGGCAAATAGCATTTGCAAAAATTTAATTTATCTTTTATGTGACAAATTTTTTTTTTTTTGCTTCTACGCATAAGGCCATAAAAGGTGCTCGTGGACAGTTTGAAAACAATGTTTTGAAATAGTCGTCAGGCGACGTGCGTCCAGACGTTGCGTTTCCGACTTCCTGTTTCCTTACAATTTGCAGACAGTTTCTACAGGATACCGTTACAAAACGAGAAGCCTGTGATGGACTCGCTAAAGATAAGGACCATTCACAAGGAAGACAAAACGTTTCAACCTGCCCGCACCGACGTGTCCCCCTCTTCAACGACCAGTTTATGACGAACCAGGAACAATGAACAAAACTTTTATTATTACACCCAACGGTACTATACCGTATATACGAAAATTTCGTCAGTTTGTTTTGAGACTAGCCAGAGATACTCCTGCTGTATTTCTCAGGGCGAATGCTTATGTTCATTGTCCAAGTTTTTTGTTTATTTTGTTTTTAAAAAAAATGATACCAGATGAAGGGAAAAATTTTCATTGTAACTTTTTAATATTTAGTATATTCAGTACATGTAAATGTACCAGATGTATAAACTGCCCCACTTTGCTCAATGTGAAATAAATAAATTCTATTCCAGAATAAAATTCTTTTTGGAAAAATATATGAATATGAGATTGTTACAAAAATATGAGTAAATAATAATATTTAAACTGTCACCATTGATTATAAAAATAAATAATAAATTATTCTCTTCGGAGTTGTAACAAAAAAAGAATTAGGAGTAATAATATAAGTTTGTTTACCTAATCCTTTGATAATTTATTTTTATAAGATCGTTTATTCCTATAATTTTATTATGATGGCGAACTTTATTATTTAAAAATTTAAGGGTAGCTATACAACTAGCTGTGTATTTTTAGTTAACCAGCGCAGTCGATTTGATTTACAATTACCATTTCTACATTTACTCCGCTACCTAATTTTCAATTAATTATTATAATTCTTATTCCTACTTGATTGATTGAAAATTAATTTAAATTTTAGTAGTTTGAATAAGGGGCCGTCCGATAACCGATAAATTAACAGAAGTTAATTTTCCAATTATTCGCGAAACTAGTTCGTATTTTTCTGTCACCGAGTATAAGCGAGGATTCCGAATTGCTGAAATGCGGCATCAGCCGGTCGCACTAGGCCGCGTCAGCCAATCAGAGCGTCGCTCTCTCCCACTGCGCGCGCTTCCCCACTCAACGGCGCTACAGAGCTCTCATCGTCACTTACTTACGAGCAGCCGACCTGCCTGGTCGCTTCGCTCTTGATCACTGCGAACAGCAAATTCCCATTGTAACGACTTCTTCCCGAGCTGCCTGCCTGCACAGTCGCACCGCTCGCACCCAACGTAAACAGTGTTACTTAAAAAATAAATTCACTTTTGTTTTGTCATTTTAATTAATTTCAATTAGTTCTCAACTTTTATTTGTTTCCCATCCATTTAACTTTCGAGTTTTATTCAACGCGCTTTTGCCGGATTAGTTTCTTTTCATTCGCCACAAATTTTTGGAAACTCTTGCGAGGGTCCAAAATTTCCTTTCTTTTCTCCTTTCCTTTTAAGAATTTTTAGAAACTTTCTGAGGGTCTAAAATTCTTAAACTTCCTTTTCCCGAGTAAAACAAACTTCGGAAACTCCCGGAGGGTCCGAGGTTGTGTTTTTTTCCTTTATTCCCTGTCATTCTTTTACACAGAGAAATTACGGTTTCGTGGAAACTCACCGAGGGTCCTGAAACTGTCATTTCTTTTTCTCAAGCGATTTTTGGAAACTTTCTGAGGGTCCATAATCGTTTTCCCCCCTTTGTTTAATTTACTTTTTTTTATTTTTAATTACTTCAATTTGGTTTGCGTGTAAATAAATTATCCCCAATTAGAGAAATCTTCGGAAACTCACAGAGGGTCCGAGATTTCTTTAATTTTAATTCGCCGTTTCACGGGTTTTCGGAAACTTGTTTTCGCAAGGGTCCAAAACTCGCTGATATTGTCAAAGCCCAAAATTGATGGTATTAATTTTGGCGCCCAACGTGGGGCACTGCAGAGATTTTCGGTAGAAAATCACAAACCCGAAAAAATTCTCACCACAGATTCTCACTTCCGGGAGTGAGATGAATATAAATTTTCGACAAAAACACCCGGTGGCGCTCAACGTATCATCTTTTATCCAGCAATGAAAGAGAAAACAGGATTATGCCCGGTTTCTCGCAAGCAGTTGATTTAGCGAATAAAGGAGCCAAGGGCTAAACTTCGCCATGACGGCAAGAACACCACAAGAGAATTTACGCTCTCGCGCGGTGGTTAAACACATTCCACCTGACAAGCGTAAAAACCTTCAACAAGTATCGACAGGATTATTCACGTCCAACTCGATCCAGACTCGTTTCAACGCAATGGCTGAGAAAACAATGTCTCATGAGCTTCGGGACAAAGACGGTTTCGGCACAGGATCGTTTTCAGCCGAAAATTTGAATTATCTTTCATCGCCTAAAAGAGTAATTCTTTCAAAGCGTTTCTCGGGAAGAGAAACCGCAAACAAAAATTCAACAACCGCGACAAAAGTTGAGCTCTAAGTCGGCAACGACTGTGAAATCGCGCGTACCGGTCTAAATTCGGTACCAATGAACACCACATCATACATCGGTGAGGTATTTGCGCAAATATTTCACAGCCAACATCGACTTTGACGAATCATCACGCTCCTAGAACATCTAGAATAATGACTACCAAGACAACATGCCTCTTGAAACCGACAAGAACTGTTTTCGCAGGCTTACCGAGTTTGCAAAATAGCTCAATTTCTCTCGAAAGTTCTTCACAGTTTCCTGCAAGTGTAGAACAATCCGAGAAATTCACCAGACGAAACTAAGGAAGCAAATTTTCCTCCTTCCACCTGAGATCGCTCCTCAATCCGATGCATCTTTTTCTCACAAATCACACCTTCCAACTTTTCCGAATAGGTCATCGCTTTACAACAGGAGGACGAAATCAACATCAGCCAGGTTCGATGCCAAAAGAACCTAGAAAGAACCTAGAAAACTTGAAGTAAGGTCGACAAGAAATTTTTCCGAGAACATATCCTATCGGACGAAGGATTTTTTGGCCGCACGAATCCTACGATTCACGGACGTCTCGTTGTATCAGAAGTCTGTCAGCAGACACTTCTACCCAAGTATCACGACATCCAGGGAATGAAGAGTTGTTCACGCGCTGTACAGGAACTCTTCTCCTGGCCAAAAATGGTTTCCCAAATAAAAGACTACTCCTGCTGCACGTCTTTTCGGTCGCATAGCAACAGCGAGTTACGCCCATGCCAACCCAAGGCTCCGTGGGATACTGTTGCTGTCGACTAAAGGGAACTATAACCATGTTCATCGAAAGGAAAACAAATTTTGCTCGTCGTTGCCGATCTTTTTTCCCTGTGGATGGAAGCGAATTACCTTCTTACCCGAAAAAGAAGTGCTCAATCGTTTCAGCCACCACAGACGCGAAGGAGGAAGCGCGATTACGACTTGTTCGTACCTCATATCAAAA
The DNA here is from genome assembly GCA_032872505.1 of Leptopilina syphax. Lineage (NCBI taxonomy): Eukaryota > Metazoa > Arthropoda > Insecta > Hymenoptera > Figitidae > Leptopilina > Leptopilina syphax. The sequence goes on along the minus strand of CM065469.1, from coordinate 17,039,754 downwards.
ATAGGACTCTGACGTCGCCGACATTCTATTCCATGTCAGAAATCGGCGAATTACGGCAACCGGACGGACGCCAAGTCAAGTCCTATTCAATACCAAGGCAAAGAGATGAATGCGCTCTACAGACCGGAAGAAAGGCTCCAATGCATTTGGAAGAACGTATCCAGGAAATCTCTCAACATCAAGCCGCTTACACCCACAATTATGCCGTGCCACTTAAAGTTAACCAAAAATTCCCTCTTAACAGTAAGTTTATGTACAAACGCCTCGCCTGTTAAACAAGGAAAACGGTTATCGCGCTGGTTTAGGTCCCCGTGGAGAAGGTTCATACGCAATAAAACGCCATCGTGGAGGAGAAATCTGCAATGTTGATTTGAGAAATCGACTGGCAAAAAATTCACCGTATAGATCTGAAACGCGCATTTCCCTCTAGAAAGAGCGGAAAATCCGAAAAACCCAAAATCAGTCAACCCGGAAACACATGCCGGAAAACACCCGAATTATCGAGAATAACCGAAAAAACTAAGAAGACGCGAAATTAAACTCGGTTATAATTTAAGTTCTTCGAACAAATTCCAAAACTAACGATTTTAATTTTTCTCGTCTTTAAGCACCGAAAAAAGCGCGAGTAACATTAAAAAAATGTCAACTATTTCTGTAAATAAGCGCTACAATTTACAACCGCGATAGTTAAAAACGAGTAACGAATTTTTGACCGTTATGATCAAATTCGTAGTTGTATTTTATTTTTTCACTTTTTCTACAATTTGCGTTAATCTTATTTTTCTTACAGGATTATTTTACTTTAATATTACTAAGCGTTGTAATTAAATTTTATTTATACTTTTCAGATTATTACAATATTCTTATTAATGTCTTCGAATTGCGGTAAATTAGTTTTTCATAAATTGTTCTCACCGAGAAAATTTTAACTTGTCATCGCATTATTGTAATAAGTTCCTTTATTTGTTTTAAATTCTGCGAATATCTTCCTTTTTATGTATTTTTCTAATTGTATTTTCTACTAGCTTTAGCTATCTTATATTATATTAAAATGTTTCCTTCGTCCACAAAATTTTTCGTTCAACGTTCAACGTTTATTTCAAAAAAATCGCCACCCGGAAACTCTCAATTTTTTGCCCTAATAAATCGAAAAATTAGGTAAAAATAGAGAAAAAAATGGCAAAATTAGAGTTATCAATTGACCAAGGATTTTATTTTTGGTACTGGCTCCTAGTGAGTCTCCTTACATTCCTACACAATTTCAAAAAAATCGCTGCCCGGAAACTCTCAATTTTTTTACCTAAAAAATCGAAAATGGTTTCTTTTTTGCTATGAAATCACCACGAATTCTAATACAAAACTTTCAAATTTTTCTATTTCCGACAGTAATATTTCTTTTTAAATAACTTCATTCTTAAAAAACAATTATACAATTATTGTTATTTATAAATTATTTATTGAATAATTTTATTTAAATATTTCAATATTAATTGCCATTTAAAAGAATTGAGTTTACAATTTTCAAAAATAGATGAACTTCAAAAGGCTTTCATTTGAAATTTCATAAACTTTTAATTTTTAATGAATGTAATTAGAAACTTTAAAAAACTTAGATTTTTTCAAAATGTTAATAGTTCAAATTCTTCTTGAAATTATTTAAATTTATCAATATATCGTCGGTTGGGTGCAGAAAGATGCCAATTCAGACTAATTAACAAATAGAAATTTTTTTTATACAAAATTTTTTTTTCACACAAATTTATGTTTATTTAAGTAATATATGTCGATTTTGGTAAAAATTATTTTGAATTTAACAATTACCATTGTTATGAACAATTACATGAACAATAATCAAGTTTCTTTGACATTTGTAAAGATTTTATGCATTTTTTAAACATAAAATGTTTATATAATATGTACATTCTTTCAAAAACTTTAAAAATTTATTAGCAAAAAACAATTACATTTGTAATTACACAATTATTTTTCTTATTCTAACGAGTGTACAGTCATGTAAAGCTCTACTTGATTATTGCTAACTAGATTATTGTTCATGTAATTGTTAATAACAATGGTAATTGTTAAATTCCAAATAATTTTTACTAAAATCGACATATATTACTTAAATTAACATAAATTTGTGTGAGAAAAGAAATTTTTTACAAAAAAATTTCTATTTGTTAATTAACATTGTTTGCAACAATTTAAATAAATTGTATTATACATTATTATTTGTCTGGTGGTCATGCTGGACTAATTTAAATTGATTCCAATCATCTGCAACGAAAAAATAGAAAAATTAACATGATTTTTTCTAAAAATATTGTAAATTATTAACTTTGAATAACAAAAAAAAAATATAAACAATTTAAAATTCAAAAATTGGTTTAAAGGAATCTCTTAGAAATTTTATTCCCTTCAATTTAAGACCAAATCCATGAAAATCCGATAAAATTTGTAGGTTCCAGACAATTTTAAACAGTAAATTGTAAAAAATGCCAATGTGCGCAGGGCGAGTTTAACGTCATATAAAGCTCTACAAAGCTGCAGTTTTTAATTAATAACATTTTTCTAATTAAGGCTTATTTTCTTCGAAACGGTTTTACACTTGGAGACATTTAAGGAATAGAATAAAATTTTAATTTTTTTGTTAGGACGTAAAGAACATATTTGTTTATTAACATTTTATAAACAAATTATATAAAAAATTATAAAAAACAAAAAAATTTAAAAACAAAAAATATATTCAAATAGTACAATCCAAGACGAAAAAACCCATATTTTAATTTTAAAATCCGTCAACTGGAACTCGAGAAAAAAATTTGTAAATGAAGCAGTACTAAAAAATTCAATTGTTAATAACTTTTACTAAAAATTATTTTTTGCCTTAATATTTTCAGGGATTCTTCTTAACGATATTAAGAGTCAATAAAAACTATTTTGGTTCAAAAAAAATTTTTTTAGTTTTAGGTGATCCGTTTGAGAAATTCTGACCCATTGAGAAATAAAAATTATGCATAAAATGGATATATTTCTTATTTCTTAATCATAATTCTTAACAATTAACAATTTTCTAATATTTTTTATAAATAAAAAGCATACAAATTTGTATAACTTAGATCAGTCAAACGAAGTTTCTTATAAAAAGCGTATAAAAAACAAAATTTATTTGTTAATCATAACTTTTAAAAAAAATTTTAATTTTCCAATTTCAAATATTATTTTATTATAAATCATGAAAAATACCTGCATATTTTCTATTTGTCAAACAATATTTTCTAAAGAAAAAAAACAAAACCATACGCAAAAGTCAAACTTCAGATGTGGACAAACAGAATGAATGAATTATTGATTATTATATTTAATAATAAGTAATATTATATTTAATTATTGCATATTTTTACTTAAGTAATTCATATTTGGTACAAATAACTATTTATTTGATGCTATGAAATAAAATATTTTTGTTTAGTAAACATTTACTTATCTCAAATAAATAAAAACAAATAATTATACATAAATACAACCGAGCGAGCGTTAGCGAGTGAGGATATGTCGCTAGTAAGTTATAATAATGTTTTATTTTCTATTTTATTCCCAATTTGTAAAATTCTAAATCATGGCTTTTACTCGAGACAGACCCCGTGGAATTGATAACCGATAAATTAACAGAAGTTGATTTTCCAATTATTCGCGAAACTAGTTCGTATTTTTCTGTCACCGAGTATAAGCGAGGATTCCGAATTGCTGGAATGCGGCATCAGCCGGTCGCACTAGGCCGCGTCAGCCAATCAGAGCGTCGCTCGCTCCCACTGCGCGCGCTTCCCCACTCAACGGCGCTACAGAGCTCGAAGACAGAGCTCTCATCGTCACTTACTTACGAGCAGCCGACCTGCCTGGTCGCTTCGCTCTTGATCACCGCGAACAGCAAATTCCCATTGTAACGACTTCTTCTCGAGCTGCCTGCCTGCACGGTCGCACCGCTCGCACCCAACGTAAACAGTGTCACTTAAAAAATAAATTCACTTTTGTTTTGTCATTTTAATTAATTTCTATTAGTTCTCAACTTTTATTTGTTTCCCATCCATTTAACTTTCGAGTTTTATTCAACGCGCTTTTGCCGGATGAGTTTCTTTTCATTCGCCACAAATTTTTGGAAACTCTTGCGAGGGTCCAAAATTTCTTTTCTTTTCTCCTTTCCTTTTAAGAATTTTTAGAAACTTTCTGAGGGTCTAAAATTCTTAAACTTCCTTTTCCCGAGTAACACAAACTTCGGAAACTCCCGGAGGGTCCGAGATTTCTTCAATTTAAATTCGCCGTTTCACGAGTTTTCGGAAACTTGTTTTCGCAAGGGTCCAAAACTCGCTGATATTGTCAAAGCCCAAAATTGACGGTATCAACCCTCCCCCATGAAACACACTGTTACATACATTAGCGCAATTTTTTGGCTTATTGTAACAAATAGCTTGAATATTCAATTTCTTTTATTTTAAATATTTGCTGATAAATAATTATTTTTATCCTTTGTTACTATTTTCAATTACATAAAGTTTTGTTTCTATATTTATTTTTCTTTATTACTTTTGTAATAAATATAAATTATTAAATATATACCATTTTTCTAGTTTTAATTATCTGAGGCTGAATTAGAATTTATATTCATTGTTATTGTTATTAATAATATTAACAAACGTTTTTTGTTTATTTAATTTTCTTAATTAATTTTTAATTCAAAAATTGAATATTTAATATTTCTAAAATTTAGTTATCTGATTATCTGCTAATGAATAATATATTATTATTGAACTGTTAAAATTAATTTTTTTCACTCATTAAAGTTCTCAACTTTTCACTCAAAATAAAAGAAAGAGACAGTTTAAATTTAAAAGTTAGCGCCAAATAATTGGGACAACCGCAGCTCCATCTACAACGTGACTTTTTTCTTGATAGTGTACCTTTCTCTTAAGGCCTAAGAACTTATTCACATTTATTCTCTTGACAAAGTTCTTACTTGTCTGATCTTTTTTTTAATGACTTGAGGCTTAGCCAACTGTCAGAACACACACTCTTATATACTAACTTGTTTTTGCGTTTCTACAGAACGACTTGAAAATTAGAAGTACTCGCATTTACCTGGACCACCTGTCAATGGGTTTTATCGCTAGAGAAGAGGGAAACTGAAGAAAACCTCTCCTGAGTACAACCGGTTTATTGACAGCCGAGTTCTAACGGTGTGTACTGGACAATAATCGACTGTGCACATCATTATACCTCGACGTCAAACCTCCCTCTTGATATATTACGAATGTAGTGAGAAAACACCGGGCTATAGCGAGAGTCGAAGCGCGGTCACCCATCCAAGTACTAACCGCACTGGATGTCGCTTAAAACTTGTAAAAATAGGAACGATACGTATTACTTACAAATTATGTTCCCTATGCTACCGCACTGAATGGAACGAGTTGACATAATAGTCAAACCTGACATCCTTCCTTTTAGGACGAGTCAAATATATATTATATTTTTTATTGTTAAAGCAATTGTTCACTGTTATTTCTCAGTCTAAGCTATTTCGAACACCTTAACAATATTTTAATTCAAAAATTATGTCTAATATTGATAAAGTTTTGCCGACAAACTCTATTTCTGGTCAGTTGACGCAACAAATATTTATTGTAACAACACGTCTCTCCGGAAAAGACGAAACGAAGTGACTGAAGATATGTCGCTAAATGATTACTCGGTTGAAATCTCAGAACTCAACGCAATTACACCCTGATGCTTTAATTATTTGTATTCAAAAAACAGATATGTAAAAACAATTACGATAGTATTTACGGTTAAGACAATCCATCAAAGAATTATTTTTAACAGATGTGTTTTAACCATCTCAGTTTGGTTGTGATAGTCAGTATAAACTTAATTTTTTTAACCATGTCTTATTTATTTTTAATTACTATTTTTTAACCGAGCTATTTCTAGCATTCGGTTAAACACAATTTTTTTCAGTGTATATATTGGAATTATTAAATCTTTTGTCAACACCGATACATTTATTGCATTTAACATGAACTTGCAATTTTGATGGGTAGTGCAGACGCACACAGAATGAGCTTCACAAAAGACTTCTTTAAGACATCATTTTAAAAAATATATAATTAAACTTAAAATAAATTTAATTAAATATATTACTGTGTTTCAACTTAGAAATTATTGTAAAAGAAATGTTTATTTAGGAAGATCTGAAGGGCTAAAAGGACGCCTAAAAGACGTCTTTAAGACATAGTTTAAACGTTCTTTTTGATCTCTTTCAGACGTCTTTTGGACATCTTTTGGGCCAGACATGAAATGTCTTCTAGACGTCTTTTAGTTGACTTTATGATGTTTCCAAGACATTACCATCATTGTCCCTGGATGTCCGCGGACACAAAGAGTCGTCTATAAGACGTCCCTGTGCCCACTGGGTCATTTAGTCTTTTAATTAGTGCAAACATACTACCAAATATTGCATAATTGTTGCAAGCTCACTGCAACTTTTCAAAAATATTTCTCAAGATAAAAAATATTTTATTTTGATTAATTTATTTTAGGTTCAATATATTTCTGACGTTTCTTTTTATTAATGAGACAATTTTGAAAACATATTTAAGAAGACTAGAAATTTTAACCATATAAATCAATAATCACTAATCTTGCGAGTAAGTTTACTTTTGAACACTTGAAACTCGTTTATCACAAACAGTGTTACCTGCTTTGTGGAAGAAAATAATGTGACGAAAATCATCAAATTATATTACGTAGCCACTAATTATTGTACAATAAATAAATAATGTCATAAAAATTCAATTACATATTGTTCACCCTGTTACAATCTTAATTATTATAATTTCCCTAATGTTTCCCGATTTTATTTTAAAATTAATTAAAATAGGGACGGGGTAGTAAATAACAAGATATTACTTTAGTTGAACAAATATATGTTTTTTTTATGAAATAAGATAAAATTGATGAAAATAAGAGATGGACAAAGGCTTTCTAATGTGAGTCTTAGAGTGGTTGATTGTTTACCTTGGACAACTACTGGAACTGGGTTTAGAGCACTGTGTCGTGAAGAACCACTTGTTATAGATCAAATTTTAAGACTGACTTGTGCAGAGCACCACTTCTCAATTTGAGACTTATAATATTGACGGCTACATTTTCTTGACTGCTTTTCTAGACTGCTTTCTTAGACTGACTTCTTAGACTGAACTGCTGTTGGTGGTCTGGCTCTTCTTATACCCAAATTTCCCTGTGTATTTAAAGAAACTGTACGTTTTGCCATGTATTTGAAGAATCGTTTGCTTTGCCATGCATTTGAAGAATCGTTCGCTTTTCCATGCATTTGGAGAAACCCTTTGTTGCAGGAACACTTGTGGTGACTCACCATTAGATCGCACGTGTCCATTGCTTATCACTCATATGTTATTTTATAATTTTGTTATTTCCATTAATTGTTTATAATTTGTTGTTACAATTGATTGTATATTGTTTATGTTTATTATTGTTTATTATTATTTCTAATGTTTAATCTTACAATTTATTGTGGTTTATTATTGTTATTTGTTATAATTTATTGTCGTTTATTATTTGTTATATTTATTTATTATAATAATATGTTAAATAATTATGGTAACTATTATTACTATTATTATTAATTATTATGATTGTTATTATTAATTATTGTAATTATTATGATTATTATTATTAATTATTATAATTATTATTAATATTATTTTACATATTATTATTAACATTATTGAAAACCAGCACAAATAACGCGCGCTAAAGCGCGCGTGAAGTTTCTTATTTCACTTTTAACATATATAACAATAATGTAATTTTTACACTACATGTTACATGAGAATAAGACTTAAATTTTTATTCCGTTAAACATGTTATATTTTAAGGTTGACTATTGTTCATAGAAAAGCGTGATTGCCAATGAGACGATAATGGAAGATATGTTAATTACAGTATTTTTGACTTATTAATTATCAAAAATAAATTACATTTAATTACAATTAATTACTTATTTGTTATTTTGTTTCTAATAGTTTTCTAGTCAAAATTAAATAATATTATTTTCATGCCATTAACATTAAAAAATTCAATTATTCAGAAGAATTCTACACAAAATCACTATTTTTCTAAATTTATTCTGTCACGCCCGCCAAATGAAGTATTTAATTTATTATTATTAATACTCAAAAGAAATAAAATTATCTTTACAAAATTTTAATAAAAAATTCTTCGAAAAATTTATGAAAAATTACAAAAATGTTATCTTTTTAAATTATTGTTTAGCTATTAACAGCTAAACAAACGCGCGCTAAAGCGCGCGTGTAGTTTCTCTTAGTATCAATAGATATTGAATTAGTTTAAGTTTTTTGAAATGTTACTTCAGTAATTTACGACAAATTCATGTTACAAATAACAAAAAAACTAAAAAAATTTGTGAGCAAAAATTTTGAATGCTTTGCTAACTTTGCACAAAATTCATTTTTGCACAAAATTCATTTTTAAGCCTCCTAAAAATAAATTGAATTTTTGAAAATTTATAACTGATTGCATAAATGCAATTATTTTCAAAAGTAATAAAATTTTTCTCAGAAATTCAATTATGTTCAAGAATTTTTTAATATTCTCGTCAAAATGTCAATTATTTTTAAAAAATTTAATAAGAAATCTATTATTTACAATATTTTTATAAATTTCTTCGCAATAATTTAATTATTTTTATAAATAATAAAATTTCTTTCAGGAATTCAATTATTTTCATAAATAAAACTCATCACAGAGTTTAAATTATTTTTAATACAATTTTAATCAAATTCATCGAAAAATGTAATTATTGTTTTTAAAAATTTTATGAAAAATCGTTAAAAGAAATCAAAGATTTAAAAATTTTTTGATAAAATTCTTTATGAGTGTTACGTATGAAATCGTAACGATTTTTAATTTTTTTATTAATTAAAAATTATTTATATTATATAGCTTCATAAAAATTGGGAATCTTGTAATTAGGTTAAGCACACATAATCACAAACCTTAAAGGACAGACAAAACAACTCAGCATTGATACAAGATTATTAATTTTAATTCTATAAAATTAGTAACCCTTATTAAATTTCTTTGGTTTCATTAGTATTTGGATATTGAAATTATATAGAATTATTACAAAAGTCACGGACAACACCCATATTTCGAAATAAAATTTATTAATTTTGAAAGAGTCATTTTCCAATGAAAGACTCTAAATGTATTGGTTTAAATACAAAGAAAAGTAAAATACATATTAAAGGTATAGTGGATTTAGATCATTGAACAAGTGTTGGCCAACTTATGGAATTTGCAAGCTTGTGAAAAGCTTGCCTGGCAACAAATGAGTTCAATGAGCTGTGTGCAACAGCCTCCCCACTATTAGCGTTGTTATGAAATTTCAAGGTGTGATCCGTGATTTCGATCGATTTAACGATTGAGTTTGACTTGGTTCCTCCCGCAACAAAGTTGTGTATATTTACTTTGTTGTTCGCGGGAATTGAGAGTTTTTTTTTGATTATATAAAATAATATATATATATTTTGTGAAGTTTCTTGAGATATTTCCATTTTTTTAACTGATATTTCGAGTTTGTTTTATGCATTATTTGATAAAATTCAATTTGTATTAAAGGTGATTAATTAAAGAGATACGCGGAATTAAAATAGAAGTAAAAGAGATCAATTGAATAAAATTTAAGTACGGTGACCCCGATTCTTAAATATTTGTTCAATTATACAAAATCAGTGAATATAGAAAAAGGAATTTATTTTTCATTGTGGAATTTTCAAATAATATAAATATATAAAAAGTGATATCTAAATAAGAAGGCGACCAAGGAAATAAATTGGAATATTGAAATATTAATCACAAACAGGTGTATACTAAACGTTTCACCAGAGGAAGTAAACGGATACTTTTCTGAAATAAGTTAAACGTAATAAAATTGTTCTGGTGAGTTGAATTAATACTGTCCAACATACTACACACTCTATACAACTACACAGTCATCTTGATTTGCTTGATATTGCGCATAAAAAATAGATTATCATTATTAATTTGTAATTAATAATAAACATATACAATCGGGAATGTCAGTCTGTTTAAGATAATATACAATATTTTTATAATAAACCATATATTATTTTAACTGTATGGAAAGGTGTTTTATTGCAATCTTACACCTGTTACAATATACCTTTTTATTTACATTCGTATAAATACCGTCTAACCGGAGCCTTTGAATAATAGTGGACTTAAGAAAAGGATCCACTACCTCGAAATATTTTTATTCCGAAGGGCAATACGTTTACTTTGAGATATTTGATTATTGATTTGTTTTGCTCTTTGATTTGAAGAAAGTAATCTTTCAATATATCAAAAGCGGAATTTGTTTGAAATAAGATTTATTAAATTATTAAATAAATAATTAAATTCATATCTAACAATGAGACTTCAATTTTAAGAAATTTTAAATATTAAATAAATTATTTATTTTTCCATTTAAATTATTGAATTATCTAATTAAAAATTTATTTCAAAATGAGTTTCAGTTAAAGTTTTACATAATAATTGATTATTAAAAGCATTATAGCATGAATTTTAAGAAATAATTAAATTTTAAAATGGTTTTAAATCAAATTCTTTAAAAATTTGTATTTTTCATACTTATATCTAACAATTCTGTAGAATTAATTATTTTAAAAAAGTTTAATTGGATTTTATCCTAAAATTCTTTGAAGTGTTTATTTTTTAATTCGTATTTCATTGAAGAATTTCTGAATAATTTAAATTTCGTAAAATTGATTTGTAAACAAATGGATTTTAAAATTCTCAAAGAACTTTTTTCAAAAATTATTAAAAATAATTTATTCCTGTGAAAAAATAATAACACAGCCACACAAAAAAAAAAAAAAGTTCTGATCTAGGGGTCTCACTATGTAGACTTTATGTTTTTTGGGTCGCTGAATCCGAATCCGAGGTCCATTTAACCCCATCAGATCAGGATTTTGACATAACCTCAAAAAACCAATATGGCGGACACATTTTTGAAAAGTTCATCGGATTCGCTTGAAATTCGTTACTCGGAGGTTTTTGGGGTCGCTGATTACGAATTTGAAGTCTGATTTCAAAAATTCAAAATGGCGGATCCAATATGGCGGACAAGTTTTTGAAAAATTCATCGGATTCGCTTGAAATTCGTTACTCTGGGGTTTTTGGGGTCGCTGATTACGAAAATGATGTCGGTTTTTCAAAATTCAAATTTTTTTTTTTTCAAAATTTTTTCAAATTCAAAATTTTGAAAAACCGACATCAATTTCGTAATCAGCGACCCCAAAAACCCCAGAGTAACGAATTTCAAGCGAATCCGATGAATTTTTCAAAAACTTGTCCGCCATATTGGATCCGCCATTTTGAATTTTTGAAATCAGACTTCAAATTCGTAATCAGCGACCCCAAAAACCCCCGAGTAACGAATTTCAAGCGAATCCGATGAACTTTTCAAAAATGTGTCCGCCATATTGGTTTTTTGAGGTTATGTCAAAATCCTGATCTGATGGGGTTAAATGGACCTCGGATTCGGATTCAGCGACCCAAAAAACATAAAGTCTACATAGTGAGACCCCCAGATCAGAACTTTTTTTTTTTGTGTGGCTGTGTAATGATTAAAATTTATTTAGAAAAGAAGTTATTGATGTTTTTAAATAATTTCAGAAATAGGTAAATAAATGTAATAGAGTCATTTTTTTCATTTTATTATAACTCACTTATTTTTAAAAATTTATTAAATTTGTTAAGAACCTTTTTTACGTAAAGACCATTGAAGTTTAATAAAAAAAATTAAAAATTAAAAAATATCAATTTTTTAAATTATTTATTTATAAAATTATATTTATTTTTATTGTTTAAGCATGAGCCCTATCAGATTTTGTTTTTAAAAAAAATCTTATTTCAAAGTTTAAGATCTCATTAAAAAACCGTGAAATTTTTTAGAATGGCATCTGTCTTTGTTTTTTAGTAATAAATTGTCAAAGTTTTAATTGCACTATCGCGCGCAGCTGACAGTGGGATTTTTTTACAATTTACTGTACAAAAACTACTACAGCCTACAATTTTTAACCGATTTAAGTCTTTTTTGTTTTAAATTAAAGGGGACATCCCGGGAGGCCGATTTTTTAAACATTAATTGTTTATAATTTTTTATTTTAAAAAAATTAATACAATTTTTTTTAAAAGGACGTTTGATTCCTTTGATTCCTCTTCACTAAAAAATGTTTTTTTTTCACATTTACTTTTATATGTAGGTTCATTTAAAGAATATATATCCTCTGCTTGTTTAAATAAGTTATTTTTTAAACAAGTAGGACATGTATTCTTGAAATAAAATTTAATAAAAAAGAAAATGTGGAAAAAAACTTTCTTTGGTGAAGAGGAATCAAAGTTATCTATTTGTTAAATTATATTGTTTATAACAATTTAAATAAGTTATATTTTGAACGAGGAAGACATATATTCTTTAAATGAACCTAAATATAAAAGTAAATGTGAAAAAAAACATTTTTTAGTGAACAGGAATCAAAGTTAACTTTTTGTTAATTAATATTATTTATAACATTTTAAATAAATTATTTTATGTTTTATTACTTGTCTGGTGGTCATATTAGATTATTTTAAACTGATTTACCCAGGCGCGAAAGACCAATGCTGACGATAGATTAAAGGTTGATTGAGTCTTGAACGCTCAGTGTGGGTAACTCACAGTAGAAGCAGTCTTTACATCACTGTCAATCAATATTAGTTCAATATTGGTTCAACATTGGACCCAATGCTCGTCCCATGCTCGATTCAAGATTCGGTCAATCTTTATGAGTGAAGTTCGAACATCTAATTTAGATTCAAGCTTGAATCAATCTTTACACAATATTCAGTTTATCTTTATTTATTACCGTGTTCACTTAATTAAATAATATTATAATAATTATAATTATAATAATTGTTTCAAATAATAATAATAATTAACATTAAGTTATCAATTGATTAATAAATATTTATTTAGTATAAATATATTATTATTTGTAACATTCATATTTAAAGAAAGTTAAATGGAAAATTTTTTTTATAAATGTTTTCAAAATTACTATAGATAATTAATAAATAATAATTAAAATGTGCAATAAATATTCCTGACACTGCATCATATTTAATAATTTTATTAATTATGTTAACTTTTAATATTAATTTAATTAATTATTATTTATTTATTAATTAATTATTATAATTATTAATAATTATTGTTCAATTAATAAATATTATTATAATTAATAATAATTATAATATTTAACATTATAAGCTTGAATCAATCTTTACACAATATTCAGTTTATCTTTATTTATTACCGTGTTCACTTAATTAAATAATATTATAATAATTATAATTATAATAATTGTTTCAAATAATAATAATAATTAACATTAAGTTATCAATTGATTAATAAATATTTATTTAGTATAAATATATTATTATTTGTAACATTCATATTTAAAGAAAGTTAAATGGAAAATTTTTTTTATAAATGTTTTCAAAATTACTATAGATAATTAATAAATAATAATTAAAATGTGCAATAAATATTCCTGACACTGCATCATATTTAATAATTTTATTAATTATGTTAACTTTTAATATTAATTTAATTAATTATTATTTATTTATTAATTAATTATTATAATTATTAATAATTATTGTTCAATTAATAAATATTATTATAATTAATAATAATTATAATATTTAACATTATAAGCTTGAATCAATCTTTACACAATATTCAGTTTATCTTTATTTATTACCGTGTTCACTTAATTAAATAATATTATAATAATTATAATTATAATAATTGTTTCAAATAATAATAATAATTAACATTAAGTTATCAATTGATTAATAAATATTTATTTAGTATAAATATATTATTATTTGTAACATTCATATTTAAAGAAAGTTAAATGGAAAATTTTTTTTATAAATGTTTTCAAAATTACTATAGATAATTAATAAATAATAATTAAAATGTGCAATAAATATTCCTGACACTGCATCATATTTAATAATTTTATTAATTATGTTAACTTTTAATATTAATTTAATTAATTATTATTTATTTATTAATTAATTATTATAATTATTAATAATTATTGTTCAATTAATAAATATTATTATAATTAATAATAATTATAATATTTAACATTATAAGCTTGAATCAATCTTTACACAATATTCAGTTTATCTTTATTTATTACCGTGTTCACTTAATTAAATAATATTATAATAATTATAATTATAATAATTGTTTCAAATAATAATAATAATTAACATTAAGTTATCAATTGATTAATAAATATTTATTTAGTATAAATATATTATTATTTGTAACATTCATATTTAAAGAAAGTTAAATGGAAAATTTTTTTTATAAATGTTTTCAAAATTACTATAGATAATTAATAAATAATAATTAAAATGTGCAATAAATATTCCTGACACTGCATCATATTTAATAATTTTATTAATTATGTTAACTTTTAATATTAATTTAATTAATTATTATTTATTTATTAATTAATTATTATAATTATTAATAATTATTGTTCAATTAATAAATATTATTATAATTAATAATAATTATAATATTTAACATTATAATTCATTATTATTCCAAATTATATTTATTTAAATAATATATTATTAATATGTCTAATAATAAATGTTAATAATTTTGTTACTGAATAATAAAAAATATCAATTATTTATCGATGTTTATTAAATTATTCATTAAATATTTTTAATTTTAAAATGTTTTAAAAGTTGAATTTTGTAATGATTATAATTTTATTATTAGTTATTTAATATTTATTTTTAATAATTAAAATAATTCAGGATTAGTATGTGTAAAATTTTTAGTCATAGTTTTCACTTTGCCCTTATAAGTAACAAAGTATACGGCACTGGCATTAATATATTTGATTAGTCCGAGGTCTCGTCGAGACTCAGTGGCCGTGCGGTTTAAGTGGTTGCGTCAAGGACTTCCGGAATGCGTCTGGGGCGGGGGGACGTGAGTTCGATCCCACATGCGAGCGGATTTTTTCATTATAAGCGTTACATAAAATAATAAAATTACTATTTAATCTGTATAATTAATAAGTGTTGTGAAAAAAAACTTGTGAACTTGTTTGTAAATAATATTAAAAGTCTGTCAAAAATTAAGTTAAAAAATGTACAAATTATCACAAATTGTGTTTTTTTTTGCTAAAATTATTTTTCAATATTATTATGTTAAATGACATTTATTGTTAGTCATATAATATTTATATGAAAATAATATAATTATTATAATAATAACTTATTGTCATTAAATATGTAAATACATATATATTAATAACAATACTGTTTATTATTAATAATAATAATTAATATATTCACGTTATATTGAATGAACGCGTGAGAAGCGTGTAAATTTGGGAACAGTGGAAGCAGTCTTGTTCAGTCCTGCTTTCGGCTTCCGCAGCATTGATTGAAGACTGAACGCCAGTCTTCAACAAAGACTGAGCGTCAGGTTTACATCGATGTTACTATTCCGGACTCAAGTAGCCTTGCTTTCGCTGTCCCACCAATCTTCAACCAATACTGACCAACCCTCAATCAAGCTTCGTAAAGCCTGAACTCACTGTCAGCTCGCGCCTGGGTAGATCATGTGCAGTAACGGAATAAAAAAATAAACGTCCTTTTAAAAAAAATGTATTATTTTTTTTAAAAAAAACGTTTCCCTGACAGTCGCTTTAGTACCTACTACTAATGTACTAACTACTAAATAATATTATAATACTTTTATAAAAAAAATTAAATTAATATTAAAAATATATACATTTTAATGCATCAACTTACGAAAAAATCACAACAAAATATTAACTTCAAAATAATAATAATAATAATAATAAAATGAAGAGCTTCTAAAGCGTAGTTTCCAAAACAAACTTCTAACAAACGTGATTTCTAAAACAAATGTGGAAGATAGGTAACATCCAAAATGTTTTTTAAACATACGTACATTGGACTTCGGGTGAACGACATTATATTTGAAGAGAGAATAATTTTTTGAAAAAAAAACATTGTCAAATAGAAGAAAAATGAATTTAGAAAAAGTTTTTAAAAATATTTTATTGGAATAGTTAAATTTTTCAATAGATGCGTTCTAAGTGATTTTAATAATGATTTAATTAGCATTCCGTTGGGATAGTATACATCAAAAACGAACTGATGAAAGCTTTTGGAAATGAAAACATTGAGAGGATGCTGGCAGTTGTTTCCCCTGAAGAATGCTCATTAATTAATTTGATGTTTCACCTAGTTTAAAACAATTTCAATTGTAACTTCTGCATTCTCTGAATATAAATTAAAATCGATTTTAAACCTTTCTCGCAATTTCATTACAATCTTGTAATTAAATTGCACAGGTTTGTGATTTCTTTGATTAAACAATCCATAATTTAATTTATCATTAGAAAGTTTTCTTTTTAATGTAATTTATTATTATAGACGTAAAATCTGTTGTCAATTTGCGCAATCATGCAACTTTTTTAATAAAATATTATGTTTGAAGAAAATATAATCTATTTACATATATAAATAAAATCAGTCGAAGTATTATGTATTATACATAATAAAGTAAAATAATTATTTTACTCAGTTTTAAATAGTAAAGTAATTTTCATCTTGTGGGAAAAATGGGTTTCGCCAGTAAATTATACGAGGATTGCATAGACTGTGATTAAGTTAACTGGTCTTGATTTATTGGTGGCCCATTCAAATTCATTCATGGCAGTTTGTCCGCAGTAAGACGAAGGTCCAGACACTCGAGACATATTCTCGGCTGCTAGCCATGAGTTAGAAATTCCCACGAGACGGAACATGAACTCTAAATAAGGTAGATGCGGCTTTCACTATATACAGATAGTATAATTTGCTAAACATCCGTATATTAATGCCGCTAATCGATCTATCTACCAGATAACTAATTCTCCTCAGAGAATTAGCTGGAACTTCGAATTCCGTGGCAAGAACCAATGACCAAAGTTTGTATCGACAGAAAAGTTCAAAGGTTATTACGGATTCATGTTTCTGCGATAACTTATTAGAATAATTAATAGTTTATTAATTGGTCAATTTGCAACTCTGCTCCTTACCACTGTCTCTTTCTCCCTCTCTTATTAATTTTTCGATAATTTCTTTAAAATGATAATTTTTTCATAATTATTATAGTGAAGGAGGACAAAACAAAAACATTCGGACAAATAGTTTTTAAAAATTAGTTAACTCCAACGTTTCGAAATCTAACTGATTTCCTCTTCAGGGAGTCTATAAAAATATAAAATAATATACAAAAACCGCTGCCAAGTTGTACATTTTTATAATTTTGGTGTTCATTTCATGAACACTTTGCTTCCTCATATAAATAATAATAATTAAAATATAAGAATTAGTTTTTATAAAAGGGTTAAAAATGATTAAATCTTGGTACAAAAAATGTGTTTTTATGTATTCTATAAGATGGTAATAATAGTTTAATAATTACACATAAGTTAATAAACAAGAGTATTGAAGTAATTATATTTTCCACAATTTTTGATTTTTCAAATGCCAATAATTTGTAAAGAAAAATATTTATAGGTGTTCTAACATTTTATTTAAGTTATGGTCAAGAAACGTTTTTTTACAAAATGAAAAATGCAAAAAAAAATAGTTAAACTTTATGAATCGTGCTGAAAATACTCTCACTTTATGTCCCCGGAGAGACCTACAATTTAAAAAAAATGGAAGCCTTTAGCTTCCAATTCAATTATTTATTTATTTATAACATTTATACAGGCAGTGCCCATTCGTACGTAAAGTACTAAAAGATTAGGTATAATGAAAATAAGTTTATAAATATGTCAAAAAATCACAATCGAAAATTTTGCTAATACAATCATTCCTCTATGAGGAAGCAAAATTATAAAATTTTAATAGTTACTTAATTAATAATAAATAAATTAAGTTGAGATTAACATACCTATAAAAGATTATAAAACCAATTTTGTAATAAATAAATAAATAAACATTAACATCATAGTTAAATAAATTAACACTGATAAACATGGACATTATGATGACACACATTTATAATAACACACCACAGACATTTTAAAAAAAGTACTTACATAAATAAATTAAAATAAAATAATCTTAAACTCTGCGTGTGAAGTAAAAATTAAAACTGAACTCCAAACACTATCGATTCTGTACTTTAATTGTTAAATAAAGACAAAAACAAATAAGAAACAAAGAGTAGTCAAATGAGCAATCACAGTATTAATTAATGGAAATAATTCAAAATCCGAGAAAATCATTTCGTATGAACTATCAAAATTATCTAAATCAGTTACTTTATTTAAACTATTACTTCCCTCTTTTTTTATTAAAAAAACATTCCTGAGAAAAGTCTTTTACTAAGAGTAGGTTCAATATCTAGCACTTCAAATTCATCCCATTTTATAAAATGTGGAATAGAATCCATTTTTGAAATTTGTTAAGTGATTACTAACAAAATTATGATATTTTACATATAAATCAACACTGAGAAAAATGGAGTTTGAAAAACTGAGAGTCAATATTGAAAAAACAGGACTCAGTCCAGTAAAAGTACATTAATTCATTTCCATCAAGCATCTTAGGGTACTGCGTATAGTGTATAGAGGGCCTTAGTTCCTAATGTCACTGTAAAGAGCATTGAAACACAGACGAAGATTATAAGGCGCGCTGCAGTGTGCATAGTAGAGAAACTGGACTCAGTCCTCTACTTCGAAATTTTCACAATAAAGAAATGCAGGCGCGTAACCTGTCAAAGTAAATGGCCAACGCGAAGCGAGTGTTTCCTTTTATTAACTTCATCAATTTTATATAAAAAAACAATAACCAATCATTAAAAGAAAGATGCACTCAAATGCACTCTTTATATATTCATATTTATTAATTCACAAGTTTTATTCTTCCCACATTTTCATACTTACAATTAACAACTAAATGCATCGGAAAATCTTACAATCATACAGGATTGAACACCTACCTAACCATACAACTAAATATACGCATAATTATAAATCGCACGCTTTTACATTAAGCCTCTCGGCTACGCAATCGATGAGGGAAATTTCCTATTTAAGAAACATCCCTTACCAATGAAATAAATTAGATCATGCGTAAATTTTACTTTGTAATTAATGTAAGTATGAATGTCAACAATCTTCATAATATTGAATAAATAATATTGTCAACTAGTTTAAATTTGATACGGTTATTAGAATTTTATAATAAATAAATAAAAAACATTAATTTTTTTTTAACCTTTTTCAAGTTTGACACTCCTCATGGTAAAGGCCGTAGCAGTATAAGCATGTAAAAATGGCCCCCTCTTGGATTGGGTCCATATTTAGGGAATAATTTTGACCTATTATGAGACTTATTTTCACCAAGTTTCAACTCGAAAAAAAAATTTGTTTTTGAGTTATACAATTTTTTTTGAAAAATTCAAAAAAATTAAAAAATTTTTTTTCCCTCCGAAATGGTTGAACCGATTTTCATAAAAAAATTTTTTTTGTACAATACAATATAAACAGTTAATAAAAAAAATTTTTCGACCAAATTCTAACAAAGAAAGTCAGTAAAAAGTCAGTAAAAAAAAATTTTTTTTTAATTTTTTTTTAAAAAACATTTTTTTATTGGAATTTTTTTTGCACAACCGCCATTTTTTTCTATAAAATAATAGTCATTTCAAAAGTAACATATATTTTTTGCAAGATGATTAAAAGGGTACTTTATACTTTAAAAAATAAAAAACCGATTTTTGGCCCCTAAATAGTACAGTTTTCTATATAAACGAGGGGCCAACATTTTTTAAAATTACATTAAAAATTAATTAAATTAAAAAAGTTATGCCTGTTTATTGTAAATATTGATTTTTTAGTATGTACAAGGTTTATTAAAAAAGTAAATGGACGTACACTACCATCGGGAATTACCGGTACGGCTGCACGCGCACGGCCCAAAAACATGTCAATCACTGAGAAAACGATTTATTTGATTAAAAAAAATTTTGTTTAAATCAAACTTAAAATATATTTGCTATACCCCAGTAAAAAAAGAAGTATTGAGTGGAGCGTTTAGGAATTGAGTGAAGCTCTGAGCCAATACGGATTCGAGTAAAAACCGTATTGGGACGTTTGACTCAATCTTTTTTTCATCCGCCGAATACGATCTTATTTTAGCATTAAAATTAAAATCACAAGGCCAGAGTACACATTATAAATTAAAAGCACAATTGTCCTGGAATGTAAAAATGCCGATTTCGATAAGAAACAGTGAATATTTGTTAAAAATTGGTAAAAGCAAAGTTTGACAAGCGCGACTGAATTTACCATGTGAATAAATGAATTTGTAAGTTTACTAGAACCAAAAGGGCGCGCGTTGCGCGCCCACTTCTGGTCCTTTCCAACGACAAAAACCTTAATATAACCTTTAATTAAATCTTAATTAAATAAAAACATATGTTTATATTTTAAAAATTATTTCTCTGTTAATAAGATTGTTTAAAAGTTTTTTAATTTTTTAAATGTAAGTTTGACACATTGAATTTTCTAAAAAAAAATTACACGTTAATGCCTATGAAAAATTTCCATTCTGGATTAATTTAAAGAAAGAAAAATCAGTAACCTTCTATATTATAGAAATTTTGTAGATTTTTCTGCCAAAATACAGGCGACATTTTTTATAAATTAATACTTGGAGTTTTGCACATCAATACATGGTAATTTAATTTTCCCAAAACATTAAGAACATTCTTGAATTTGCAATTGTATATAAGAATTGTTAATAACAATTTTAATTTATTTGACCCTATTATTTATTTGACCCTAAATTTGCCACTGTTTGAATGAATATTGTTTATAGGGAGTAATGTCCCGGGAAGACTTGTCCTCAATTTGCTATTGTTTTAATAAATAATTTTTTACTGGGGAGAGATGTCCTGGGGAGATTTGTCCTAGGGAGACTTGTCCTGAATTTGTCACTGTTTTAATAAACATTTTTTAACTGGGGAGTGATGTCCCGGGGAGACTTGTCCTAAATTTGCCACTGTTTGAATGAATATTATTTATAGGGAGTAATGTCCTGGGGAGACTTGTCCTGAATTTGCCATTGTTTTAATAAATAACACAGGCCGACAAAATTTTGGCGAATCTCAGAACCAAGAACCGGACAATACTTTTCCGAAGGTCTTTGACGTGTTGAATCCGAATCTTACCTTAGAATTGCCCCATCACCTCAGGTTTTCGAGATATTCTAACCTAAAAGTAACAAAAACACGTTTTTTGGCCATTTTTGAAGTCATGTACAATTAAGAGAAAATTTTTTTTCTAAAAGTTATTTGCGGCATCTAAAAGTACTATTCTTCTCCTTCAAAAAACCCTTTGAAACTTGAAAAAATTTTTATTTGACACTGAGATATCGTCATTTGAAGTTTTTTAATGTGGTTAATTTGTCAAAATTCGTAAACTGACTAGCACGAAGTAGTATAAGAAGACCTCACGCGGGTTTAAAATCAGCCTGCATTTGGGGGATCAGAGTTATGAGAGTTCTCACAACGTTCAGAGGTTGCGCCTCTGTAGTGGAAATTTGGTATTAAAATATCGTCTGCTTATAACTTATTCTGTACTTTACATTTTCTCCGCATGAGCGCGCTGCCTCTGAACGTTGTGCAGATTATATTTTCTCATAGTAACTCTGATCCCCAAAATGATACTGATTTTTGCCACTATAACTATTGGCGTTGGGTCTCCTTATACTACTTAATGCTGACTAGTATGGCGGCCGAATTTTTAAAAATTTAATAAATTTGCTTTAAATTCATTACTCGGGGGTTTTCGGGGTCGCTGATTACGAATCTGGTTTCAGATTTTCAAAATTCAAAATAGCGGATCTAATATGGCGGCCGAATTTTTAAAAATTTAATGGATTCGCTTTGAATTTGTTACTCGGGGGTTTTCGGGGTCGCTGATTTCGAATCTTGTTTCAGATTTTTAAAATTTAAAATGGTGGATCCAATATAGAGGCCGAATTTTTAAAAATTTAATGGATTTGCTTTAAATTTATTACACGGGGGTATTCGGGGTCGCTGATTTCGAATCTGGTTTCAGATTTTCAAAATTCAAAATGGCGGATTTAATATGTAGACTAAAATGCTTAGAAATTAATCAGATTTTCTTGAAACACAGTGAGAAATGCATTTCAACGCACTCAGCCGAACCCAGAGTCACGAAACGAGGACGTGGCGTTAATGACTCCATTTTTTTTGCAATTTTTTTTTATTTTAAAAAAATTTTTTCAAAAATTTTTATATTTTAATTAAGGAAGATTTTTTTATATATATTTTTTTTAATTTTTATTGTTTTTTTTAATTTATTAGAATTTTATTGTAATTTTTTTCACTGACGTTAAGTTAAGAATTCGGGTTACTTTTCCTTTTTATGAAAACGATCTCGTTTTATCTCGAATGATCGTTTCAAAGTTTTTCGCTTGTGAACAATAGTAATGTCATTTCTTTTTAAGGACCAACAATAATCCGCCATCATCCGTTCGTCCCACTTACCTTGATAGTGTCGCTCCTTTTCCTTAAAATCCTGATAGAAACGTTCACCCATTTCTTCACTGAATGCTTCAACGTTTTCGGGGAAGTAATTTAAGTGAGAAAACAAGAAGTGGAGTTTTAAGCTTATTAAGCAGCCTAACTTCTTAAAATTTAATAGCATTGTAGATACAATAGTTTTATATTTAGGGTCCCGATTGTTTCCTAAAAAGCCTTGCACAAATGCTTTAAAACTTAGTCAAGCATTCTTTTCAACAGTTGTCATGGTTTTCTCAAAAGCTTCATCTTTCATCAGCGCTCTTATATCAGGCCCTACAAAAACTCCTGCTTAAACTTTTGCATCACTTAATTTAGGAAATTTGAGTCGAAGGTACGTAAAGCATTTACCAGCTGGATCAAGAGCTTTTACATATTGCTTTATTATTCCTAATTTAGTTTGGAGTGGTGGTAACAAGATTCGCATAAGATTAACGAGACTTTTGTGAACAACATTATTAAAACCAATTTTCCACTCACATCTTTTTGTCCAATTTTTTTTACCCAATGTCGTTGTCGATCGCGGCCGTCCCAAAGGCAAAGAAAACAAGTATATTTAGTATTTCCTAATTGTAAACCAACTAAAAGATTGATCATTTTGAAGTCACCACAAATTAGCCAATTATGCTCACGGTAATTAATTTTTTTCAGTAAAAAATTAAAACTTTCATATGATTCTTTCAATACAGTGGAATGAGCGATAGGGATTGCCGCGTATTTGTTTCTGTTATGAAGTAACACTGCTGTGAGAGTATCTGCAGCAGAATCTATAAAAAGTTGCCAATTTTCCGGTTTATACAAAAATTCATATAAATTAATTAGTCCTCGAATGTCATTGCAATATACTAGAGAATTTTCAGATGAAAAATACTTTAAAAACTCATCGTCTCTTTTTCTATAATTTGTAATTTTTGTCCCTGGTAATAAAAAATGTCTCAGATCACGAATAAGATCATCTATTCATCTTGGTCATAAAGCATAGGACTTTTTGCTTGCTTTACTTTGACATTTAATGAATCTTCATTTTCACTGACTATTTCATAATTTAATGAATCTTCATTTACATTGAATATTTTATCATCTAATAAATTTTGAACATGAAGTTTATGATCTTTTGTGTTAAAGGAATCTTCAAATTAATCGACTGTCTTATTTTCAGCTGCATCCATATGTTCTATCTGGAAAGTATGAAGTACTGTTTTTTCTGGTTTAATTATTATTTTCCCTTTTTTGCTGGGGTTACGCTTTGAACGCTAGGATAAACAATAGTTTCCAGATTTTTTTTATTAAATCCTGTTACATTACATGCGCAAAAATAGCAGTCCTTATTGTGATCCATAGGCTCATGCCAAATTGTTGGTTCAATGATAACGTCTTTTTTAATATCATTCCACTTTACCAAAGTAATGCGACAAGAATTACAAATGGATTTAGGTACCCACAATTTGTCTAAGTTTCTCATGGGCATCTGATAACATTCTAAATACTTATTTATTGTCCAATCATTAATTTTTCTACGATAAGCTTCTGTAGTTTAAACATCAAATTTTCTCTGGTCAAACGATCATTTTATTAACAAATGAGAGTCATACAACTCTACTTATGTAGACCAAATGTCCACATTTAATACAAAAAACTGACGTTTCGGCTACAATTTGCGAGCCTTTTTCAAAGTTTAAATCTATAAAAAACATAAAAAACAAATATAAAAACAACTTTCTTACAATGTGCTCATAATTAACTTTTCTAACCTAAAAAACAAAAAACAAACTTACAAAAAACATTTTTTAAGCGACGCGTAGAATCTTCCATTCATAAAAAACGGCGTAAAAACTATTTTTATAATAAAAAAACAAAAATAACTTAAAAACATATCATAAAAACCAAGAAAACATCCTAAAGGATGCTTTTTTTGAAAAAAGAAACCAACAACGAACTAGTCAACAACATGTGGTCAATGACGTAAACAAAACATGAACAAGTAAAAAGAAACTAGAAGGGAAATTTCATGACACAAATGCCAAGGTGGATTCACAACTGATAGTAATTTATCATTAAAGCTCAAATCATATAACGAGAGTAATTTTAACGCAAACAAGTAAAAAATAATTAACAACATAAGTTATTTTAAAATATAGTTATAAATGTCCCTAACAGTTTTCATTTCAGTTTGTAAATTAACAACACGACTTTTAAATTTCTTAATAAAAATAGATTCTAAAACTCTTCTTTTAAACATATTATCCTCTCTAGCTAAAATTCTTATATTATCAAAATCAAACCTGTGATCAAATTCCCAACTATGTTTTGATAAGCCCGTATTTAAGTCACCAATTCTACAATTTCGCTTATGTTCAGACATTCTAGTTTTAAGTCTTCTACCAGTTTCTCCAATATAAATCATATTACAACCCAAACAACTAATTAAATAAACTACATTAGACAAATTTTCTTTTGATTCTTTATCTTTTTTATTATTTAAATATAAATTTTCTAATTTATTATTATTTTTGAAAAAAACATTAATATTATATTTTTTTAACATTAATTTTAGCTTTTTACCTAGAGTCCCAACATAAGGAAGTGTGATATTTGGTAATTTATCAATATTAAATTTTGAAGATTTTCCAGAACAATTGTAAATTTCGTGAATTCTTTCTCTTATAACTTGATTAATTAAAGGTAAAGGGTAACTATTTTCAATTAAAGTGCTTTTTACTAATTCTAAATTTTCATATCTAAATTCAACATCCGAAAGCTTTATAGCTCTATCAACCAACAATTTTATTAAACCTATTTTTTGTGAAAATTCATGATGAGAATAGTAATTCAAATACTGGCCTGACCAAGTGGTTTTTCTAAACCAATTAGTCTTTACTTTTCCATCAGATCCTCTAATCAAATTTATATCTAAAAAACTTATTTTTTCATTATTCTCCAATTCATAAGTAAACTGCAAAGATGGGTCAATGCTATTAAAAGTGTCAACAAAACCAGAAACTTTATCAAAAGAAATAACTGTAAAAATGTCATCCTCTTAAAAATTATAGGCACAAAATCCAAGGATTGTAGAGCATTTTCTTCAATATATTCAAGAACTATATTCGAAACAATAGGAGATAACGGTGAACCCATTGGGCACCCCGAAATTTGCTAATAAAATTTGTTATTAAAGGAAAAAACAATATTATTGAAAACTAATCTAAGAGCTAAAATGATTTCATCTTTTGGTAATTTAAACAAATGTGTATTTTCTGATATTTTTTTATCAATTATATTTTTAGCTAAGTTTAGCTTCTGTGAAAATGAAAAGTACTCACGAATTTTTTTTAAACGAGATCGAGATAATTTTGCAACATAATTAATATATAAAATATTGCTTCTTTAATGGCATAGAGTAACTTTATTATAACAATAGAATTTCAATAACTTGCATTCAATTTGTTACAATTTTACAGATACGACAAGCTTACCTTATACTTATCCTAATGTACAGTCTTCATTCAAAAAGTAAACAATTAAAACATGTAAACGTTACTTCAAGGTAATTCACGAAACGTAGGCATTTGAGCTGGTCTTTGACTCTAAATTACTACAAACAATTTTTTTGGCAAAAGTAAAGTATTATTATAAAAAATATGTGTGTCCATGGTCCTAAACTTCCGAAATTCAGCTAATTGTATTAAAATGCAACTAGAATCCATTGAATTTTTAAAAATTCGGCCGCCATATTAGATCCGCCATTTTGAATTTTGAAAATATGAAACCAGATTCGAAATCAGCGACCCCGAAAACCCCCGAGTAATAAACTTAAAGCGAATTTTTAAAAATTCGGCTGCTATATTGGATCCGCCATTTTGAATTTTGAAAATATGAAACCAGATTCGAAATCAGCGACTCCGAAAACCCCCGAGTAATAAATTTAAAGCGAATCCATTGAATTTTTAAAAATTCGGCCGCCATACTAGTCAGTTTACGAATTTTGACAAATTTAGCAGATTAAAAAAAATTCAAATAACGATATCTCAGTGTCAAATAAAGATTTTTTTGTCCTACATGCGCGATAAACTCGACTTTTCGTGCATGCATAGCGGGCGGAAAGTAAGCTTTTGCCGCCCGACTACCAACAGCGGGCGGAAAAACTACTTTTCCGACCGCCTCCATGGCCTTAGCGGGCGGAAAAACGACTTTTCCGCCCGCCTCCATGGCCTTAGCGGGCGGAAAAACGACTTTTCCGCCCGCTGCTTTAGCAGTATTAAATAAATACTACTAATTATTATATTATCACTTTCTATTAATTCAAATCAAAACGGATTCAATTTTTAAGTAAAATTTATCAAAAATATTCAGACTCGCCTTAGGCTTAATAAAAATGTTTCATACACATTTAATAATTAGTGCATATTCATTTTTGAATTTACGGATGCGTCTTGTTTATCGCGCATTTGGACAAAAAATATCGTGTGCAACTCGGGCGGAAATGTCAATTCTGACCTCGTACGATTGCCGCCCTCGCTTCGCTCGTGCGGCAAATTTCGAACTCGGTCAGGAATTGACAATTTTCTGCCCTTGCCACACAATATTCTATTTCAAGTTTCAAAGAGTTTTTTAAAGGGGAAGAATAGTACTTTTAGATGCCGCAAATAAATTTTAGAAAAAAAATGTTCTCTGAATTGTACATGACTTCAAAAATGGCCAAAAAACGTGTTTTTGGTACTTTTAGGTTAGAATATCTCGAAAACCTGACGTGATGGGGCAATTCTGAGGTAAGATTCGGATTCAGCACGTCAAAGACCTTCGGAAAAGTATTGTCCGGTTCTTGGTTCTGAGATTCGACAAAATTTTGTCGTCCTGTGTAATTTTTACTGGGGAGTGATGTCCCGAGGAAACTTGTCCTTAATTTGTCACTGTTTTAATAAACAATTTGTCACTGGGGAGAGATGTCCCGGGGAGACTTGTCCACCCATGGCCTTATTTATTTTAATATTTACATTTGGGGAGAGATGTCCCTGGGATGACTTGTCCCATGGGGAGTTATGTCTCTGTGGAGACTTATCTTGGGAGGACTTGTCCGGGGGAGACTTTCTGGGTGTGACTTGTCCCAACTTCGAGGATCCTTTTACAAAATAAAATTTATTTATTTATTTATTTGAAAAATATACGGGCATTGCCCTTTTATACAAAGTACTAAATATAAGAGATAGTATACAAAAATAAACGGCTGCATTATTGTTATAATATCAAGAATTCCACGTATTGTTAGACATTTTCAATTATATGACAGACAGCGGTATAAATGTCTAAGGTAGAATTAGCGTAAATGTAAAAAGTTCCTACAATATATAAGGTAGATTTATAAGTAAGTCTTTCAATAATAAATGTTCAACTGATTGTTCATGCGGTCCCAATAATATGGCACTAAGCAAGGAATCACAAAATAATTGAATTTACACTAGGTGAAATGAAAACTTTAAATTTGACAGATGGCAAGAATCATAAACGAAAAACAGAAGTTTGCTTCTCAATCCTCTCTCATTCTGACAGTAAATTGAAAACAGTAGTGAGTCAGCTATCGAAGTACCTTATGCAGAGTGAGAGGGGATAACACCCAAAAGACTGTCAGAACCATGTGATTATGACCACATCAACATTGCCATCAACAGGACTTATTAATTCTATGTGTTGAATTACACTATCTTGCGTTGAGTGTGCGTGATAATCATTGGTGAGCCATGACGAAAAACGATGCGCGCGTTCACATCTCCAGCTTGTTGACGCATTTCCAAAATCCCTCCCAAATTTGTCATTTCCTCCAACTGAGCCTTCGTCATATCCCAAGAAAGATGGAGGTTTTGCAGAAGAGGACGATGAACATCATTCCTTTTCGCTACCAAGAAAGATTTGTGAAGCGCTCGTGCATTCTCCACGGAGTTGCAAACAATTTTCACAGGTCGCGGATGTTTCTGATTCTTTGCGAAAGTACCAAGTCTAAGTATATTAGAATTTTGAATTAATGCGGGAGAAGAAAATTTAGAAAAAAGTTGTTTCACTTCAGAATCAGAAATATTAGTTTCAGACTGATTATTGGGAGAGCTTGCATTCTCACCAAGACCAAAGAGAATAAGATTACAAGAACGAGACAAACGATCCTGCATTTCTGTCATGCAATCGCGAGTCAAAGATTGTACATTTAATTTTTGTAAAGTACCTTCTACAGCAGAAATTCTCTTAGTGTGGTCAGTGACAGTAGCTATAATATCATCAACCTTTCCAGAAACAGCATCTACCTTTGCTGACAATTCGGTAATGGATGTTAACAGTGACGAAAAGTTTGCTTTTAATCCCACTTGTAGATTACTGATAGCTTTACCAATAATTTGCTCGACACTTTTATGGTTATACTTTGGGAAGTATCGTCACATTGAGTAAGACCAGAAACACTCGAATCAGAAAGAGAGGACTGCGAAAGAAAACGCGACTTGCAACATTCTGAAAAAGCACCATTGTCAAGCAATGCAACACGGGAGGCACATTTTCGATGATAGAGAGAGTCACACTCTTTACAAGGAACCGAGTTAGCCACCGTCTTATTACACAGTTTGCATATTTTGGCGGTTTTAGATTTGTCTTTGGACGCCATGTTTACACAAAGCGACAAATAAATTAAAAGTCAAAATCGGAAAATTAGCACCAAAAACACCAACTGATGCGACCGAAACTGCAGAAGTATTAAATATCACTCCAACAGAACACGCACACTCGAGACAAGATAATTAATATAACAAAAAACAAGTCTAAATCAAAAGAAATTCTTAAGCTCACGAAAAGCACGTTAGACTGTTTGGCATCCAGGGCCGTTTAATGACCGTTTAATGTTTAAATTACAAAATCTTACAAGTATTTACATATATCCTTAACCTAATTAATAGTACATTGTGCAACGAGGACGCAAAGCGTAAGTTTCTCGTCCGAGTTTGATTTTGCAGTACGAGGCGAAGCCGAGTACTGTAAACAAGCGAGGACGAGAAATGCGTGCGTCCGAGGTACACACGACATTTTATACAAAACGAGAATGTAATCCGCGCTTACTCGGTGCGTTTTGAGAGGGAAAGCATGGCTTTGCTTCAAGAAGTAGTTTTACGGTCCTAGGACCGTAAAACTGCTGCTTGAAGTAAAGGCATACTTTGCGTCTCAAAAACGCGCCGAGAAAGCGGGGATTACATACTTGTTTTGAATAAAATTTTTAAACCAACACGCAACTTAACCTATTCTCATCACACTCATCCACTCAAAATTTGCCAGTGCCAGGGCTTCCGTTTCCAGTTCCCTTTGTCCATACTGACTGATTCCCCATTAACGCCCCACTCCTTTAAATCCTTAACCTCCATCTTCATTCCTATCCTTCTTCATTTCTCTCCATTCACCCGATCATCTATTCCAACCTCAAGCACTCGTCCATTACATTCTCTCACGCACCATTTTACCCCATCCACCCACACACATTCCCTACCCATTCTTACTTCTCTTCCATTCCTTCTTTCGATGCATGCCTTCTCTCTCAATAACCATCTTATTCTCCTTTCCCTCCACGTTCTATCCTCATCTATTCTCTCAACACATCCTTTCAACCTTCCTTTTATCCTCATAACCTCCTCTTTCTCCTCCTTACTTCCCAGTTCTACTAACCACATCCTCGGAATTCCATTTGCATCCATACTCATCGCTTTCATCTGCCTAAAATTAATTTTCACCCCTATCCTTTCAGTCTCCCTACCTCACTTTTTCCTTCAGTTAAACCTGCATTCATACCCCTAATCATTATATTTATTTTTCATTTATCCTTTTCCATCCATTCCACTCTTCTTTCCAACTCATTGACCTTTTGTTTATAATATACACTTTCACTCCCCTTACTCCACATTTTTACCCCCATTTTAACATAACCTCCATTTTCTTATCCTCTTCCTTCTTCTCTAAAATAAATTTTTCCAAATCATCCACTTTTTCTCTCATACCTTTCAACTCACTCGCCCACCTTTTCCACTTTTCCTGCATCCTTTCCATTTCCTTATCTAATTCATCAATCTCTTTATCCCTCTCATCACCTAATTCACACACCGTTACAAAATTCTTCCACTCTCATATAACGCACTTCCATTGCCTCATTCAACATTTCCACTAGCTCTATCAAGTCCATACAGTCTTCACACGTCACCTTTCCATTCTTCCCAAACCCTCTTTAAATATTCGCGCCTTTTTCTCACTCTCTCGCACACTACTTGAATCAAATTCAGCTATTACAGAAATCTACCTTATCATTCAATATTTCCCACTGTCTCTCTCTCTCTCTCTTTTTCTCACTTCAAGCAACCTAACCTCACAACATTCACTTCTCTTTTTTACCTTATTTATCACTCACACTTACCCACTCGCACACATACACTCTTTTTACTTTCACCACCACTCTTTCCTTTGTTATCTCAAACACTACACTACCCACCCTTCAATAAAATACTCAAAATTTTGCCAAAAACTCTTAACCCTTTACAAACGCGTGCACAACTCAACGGTACCGGAAACGGAAGCCCCATCTACTATTAGAAAGTTGTACAGAGGGAAATTTACATAAACTATTGTTTTCGAACATTAACATTAAATGATTTCTCATATTACAATAATAGTAATTGACAGAGTGGGGCATAATATTAAAAAACAACGATGTTGCGAATGCTATTGCATGTAGGTACTCCACAAGAAAGACTGTATTCTGGTTGTTGATCAACAGTTGTGAAAACTACTGGTGGTTCAAAAGGAAATAATCTAATTAAATAATCTCTTTGATCATGATTTAAACATTTTTTATTAAGACTTTAAAAAATGTAAAGGCTTATGCCATCATAATAAGTACAAATCTAATGACCAGATTTATAAAAAATTTCCTATGACGTTAAGAACATTGTTTATTTTGTAAATAAACAATTAAATTTGCAATAACTATTACAAAAATTAATCAATTAAATTTTTTAATTATTTCATTTGAAACTACATAATTTTCTGAGTATACATGCCAAATTTTATAACGATTCGTTTATACTGTTCGGAGATATTAATTTTTTAATAAAACACTGCAAAAAAATTCAATTGTTTATAACTAAGTGAAATTTAATTTTTTTGAAAAATCCTTCTAGGCATTTCATTATTTCATAATTATGTTTCATTTTCATGTATTAACAAGTAAATACAGTGAATCTGAAAATTTGCTGTTACACTTCAGGAATTTTTACTCTTGTGCAAACAATCAATGAATATATTTTCAAACAATACAAACGTTAATTAAATATTATTGCAAAAGGAATAAGGAACATAAATAAAAATCAAATCATAAGAAAAGCGTATTAAATAAACGTTTTTTCAAGAACAATCGTGTCTCAACGCGTCCTAGCGCAGCGGCCGCGGCCGTCCGAGCACTTGCACGCCCTCTTTAAAATTATGTCATTTGCTCAATTATTAAAGGAACTAAAACTTTTTTTTGGAAATTAAAGTGTAGAAAAAATAGATTTTAGTAGTTTTTGAATTTTTTTTGCAACTAGTCCAGAAGTCACTTAAAACTTTAATTGTTTAATTAATTAACAATTTATTTTGCATAAATAATCATGAATTTTAAAAATTTTTATTGTTATTAATAGAGGCAGTATTTTTGTACATTTCTGACAAATATTTTTTAATTTTATCAAAAAGCAACGAAAAAATAGTAATTTTTCTAAAAAGGTAATTTAAAGTTTAACTAGTCACTATTTTTGCGCGCTACGCACGCCCCTTTTTTTTCTGCTATTAAAAATGGAAATATTTTTACACCAAAAAGTTTATAATATTAGGGGAGACTGGGGTAAACCCGCTCACTTTTTTTCAGATCGGCTAAAATCTAGGAAATTATTCTCTAAATCCAAGTTAATTTATATCATTTGAAAGCTTATGATTTCTACTAAAAAAATTAAAAAGAGTTTTTGATTTATATTTTTTAGTTTTACTTAGAGAAACTTTTTAATAAACATATACCAAATTTCGAAATCACAATTTTCCAGGGTAAACCCGCTCACCTTATCTTTTCAAGACGGAAGAGATTTATTTTTTAAATATTAAAGTTCGTCTTATTCCCGTCTTAAGTATGAATTATTATTGATAATTTATGAGTTTTATAAACAATTCTATAAACAACAAATTGGTTTAATAAATGAGCCGTTCGCTAAAAAAACGACTTAAGTCGACTTAAGCGGTTTTTAAAAATTTTGTTATCAGTGTATTCTACAAGACATATAGATTACATATATCAAGTTTTTAAAGTTGTGAGTCACTATTTATGAATTAATTGAGGTGTTTAAACTTCCTGGGTCCCGAAATTGAAGCACTTACGCAACCGCGCGTTCACGTCCTCAGCTACCGCGCACAGTGGGAAGAAATGCAGTGTTTTGGACAAAATTCTGCCAACAATACAAATCTCCACCGGTTTCAATTTTTTTTTTAAATACTATAGAAGGTTTTTCCTACAAGCCTTCACTGCTATTAATTTGAAAATTTCAAAATTTTTGGATTATTACGAAAGCGAGTAATTTTTTCATTTTGTTAACTAAACTTGTGCATTATAATGATGAAATTTAATTGAATATTACTATAAAATATATCGTAAGACTTTTTAGAATAATAAATATGTTTTAATACATTAAAATAAAAGTGTTCTTTTATAAAATACTTAATTTTGTTTTATTTTTAGTGGTTCGCCGGAAAAACCACTTAAGTCATTTGTTATAAAATAATGTTATTAAAGTAGAAAAACATTGTTTACTCGACCTTCTTTTTTTTAAAGTATTCTTTGATAATACCTTTGTATTGAGAAAAATGAGCGATATAATTAATACGTAAATTATATTAGTAATTCGTTTCTGAATCTTTAATTTAATTTTTTCGTCAAAAACTTAGGTCGACTTAGGTCGTTTTTCTAGCGAACGGCTCAAATAGTGAACATAGATTTCATGAATTACAACTATGGATTTAAATAGTGTTATATTTTATTAAGAGAAAGTGAAATGTAGTTACAATTTTGGTTTTAATAAGTCATAAATTGTGTTATTGTTGAAATATAATACGTGAAATTATTTTATTCTAAATTTTAAATTTAAAACTAAGTGAGCGGCTTTACCCCGACTTTACGTGAGCGACTTTACCCCGAGTGTATTCCTCACATTTCAGAATAAATTTAATTAAATCTTTTTAAAATAAGACAAAACTATATATGTACTTCGAAGAAGGACATCCAATAGCAACAAAAAAAATTTGCCAGATAAATTAAGACTCAAAAATAATGATCGAAAAACTTAAAAATCCAAAATACGTTTTTTTCTGACACCTCTAAAAACATTTGATCGTCTCTGATTCTATGTTGAGTTCAGGAAACTAAACGAAAGTTCGTTAATATAAGTTGAATGTCAAGTACTATTCACAGTACCAATATCTTCATCTTAAGTTCAGTTCATGACGAAAAATCGCTAGTGAGCGGGTTTACCCTGTAAGCGGGTTTACCCCAGTCTCCCCTACTCTAAAGATACACACATAGTTATTAAAAATATTTTATCTGTAAAGGATTAAATATTATTTTAAATTTTGTGTACATTTTCCCTTTTTGAATATTATGTTCTGGTAATACAACATTATCATCTGCATCATTTAATTCACCATTGACAACTTTAAGTAAAAAATCTACAAATTCCGTTTCTTTTGGTAAAGCTCTCATATTATCTGTTAATGTATATTTTTTGAAATATTTCTATAGTTTACTATTTTTTATTGATAAATTTACTATTTCTAATTTAGTAGACGGTTCTTTAATTGGTAAAGTTTGTCGAAAATCTCCGCCAATAATTACAATTTTACCACCAAAAGGTTCGTTGGAATAGATAATCCATAATTTCTAAAGCATATTTTGGAGCCATTGGTGCTTTATCCCTAATAAAAACATCTTTTTTTTAAAAAGAGGCCTTCTAAAGATTGAACTTTAATGTTTGAAGATGAATCACTGTATAATGGAATGGGTAAGCCTAAAACTTTATGAACAGTTTTTCCATTAGGAAGCAGAGTCGCAGCTATATTTAACTTCTCCAAATAATTTATTATCAACAATAGGTTTAAGAAGATGTTTAACTTTTAATGCAAAAGTTACTATGCAACCCTAGTTACTTTATCAGGTCTATCAGCAGCAGTTTTATAGTGGAATAAATTTTCCTGTATCTCTTTCTAATTTGCATTACACGTCATTGTGATAAATAAATCTGGTCTACCATGACGAGCAACAATAGCCATCGAATCCTGATATTGCATCATATTGCGAGGTGATCCTATAAAAGTAGAACGCAATATAAGCGTTTTTCACACGTGTACATCATTTTTCCAACACTTGATTGTGTAAATAATCCATCAGTCCTTTATATCTTTCACTTTTCACTTGAGCTTGATTATTTGCACAAAATCTTAATCTATCTTTTTCTATTTCTACATCATTTTCAACCACCCATTGTTGAAACAATCTACCTTCATATAAAAATTGATTAAATTCTTTATCTCTTACAGCAATTTTGTATTTAATGTAGGCAGACCTAGAAATAGTATGATTTCTAATTCTGTAATCACTATCACTACGAATCATATTAATATTATAACCCTTATTTCCAAGTAGATAAAATATGGAATAAATCCATGGTTCAACATTCAGATCTAAATTACTAACCAATTTTAATTTCTTTTCAGATTTATTATAAACCGTTTTATAAGATTCTGGTGTTTCTCCTTCAGAGTTTGTATTAAAAATTGCAGCAACTTCATTAAAACTTTAAGAATTGTATCTATTTTTATCAAAGCTTTTTTTCAATGTGAAGAATAATTGTAACTCAGAAATTTCTTCATTATTTGTCTTGCTTGTGATGTATAGGGAATTGTCACTAGTTGTTACCAGAGACCGTTTGTGTGTGCGCCTTTACAGTCATGTATATCTCATTCCTTGGTTATCTTCCAAGCTGACTAGTTGTCTACTCTGTATCTATAATTTATATATTAATAAACTGTTATAAATATATTACAATTGGCGACGAGGATAATTGGTGTGATCGGAAGTGGTCATAAAAAGTGAATTTCGTTTTTTTTTCATGGCAAAGGGCAGTGAAAAACGAAAATTTTAAGTGATAATTCAACGTGCTGGGCACTGGGCCACGTGTTGAACAGTAAATCCATGGCATTCATAAAGTATGAATGAGGAACAATTGAAAGCCGAATTTGAAATATTAGAGAGTGACAGGAAAAAGCTAGAGGCTTGGAAGTATAAATTAGAATCAGCCAAACAAGAATTGATTCTTCAACGCGATCAAATCAATCGTGAGGGACAGTTGCTTAACAAAAATCGACTTGTGTTAGAAAACGAAAAAAGCAAAATGGCGTCAACTATTGGCAGCATAAATGAGTTTTCAAGAAACGAGAATTGGACCATGTGGCACGAGCGTTTGGAGCAGTACTTTCTGGCTAATAATGTGAGGGAGGACAGAAAAGCAGCTCTTTTTCTAACTCTTATTGGCAGTGAGGGATACTCTATCCTTAGAAGTTTGTGTTCACCAAATCTACCTAGCACTAAAACGTACGCTGAATTAGCGGACGTTATGAAGAAACACATGGAACCGGAGCCTAACGTCATGTTGGAGCGGTTCAAGTTTAAACAGTGTAAGCAGGGTGAATGTGAGGATATCAAGTCCTATGTCGAGAATTTAAAAAAGGTGTCAATCCATTGCAATTATGGAGCTAGTCAAAGTAAAGTCTTGCGGGATCAGTTCGTGTGGGGTCTGTTCACAGAATCGTCACAAAAGAGGTTACTTCGAGAAAAGGAATTAACATTTGATAAGGCAATCGAACTGGCAACTATGTTCGAAATTGCCAACCGTGGAACTACAGGTTCCAAATTGGAAACAAGAGGTGATCCAGAGAAGGTCAACTACGTCAACAACAACAACTACAAGAGGTCTACAAATGGTAATAGAAATAAATCGTCGAAAGCGAATGTAAGTAATCTTAAGTGTTATTGTTGTGGAAAGTCAAATCATTTTGCATCTGAATGTCGTTTTAAATCGTTGTCTTGTAATGTCTGTAAGAAGCAGGGTCATTTAGAAGCGGTTTGTAAAAATAAAAGTGACGCGGTTAAAGATTCTAAAAGGAATAATAAAAGTAACGAAAAAGAAAAAGTTAAATTTAAATCGAAACAAAATTATCTTGTTGATTGTGATTTGTCAGGAGATTTTGATAATTTATTTGCAATTAATGAAAAAATTAATGAATCGGTTAATTTTGTTAAACCGTATGAGATTTTATTGAAGGTTGACAATTTAGAATTCAAATTTGAAATCGACACAGGGTCACCAGTCACCGCTTTTTCTGGAGAATTTTTTGCGAATTCGGGTTTAAAGTGCAAATTAGAGAAAACTTATCAAAAGTTTCAAAGTTACGCTGGAGATCCGATAATTCCAGTTGGAAAAATTAATGTTGAGGTTGATTTTAATAATAATTGTAAAATTTTGGAATTGTTTATTTTACCTGGAGGGGGTTTGCCAATTATTGGACGTGATTGGATTTCTGTTTTTAACATTTTACAAAATATTGAAAGTAAAAAACTTAACAAAATTGAGTTTCATGAAAGGTCGAATTTAGAAAAAATTTTAGAACAATTTGACGATGTTTTTTCAAAGGGGATTGGTTTATTTAATAAGGGAAAATTCGATCTTGATTTAGTTGAAAATGCTAAACCGGTATTTTGCAGACCTCGCCCAGCTCCGTATGCACTTAAAGGAAAAATTGATAAAGAATTGGATAGGCTCGAAACAGCTGATGTAATTTATCCAGTTAAGAGCTGTGATTGGGCAACACCGATTGTTCCAATCCTTAAAAAAAATGGTGATTTAAGAATCTGTGGAGATTATAAAGTTACTCTGAATCCGAATTTAAAAATTGATCGACATCCTGTTCCTAGAATTCAAGATTTATTTGTTACGTTAAAACCGAGCGTTATTTTTAGTAAATTAGACATGTCAAATGCTTATCAGCAACTAGAATTGAACGAAGAATCGCAAAAATTGACTACTATTAGTACCCACAGGGGGTTATTTGCATTTAAACGATTAACATTTGGTATCGCGTCGGCACCGGGTATTTTTCAAAGGGAGATGGAAAAATTGTTCGCGAATATTGAGGGAGTATTAGTGTTTTTCGATGACATTCTTATCACGGGATCATCTTTTGAGGAACACGACGAAAGATTAAAAAGGGTCTTACAAATATTTAAGAACCACGGATTAAAACTCGAGATTTCGAAATGTGAATTACTTAAAGAAAAAATAGTTTTTCTTGGTTACGAATTGTCGGCTGAGGGTATTAAAGTATCGGAAAGTAAAGTTGATGCTATAAAAAAAATACCGAGGCCCACGAAAGTTAAAGAATTACAGGTCTTTTTAGGATCCGTTAATTATCACGCGAAATTTGTTCGCGGATTTTCGGAAACATTAAGCCCGTTGTATAAATTATTGAAAAAAGGAGTTGAATGGAATTGGTCTAACGAGTGTGAAAATGCTTTTCAATCGATTAAAGAGAAGTTAATGTCGAGTGAGGTTCTCATGCAATACGATCCTGATTTACCTTTGAAAATTACGACTGATGCGTCCCCACATGGGGTGGGAGCAGTCTTGTCACATGTAGTAAAGGGAAGGGACAGACCTATTGCGTTCGCTTCATCCACGTTAAACAAGGCTGAGTCCGGATATTCTCAGTTAGATCGCGAAGCATTATCTTTGGTGTTCGGGGTTAAAACCTTTCATCAATTTGTTTATGGTAGATCATTCATTCTTGAGACTGATCATAAACCCTTAATTTATATTTTTGGTGATAAAAAAGGAATTCCACAAATGGCGGCATCGCGCGTTCAGCGTTGGGCAGTATTTTTGTCGGGATATAATTATAAAATTAAATATATTGAAGGGAAGAATAATAATGCCGATTGCTTTTCCCGCTTTCCAGTTAAAAACGATAAAAAAGAAATTGATTGTGAAACTAATGAATATTCATATTTAAATTTTGTAACGAATGATATTGAAGTTATCTCAATTGATGTTTTACGTAATGAAATCGATAATGACTGTGAATTAAAGACAGTTAAACGTTTTATTCTGGAGAGATGGCCAAGCAAAGTTTCGGATGATTTAAAAAAATATGCGAGCAAAAATCGAGAATTAACTATTGAAAATGGTTGTGTAATGTGGGGTCATAGAATTGCAATTCCGAGTACGTTGAGAAAAGAGTTACTTGCAGAATTGCATAGTGCTCACATGGGGGTAGTTAAAATGAAAACATTAGCGAGATCTTATATTTGGTGGCCGAATATTGATAAAGATATCGAGTTAATTGGTAAATCGTGCGAATCGTGTTTAAAAAATGCAGATAACCCACCTAAAGCAAATTTGCATTCTTGGGATTGGCCTAATGGACCAAATTACAGAATTCACGCTGATTTTTTGGGTCCAGTTTCGGGCGAAATGTTTTTAATTATTGTTGACGCTTATTCGAAATGGGTTGACGTAAAGTTAATGAAAAATATAACAGCTGAAAATACAATTAGAGCTTTTAAAGAATATTTTTGTACGTGGGGTTTACCGTTCAAACTAGTAACTGATAATGGTCCAACGTTCACTTCATTTGCTTTTCGAGATTTTGTTGTAAAAAATGGTATTCGTCATATTAAAACTCCGCCGTATCATCCAGCTTCTAATGGAGCTGCTGAGAATGCTGTAAGAACTTTTAAAAGTAAATTTGAATTGCTCAGATTAGAAACGGATAGCCAAGATGCATTAGTTAAATATCTTTTTTATTGGCGTTCAACTCCACATTGTTCAACGGGAGTTAGTCCAGCTGAACTTCAATGTAATCGTAAATTTAGAAATAGATTTGATTTGTTAAAAATTGAGGTTAAAGAAAAGGTTATTCGTAGTCAAGAATCACAAAAGAAATTTTTTCACGGTAATAAAGCAATTCATTTTAAAAATAACGAAGTTGTGATGGCGAGAGATTATATGGCGGAAAATTGGCAAAAATCGGAAATTGAGAAACAATTAGGACCGGTTACTTATCAAGTAAGAACAGAAAACAATAAACTTTGGAAACGTCATGTCGACCAGCTCCGACCATGCAATCTTTCGCTTGATCGAAAAGGGAGAGAGACAGAATCTGTCGGTGGGGAGAGAGTTGTTGATATGAATGCTGGAGTGTTGAATGAAAGTTCAATTGATAATAAAGTATTTTCGGAAAATGATTCGCCTAGTGAAAATGTAAATATTGAAAATTTAGAAGATGGTAAAAATCATGATTTAAATAAAAAAATAATCAATGATAAATCTGATGTTTGTGTTACTTTGAGGCGATCTACGAGAATAAGAAAACCGAGAGATGTTCTCAATTTGTGATATTGTTTTTGAATTATGTGTGGAGGAGTGTGATGTATAGGGAATTGTCACTAGTTGTTACCAGAGACCGTTTGTGTGTGCGCCTTTACAGTCATGTATATCTCATTCCTTGGTTATCTTCCAAGCTGACTAGTTGTCTACTCTCTATCTATAATTTATATATTAATAAACTGTTATAAATATATTACATTGCTAATTTAGCTTCTATTTGAATTACCTCTGACATCATCATGTGAGATTTTGTGTATGCATTAGAATTTCTCATAATATTTTCTATAGATGTTAAACCGTCTTCATCCAAATATTCGTTACTTTTTAATCTGTATCTGATTGATTCATCAGGGTCATAAATAAATAATTGACCAAAACAAGGATCCTCACCTTTATCCGGATATAAAGCACTATTAATTTGATAGTAAATTTGACCTTGAATTTTGTAACAGAATGGTCCTCTTCTTCTGCCATTAAAATTAATTACATTAGCATTTAAAGATGAAAAAAATGAATTATTATACAGCCTTATATTCTTTTTAAAATGACCTGATTTTTTATGAAACCCTTCTAACAAAAGCCTTAATTCATCTGGATATTGTATTAAAGTTAACATAACACCTCCATGACTACAGCAGTCATTAAAACTAACTTTTTTACCAGTAACTTTTTCATCTTTTAAATGTTTAGCTTGACAATGTGTGCAGTAATTATTTATCGGACCTAGATAATTTTCAACATTCAACTCATTTTGAATTTGATGCTTTAATACTCCTTCACAATAATTTCTTTGATAACGAGTATTCTTTGTTTTTGACAAAGAACTTGTATCACTATTTTTATTTTTTAATTTAAGGTTCTCAGCATATTCTATTTAGGATTCGACTTGAATTTTTTTCTTAGTTGAAGTGTGTTTTTCACTTAATAATTTACGTTATCAATTGTACGTTTTAATTTTTGACTCTCACTATAATTTTTTTGAATTTCAGGCCTAATTTCTATAAGTGTTTTTGATGCAATATTTCTTTCTTTATTTTATTTATAATTCTCGGGAAAGAAATAGATGTGTATGCTTCCTCTGAATAATTTTCATTATCAATTTTACGTTTTAATTTTTGCCTCTCACGATAATTTTTTTAAATTTCAGCCCTACTTTGTTTAAGTGTAACTGATGCAATATTTCCTTCATGTATTTAATTTATTCTAATATTATCTTCATGTATTCTAATATTACAATAATAGTAATTGACAGAGTGGGGCAGAATATTAAAAAACAACGATGTTGCAAATGCTATTGCATATACTCTATAAGAAAGACTGTATTCTGGTTGTTGATTATCAGTTGTGAAAACTACTGGTGGTTCAAAAGGATATAATCTAATTAAATAATCTCTTTGATCATGATTTAAACATTTTTTTTATGAGGACTATCAAAAATGTAAAGGCTTATTTCATCATAATAAGAACAAATCCAATGACCAGATTTATAAGATCCACTAAGAAGTATTTTAATGTGCTGCTTACTCTTCTCGATTGGAACTATCGAATCAATGGTTTGTAAACACCAAGTATTTTGCATATTATAAAAAAAATTTGATTGTCTTCCCAATAGCTTTTGAAATTCATACATATGATTATTATTCAGCATTGCTCCTTCAGTGACAACAATACTTAAATCATGAGTAGTCGAATTAACAGTTTCTCCTTTGTTAGACATTGTTCTTTTATTTTATGAAATTTACTTATATCAAGGAATTATAATTTTAAAAATAGTAATATAACATTAGAATTTTAACATCAAGTTTTATACATTTAATTATAAATTTTATGATTTCCTTTTATCACATGTTTTTAAATTTTGCCTTTTATAGAAAAAAAACAACAAATTTACAATTCTCTCCTTATTAAAAACTTTCAAATTTTTCCTTCTATCAAATATAATCAATGTCCAATTTAGTCTTTCATCAAATTTAACTAATTTCCAATTTTGTCTCTCATCCAATATTTTACCAATTTACAATTTTTCCTTTTCTCCAATTTAACCAATTTCCAGCTTTGTTTTTATCTAATAGAACCAATTTACAATTTTGCCTATTATCCCATATGGTTATATGGGATAAAAGGCAAAATTGTAAATTGGTTTAACTTCTAACTTTGCCTTTGATCCAATATAACCAATTTCTAATTTTGCCTTTTATCGAATTTAACCAATTTCCAGCTTTGTTTTTATCCAAAATAATCAATTTCCAATTTTCTCTTTTATCCAATATAACCAATTTATAATTTTGTCTTTTATCAAATTTAACTAATTTCTAGCGGCTTCCGTTTCCGGTACCGTTACAGTAAAGACGCGTGCTAAATAAATTCGGAGTTTTTCTTAAATTTTAAGGGTTCTAGTTGCAGTGAGAGTGTTTTTTGCGGGTGAATCAGAGTGCGGTGAAGTTGATAGTGTGAGTAAGATAT
This sequence comes from Leptopilina syphax, assembly GCA_032872505.1. Classification (NCBI taxonomy): domain Eukaryota; kingdom Metazoa; phylum Arthropoda; class Insecta; order Hymenoptera; family Figitidae; genus Leptopilina; species Leptopilina syphax. The sequence continues at coordinate 16,996,923 of CM065469.1, read as the reverse complement.
AGAGCAAGTTGGTGTAGAGGTGTGTGTACGGTAAAAAAGAGAAAAAAGTCAGTTGAGTGCATAGAGGTTAGGTGAGAGGGGAGTGAGAGAGGGAAGATTGCTTGGCAGTGAGAGACAAGGAGAGAGAGGGTCGATAAGTCAGGGAGAATGACGTGCAGGTCTCCTAAGTTGGCCGATAGGGGGAAGCATGTGGCCTTTTTCATAGAGAACGAGGAGAGTGATCAGAGTGATAGAGGCAAAAGAGAGCAGGGAGAAATAGCGGGAACCTTAGGGGCGACTGACAAAGGGGGAAAAGGTGTACAAAGGAATTTGGAGTTCACTAAAGTAGTTAGTAAGAAAAATAAAAGTAGAAGGGGCAGGTTCACGAATCAACAGCTTCTCGGAAAGGAAGATCCAGGCGCATCGCCTGCTTTTATGAGAAGATGGAGGAAAGAGGGTAAAGGCTCGGAAATAGTTGAAAGTGGGGAGTTAAGTGAAGGAAACTCTGAAACGAGTGGGGGTGAAGAAGAGGAGAATATTGTGGACTTAATCAGGAATTTGGGGGATCAAATGAGTAAAAAAATGGATAAGTTGGACAACAGAATTAAAAACAAAGTTGAGGGAGTAAAGGAGGAATTAGGGGAGATTAAAAACATGTGGAAAGCTTGGGAGGATAAGTGGGAGGAGGAAAAACAGGTAGTATGGGAAAGATTGGACAGCTTGGAGAAGAAGAACAAAGAGGAGAGGGAGAGTACAAGGAAGGAGGTGGGAGAGATGAAGGTGAGATTAGAGAAATTGGAAAATCAGGAAGAGGGAGTGGGGGAAGGAAGAAAAGAGGGAGGTATCAGAGAGGAGGAACTAGAAAGAAAGGTGGTGGAATTAAATAGAAAGATGGACCAAATGGAAAAGGAGAAAAGAAGAAATAATATAGTGATCAAGGGAGTAAGGGCAACAAAGGAGAATGGGAAGGAAGAGATAGAGAAATTGTTGGGAGATATCGGGATAAACGCAGAAATTAGAAGTATAAGGGGTGTGGGAGAAAGGGAGGAAGAGAGCTTTAAGAATTGGATAGTGGAGTTAGGAAATGAAGAGCAGAAGAAGCAGGTAATGAAGCATAAAAGTCAATTAAAGGGAAGAAAAGAGAGAATTGACGAGGACAGAACATGGAGAGAAAGAAGGATACGGTATTTGCTGGAGCAGAAATTATGGGAGGAAAGGGGCAATGGAAAAAAGGTAGTTTGGGGTAGAGAGGGAATATGGGTAGAAGGGGTTAAATGGATAGTCCAGGAGGAATCAGGGGAAGTGATAGAAGAAGGAGAGAAGGGCAAGATAAATAAGGAAACGGGGTTTGGAGAGAAGAACGGGGAGAATGGAAAAGAACAGTAAATAGGGGACTAAGAGGTAGAGGGGAAGATTATAGAAGAATAAAAGTAGCATATTGGAACGTAGCGGGATTGAAGAATAAAGACGAGGGATTTTGGGAGGGAATAAAGGGATGGGATGTGGTATTTCTTTGTGAAACTTGGGTGGATAAAAAAGATTGGGTGAAAGTGAAAAGGAAACTACCGAAAGGTTATAGATGGAAAATGCAGTCGGCCACGAGGGAGCATAAGAAAGGTAGAAACGCAGGAGGAATGGTGTCTGGAGTCAGGGTGGGTATTAAGGAGGAAGGTACAATCTTGAAGGATAAAGAAGGATGCGTGGCAAGAAGCATAAGGGTAGGGAGAGAGAGATGGAATTTAGTAGGAGTGTACAGAAGAAGGGGCGAGGAAGGAGGTTGGGATAGTGTCGAAGAATGGATGGAGGAAGGGAAAGACGAACTGGTTTTGATAGGAGGAGACTTCAATGCGTGGACAGGAGAATTGGGTGGAGGTGATTGGAATGAAGAAGAGGAGAAATTTGAGAGAACATCCAAACATAAAGAAGTGGATAAGGACGGAAGAAAACTAGTAAATTTAATAGAGGAACGGGGGTGGGTGATATGCAATGGTAATACAAGGGGGGATGAAAGAGGGGAATTTACGTTTAGCGGGAAGGGGGATACGGTAATTGACTACCTGTTAGCGGGTGAAAGGACGAAGAGGAAGTTAAAAAGAATGACGGTGGGGTATGAGATAGGTTCAGAGCACTTTCCAATAATAGCAGAAATAGAAGGGCAAGGGGGAGAAGTAAAAGAGAAAGTGTTGAAGCGGCAAGGAGGGCAGCAGAGGATTAAGATGGGAAAATGGAAGGTAAACAGGTTATTGGAGTTCGACAGGAGGATGCAGGAAGAGGAAGAGACAGAGGAAGAGGTCGAGGATTTGAATAAGCGGATAGAAAAGTTAAAGAGAAGGATAGAAAAGGTGAGATTGGAATTAGAGCAGATGAAAGAAGAGAAAGGAAAGCATAAAGGATGGTGGGACGAGGAATGTGAGAAGAGCAGGAATTTAATGAGAATTTATATAAAGGAGTGGAGAAAAGGAGAGTTGGAAAAGAAGGAGTATAACAAATTTCATAAGGAACATGAGAAACTTTTAAGGAGGAAAAGAGAAGAGGAAAAGGAGAGACATAGAAGGGAGGTAGAGAACGCAGTAAGGGAAGGACGCGAGTGGGAAATAATCAATAGAGAAAGAGGCAATAGGAAAGAAATAAATGCAGAGATAGAAATGAAAGAGTGGACAGAGTATTTTAAGAGATTGGGAGGCGGGGTAGATAATAGGATCAGAGGAGAAGGGAGAAAGATAATAAAGGAAAATGATGTAGAGGAGATAAGCAGGGAGGAAGTAGAGAAGGCGATAGACCGCATAAAGAGAGGAAAAGCTGCTGGCCAGGATGAAGTGGAAGGAGAAGCATTAAAATATGGAGGGGAAAAGACAAGAAAAGAAGTATGGGAAATTGTGAGGAGAGTTTGGAGAGGAGAAGGGTGGCCTGAGGATTGGAAGACAGGGCTGATCGTTCCTTTGGTCAAAAAGGGGGATGGAAAAAAGGTGGAAGAGTATAGGGGAATCACCTTAATGCCGACAGGGTATAAGGTGTATGTGGAAGTGTTGAGAGGGAGGTTGGAAAAGGAAGTGGAAAAAACAGGGGGTATTCCACATAACCAAACTGGATTCCGATCAGGGATGGGGACAATGGACAATATCTATACGCTCAATTATATGGTAAACAAGAACCTGGGGGAAAAAGGGGGAAAGTTGATAGCACTCTTCGTGGATTTCAAGGCTGCATTTCCATCGGTGAATAGGGGGTTGCTATGGAGAGTGATGAAGGGTAGGGGGATAGAAGAGGGGATAATAGAACGGGTTAAAGAACTCTACATGGACGCAAGATCTAGAGTAAAAGTGGGAGGAAAAGTTGGAAGAGAATTTTGGTTAGGCAGAGGCCTAATGCAGGGTTGCCCGCTGAGTCCTCTGCTGTTCACGCTTCTAATAGCGGATTTAGAGGAGAAACTGAAAAGGAGAGGAAAAGGAGGAGTAGTTTTGGGAGCAGGAAGGGTGTACTCATTGGCTTATGCTGATGACGTGGTGCTGATGGCGGACGACGAGGCGGCTATGAGGCTATTGATGGATGAGTTTGGAAAATATGCAAGAGAGAAAGATTTGTGTGTGAATGTGGAAAAAACGAAAGTAGTTAGATTTAGAAAGAGGAGAGGGGGGAAAAAGTATGATTGGAAAATGAATAAAAGGGAAGTAGAAGAGGTAGATGAGTTTTGTTATTTGGGTTTTTGGTTTGAATGGAATGGAACGCATGAATTGAATGTTAAAAGAAGGGTGGAAAGAGCGAGTAGAGTGATGGGGCAAGTATGGGGAATAGGAGAAAGAAGGTTTAAGGATGATTGGAAAAGGAGAGTGTGGTTGTTCGATGTACTGATTTATGGAGTGAGTTATGGAGCGGAAGTGTGGGGATGGAAGGAAGAAAAGAAAGTGGAAAGCATGCATGAAAGATTGTTGAGATGGGTGATGGGGGTGAGTATGTATTGTCCGGGGTATATGTTGAGAGAGGAGTTAGAGAGAGAGAAAATGGTTGTGAGACAGAGAAAGAGAGCATGGAGGTTTGAAGAGAAGTTGAGACAGGGAGGAGGAAGTGATTGGGCAAGAATGTGTTTAGAGAAAATAGAGGAAAGGGAGGCAAGGGGTGCAAAGGAAATGACGAGATGGGAGAAAATGAGAAGAAAAGTGAGAAAGGATAAGGGTCAAAATGGAATAGGGGTAGAGGGTGTAATGGAATTAAGGTGGAAAAAAAGGGATAAGGAGGAGAGGTGGGAGAAAATCGGGAAGTCAAGGTACAACAGGTGGTACCGGATGGTAAAGGGAGATGGCATTCCGAAGTACCTGAGGAGAAGTTGGAAAGAGAGTAAATGGAAAAGTGTAATAAGGTTTAGAATGGGTGAGGGCATGAGTGAATGTAGATATTGGATGAATGAAGAGGAAAAACTGTGTAGAGTGTGTGGATTTGAATTGGAAGACTGGGGGCATGTGTTAGATAGATGCGAAAGGAAAGAAGAAGAGTGTATGGGAATGGATGAAAGAGTGAGATGGATTTTGGATGAATCAGGACAAAGGGAGGAATGGATGAGGGAATTAGAAGCAGAAAGGAAATTGAGTAATTTTAAATATTAAAGTTAGAGTAATGACGAAGCCATAAAGGGCATAAAGGAACAGGAAACGGAAGCCCTGGCACTGGTCGATATAGATTAATATTAATATAGATAGATAAGATTAGTTAATAGTAAGATGATAGATTTAAGTAAGCAGAATATCGACGATGTAATAGGTTAAGTTAGGTTAAGAAATGAATGTAAAAAGGATCCTCGAACCCTGCATGATTGTAGCAGGGAGAGTACAATAAATATATAACTAATTTCTAGCTTCTTTATCCAATTTAAACAATTTTCAGCTTTGTTCTTATCCAATATAACCAATTTCCAATTTTGCCTTTTCTCCAAGTTAACCAACTTCCAGCTTTGTTTTTATTCAATATAAATAATTTAACAATTTTTTCTTTTATCCAATTTAACAAATTTCCAGCTTTGTTATTATCCAATATAATCAATTTCCAATTCTTCCTTTTATCCAATTTAACCAATTTCCAGCTTTATTTTATCCAACATTTAACCAATTTACAATTTTTCTTTTTATCCGATTTAACCAACCTACAGCTTTGTTTTTATCTAATATAAATAATTTACAATTTTTCCTTTCATGCAATTTAAACAATTTCCAGCTTTGTTTTTATCCAATTTAAATAATTTCCAATTTTTCCTATTTGTTTTTATCCAATAGAACCAATTTCCAAGTTAACCAATTTCTAATTTTGCCTTTTATCCAATATAACCAATTTTTAATTTTGCAATTTATGCAATTGAACCTCCCAATTCTATAACTCGATCTGCGCTCGAACGATCAGCGTAAAGACAGTCAGTCGGGCCAAAGTATGAAAAAAATTAAAAGTTAAAAATAAACATTTTTAAAAACACTATCTTTTATAGAATGAAAATGCGCAACTTTTTTCTTTTTAAAATTTTTTTGTAAAGTGAATATTGTTGACAGTAGAGACAAAAAACTAGAAATTTTTTGTTACACAATTTCATTGAATTTTAAAACATAAATCGTCATAACTCGGACAAATATTGACGGATTTTGTCCAAAATTAATATGCAATTCCGTTAAGGTCTACTGATGAAGATAAAATAATAAAAACATGAAAAGTGACTTTTTTTAAAACAATATTTAATTATAAATAGGGGAGTGTCGGTAACGACGCATCCTATGTTTCGACGACAAAAAGTCTGCGGGGAACTTTTGAGTTTAATAAACTTTCAGTGACAAAGTTTCTCATTATGAATCAAGGAAGTTTTCTAAAAAGGTTTTAGACCGATTGTTTGAAAATTAACAAAAATATAGCCAGATTAAAAAATCATGCGGCGCAACGACGCGCCGCGCCGTTTGACATGTGTTCTCGTTTTCCAATACCAAACACATGTCAAACGGCACGGCGCGTCGTTGCGCCGCATGATTTTTTAATCTGGCTATATTTTTGTTAATTTTCAAACAATCGGTCTAAAACCTTTTTAGAAAACTTCCTTGATTCATAATGAGAAACTTTGTCACTGAAAGTTTATTAAACTCAAAAGTTCCCCGCAGACTTTTTGTCGTCGAAACATAGAATGCGTCGTTACCGACACTCCCCTATTTATAATTAAATATTGTTTTAAAAAAAGTCACTTTTCATGTTTTTATTATTTTATCTTCATCAGTAGACCTTAACGGGATTGCATATTAATTTTGGACGAAATCCGTCAATATTTGTCCGAGTTATGACGATTTATGTTTTAAAATTCAATGAAATTGTGTAACAAAAAATTTCTAGTTTTTTGTCTCTACTGTCAACAATATTCACTTTACAAAAAAATTTTAAAGAGAAAAAAGTTGCGCATTTTCATTTTATAAAAGATAGTGTTTTTAAAAATATTTATTTTTAACTTTTAATTTTTTTCATACTTTGGCCCGACTGACTGTCTTTACGCTGATCGTTCGAGCGCAGATCGAGTTATAGAATTGGGAGGTTCAATTTAACCAACTTCCAGCTTTGTTTTTATCCAATATAAATAATTTACCATTTTTCCTTTTATCCAGTTTAACCAATTTCAAGCTTTGTTTTTATCCAATATAACCAATTTCCAATTTTGCCTTCTATCCAATTTAACTAATTTCCAGCTTTGTTTTTATCAAATATAACCAATTTCCAATTTTGCCTTTTATCCAATTTAACCAATTTCGAGCTTTGTTTTTGTCCAATAGATCCAATTTAAAATTTTGCCTTTCATCCAATATAACAAATTTCTAATTTTGTCTCTTATCCCTTTAACGCCCAGTGGTACATACGCTGTACCACAAATGCATTAAAGTCATCATAACTTTGAAACTAATACATATTACTAAAAATTGTAAATTCTTAGCTCTAGTAAAATTCTTCCAGCAGATAATTAAAAAAATCAAAAGGAAAAAAATAATAATAAATCAATAAAATAATAATAAATAAAAAAAGTGTCAAGATACATTTTGTCCTATGACGGACGAAAATATTTTAAAAAATTAATCAGATTCGTTTAAAACTTAATACTTGGGGGTTTTTGGGGTCGCTGATTACGAATTTGAAGTCAAAATTGCAAAATTCAAAATGGCGGATCCAATATGGCGGACGAAAAAATAAAAAATAGTGGGATTTATATGACACTTGTCACTCGGGGGTTTTTGGGGTCGCTGATGACAAATATGAAGTCAAAATTCAAAATGGCGGATCCAATATGGAGGACAAAAAGAATAAAAAATAATGGGAGATATATGAAACTTGTCACTCGGGGGTTTTTGGGGTCGCTGGTTACGAATATGGAGTCAAAATTGCAAAATTCAAAATGGCGGATACAATATGAAAGACAAAAAAAACTAATTAATGGGATTGACATTAAATTTGATGCTTTGGTTTTTTGGGTTTTCTGAGGTTAAAATGTTAAGAATCATAATGGTGGATCTAATAGGGCGAATTATGTTTAATAAAAGTAAGAAATTTAATCCATTTGTGAAAGGTAACCTGGAACGCTTGACTTGAACGAAAAAGAACAAATGAAAATCAGCTGGCCAATCAATAAAAACAATTGACAACCCTGGAGCGCATGACTTGAATGGAAAAGAACAAATGATAGTCAGCTGGTAACAATGTTCAAGTAAATCCTATTTAATTTTTAAATCTCGTCTGCCATATTGGATCCGCCATTTTAAATTTTGCAATTTCGACTTCATATTCGTAATCAGCGACCCCAAAAACCCCCGAGTGACAAGTTTCATATAAATCCCATTATTTTTTATATTTTCGTCCTCCATATTGGATCCGGCATTTTGAATTTTGCAATTTTGACTTCAGATTCGTAATCAGTGACCCCAAAAACCATTATATACCAAGTGTGGTTAAAATCGAATCGGTGGAAATAATTCGGGCTTTAAAGGGTTATCCAATATTTAACCAATTTACAATTTTTCCTTTTATCCAATTTCACCAACTTCCAACTTTGTTTTTATCTAATATAAATAATTTACAATTTTTCCTTTCATCCAATTTAAACAATTTCCAGGTTTGTTTTTATCCAATATAAATAATTTCCAATTATTCCTTTTCTCCAATTTAACCAATTTCCAGCTTTGTTTTTATCCAATATAACCAATTTCCAATTTTTCCTATTTGTTTTTATCCAATAGAACCAATTTCCAAGTTAACCAATTTTCAATTTTGCCTTTTATCCAATATAACTTATTTCTAATTTTGCCTTTTATCCAATATGACCAATTTCTAATTTTGCCTTTTATGCAATTTAACCAATTTCCAGCTTTTTTTATCCAATATAACCAATTTTCAATTTTTCCTTTCAACCAATTTAAACAATTTCCACATTTGTTTTTTTCAATATAAATAATTTCTAATTTTTCCTTTTATCTAATTTAACCAATTTCCAGCTTTGTTTTAATCTAATATAACCAATTTTCCAATTTTCCTTTCATCCAATTTAAATAATTTCCAGCTTTATTTTTATCCAATAGAACCAATTTCCAATTTTTCCTTTTATCCAATATAACCAATTTCTAATTTTGCTTTTTATCCAATTACAGACGATTTCCAAATTATAACAAAATTTTTAATTTATTAATAAACATCAAAAAAATTATAACAAATTTTTTAACTTCATTAATAAATAACATCAAAAACAAAACACAACTCAATTAATTATTTAATGATTGAAAAAATTTTAGAAAACAGTATCTTAATGTAATTCTATTATTATTTACTATTCACTTATTATCACTAATTATATTCACTAAATCACTATTTACAAATTCACGAAGTATTTACTAATAATTCACTTATTTAACTTTATATTTACTCACATATAGTGAGTGAATTCACCAGTGAATTATAAAGATTTTTGAATTAAATTTCTTTGAAGACACGTAGAACGTGTCCCAAGGAAAATAATCTACGATGTGATTTTTAAATTTAAAAAAAATATTCGTTCTTATATTTAGGTGGTAGGCCCTAAGCGTGAGTGTCCTTTTCGCACTCGTAGATTGATTCTGAGGCCAATACATATATTATATATGTCGTAGGCAAGTAGAAGAATTAGGCATTTAGCTTAATTCCTAGGCATTAGGCTAAATTTAGGCAAATAGAAGAATGCACATAAAGAGGACGCGCATTCTTTTATCTGCCTGGATTTAGTCAGTCATTAAGCTTATTGGCTAGGCAATTGCTAACTGCCTGAAGTGTCCTCGGCAAATAGAAGAATGCACATGTGGAGAACGCACATTCTTTTATCTGCCTGGATTTAGTTAGTCATTAGGCTTATTGCCTAGGCAATAAGTAACTGCCTGAAGTGTCCTCGGCAAATAGAAGAGATACAATATTCTATGACGGTATATATAAACATAGATATAAAAATAAACTTTTGAAACACTTAATTAATTATAAATAAACGTCAATTTGTATTTAATTCATAATAATTCCAATAATATTAAAAGCAATAGGTTTTTTGTTATTTGTTGCAACAAGTTGTGGACTGATGACATCGTGAATTGCATTTTAATTTCGATTTAAAACACGAACACCTATTTTTTGGCATTGATTAGAAGCTGCTTTGCAATTGCATTTCTTATAACAAATTAGCGATTACTTCTAAATAACTACAATTATTCATTCTAATAAATTAGTGTTTCACAAGTTTGTTTTCAAATCTCTGTTAAATAATAATACAAATTGACGTTTATTTCTAATTAATTAAGTGTTTCAAAAGTTTATTTTTATATCTATGTTTATATACGGTCATAGAATATTGTATCTCTTCTATTTGCCGAGGACACTTTAGGCAGTTAGCTTATTGCCTAGGCAATAAGCTTAATGACTAACTAAATCCAGGCAGATAAAAGAATGCGCGTGTTCTCCACATGTGCATTCTTCTATTTGCCGAGGACACTTCAGGTAGTTAGCAATTGCCTAGGCAATAAGCTTAATGACTGACTAAATCCAGGCAGATAAAAGAATGCGCGTCCTCTTTATGTGCATTCTTCTATTTGCCTAAATTTAGCCTAATGCCTAGGAATTAAGCTAAATGCCTAATTCTTCTACTTGCCTACGACATACATATATTAGACCTGTATTAGACCCTACGAAGGATTACCACAAACAATACGAACCCTTGAACAATAGCCTTTGTAAAAGAGGGACCCAGGTAATAATATTTTTTTTCTTCCTTCATCGCAAGGAAAACTATAGATAAAAGTCAATATATATATATATATATATATATATATATATATATATATATATATATATATATATATATATATATATGTTACGTCCGTAACTTATTAATATTCTTGAATTACTTACGTATATTCTTATTAATATTCCTGATATACTTATATAATTCTTATAATATTTACATGTGTATATGTATGTGTGTATGTGTATGCTTTATATCATTGCATTATATTCAGTACATTTTCTATTAATATGGTATATCTTATTATATGTATGTAATTACAACAAATTTATAAGTTATAACAAATCCAAGAAAGAGAAGCTATATTTCAAATAATGTAAAAGGAATAACGATTACGCATCAATTTGACAACCTTCTGCAAACTAGACCACACATAAGGAAAGAAGAATGCACTCCGAAAGAGAGAGAAACGACACATACCAGAATCAAGTCCGGTGAGACCTATCCAAATACATGGCGAATAAAGAAAACCCTATTGATATTAGTCCGGTGAGGTATCGCTGCACCTACCTGCACGTGTAGCATTTCGGCACGTGTAATATTCGTGAACCACCTTGCATTAGAAATTTGATATAAAAAGTGGTAGCATCTTCGATAGAGCATAGAGTATTTTTTTGGAAATCAACCTAATAACATCTTTGAAAGAGAGTATTTTTTTGGAAATCAACCTAATAACATCTTTGAAAGAGTATTATTCTGAACATCAACCATAACACATCGAAGTCATCTTAAGTGCAATCCCAGTATATAGTTTAGAAGTTAACTAAACTACATCCCCAAGTATATTTATTAGACCAACTTTGGTACAACAATTAATAAATTCACTTATTTAACTACCAGCAATAAGTGATAACCCAAGAAGAACTAAATTGTTTTCAAGTTTCAAAATCAAATATTGAAACACTATTTCTAATTTCTAAGCATCGAGATTTGCTTTGGAGGCGACAGTCTGAAGAAGAGTAAAATCCCCAAGAATACAATACACTACATCCCATTAGTGTAAACAACAAGGCTAATATACAACCACTGAGGACACCAACCACAGGCTCCTTTGTGTCTACTTCACATAATCACTTCAGATCATTAATAGCGTTTATAGTAAGTACATTTTGTAGGGGAGACTGGGGTAAACCCGCTCACTTTTTTTCAGATCGGCTAAAATCTAGGAAATTATTCTCTAAATCCAAGTTAATTTATATCATTTGAAAGCTTATGATTTCTACTAAAAAAATTAAAAAGAGTTTTTGATTTATATTTTTTAGTTTTACTTAGAGAAACTTTTTAATAAACATATACCAAATTTCGAAATCACAATTTTCCAGGGTAAACCCGCTCACCTTATCTTTTCAAGACGGAAGAGTTTTATTTTTTAAATATTAAAGTTCGTCTTATTCCCGTCTTAAGTATGAATTATTATTGATATTTTATGAGTTTTATAAACAATTCTATAAACAACAAATTGGTTTAATAAATAATGAACATAGATTTCATGAATTACAACTATGGATTTAAATAGTGTTATATTTTATTAAGAGAAAGTGAAATGTAGTTACAATTTTGGTTTTAATAAGTCATAAATTGTGTTATTGTTGAAATATAATACGTGAAATAATTTTATTCTAAATTTTAAATTTAAAACTAACTGAGCGGCTTTACCCCGAGTGTATTCCTCACATTTCAGAATAAATTTAATTAAATCTTTTTAAAATAAGACAAAACTATATATGTACTTCGAAGAAGGACATCCAATAGCAACAAAAAAAATTTGCCAGATAAATTAATACTCAAAAATAATGATCGAAAAACTTAAAAATCCAAAATACGTTTTTTTTCTGACACCTCTAAAAACATTTGATCGTCTCTGATTCTATGTTGAGTTCATGAAACTAAACGAAAGTTCGTTAATATAAGTTGAATGTCAAGTACTATTCACAGTACCAATATCTTCATCTTAAGTTGAGTTCATGGCGTAAAATCTCTAGTGAGCGGGTTTACCCCAGTCTCCCCTACTATAATTATCGTATTTTATGGGCACGTACCTTTTTTACCTTACTTTCAGCATGCATTTTTATTTTGATCTCTTTTTTTTAGAAAACAAAAGCAATTTTTGATGTAAGTGTAACGTAAAACCAAAATGAATTTTTCTAATTCATATACATAATTATGAGTACATTAATGTGCTTGTAAGGATGTTGCAGCATTGGTGGATAAGTTAAGCTCATTCAATTTCTTGTTATGAAGTTTTTTTCAAACAAAAAGTTATTAAACTTACAAAAATATTTCTTATGATACCAATAAATATACACTAAATACAAATAAATAAATACTAGGGGAGACTGGGGCTAAACTGGACACGGGGCTAAAGCGGACAACTTAAATATTTCCAAAACCATGAAGAATTTCAAATAATGTTAAGAACCTGTGAATGCGCTATTTCATGAAGCATATATTGCATGAGGTTTTAGGGACATGTCATTTTTCTTGTAATAATAGTTGCCGTTAATACCCGTGTAGAAAAATTTCGGGGCAGTCTGGAGTCCAGAGATTGCCCCAACTAGACGCATCTGGACGGTCTAATCTGGACGGTCTAACTGTGTGCTATATGGGATTTTTCTGGACGGTCTAATTTAGACTTTCTAACTGTATGCTATATGGGATTTTTCTGGACGGTCTAATTTAGACTGTCTAACTGTATACTATATGGGACTTCATTGGCATCACTAGAATTCAAAATTTTTAAAGTAGAAATCAAAGTACAATCAAGACTTTAGTGCCCGATTTGTCGGTCTTCTTTGAATTTATACATAGATTGTCACTTCAAAATTCAATGGAATAATTTAGTCAATCTAAAGAATCGTTAAAAAATAAATATTGTAGGTTTATATGAATTATTATAAATAAAATTTTCAATGAGTTTAATTAAAAATTCTAAAGATCTTAGATTTTTGAAAAATGCCTAATAATTCAAATTCTCCTGAAATCAGATAAATTTTTTAACATATTGTATTTGATTAATTATTAAAAATAATTTATGTGTAGAAGAATTTTAGTTAAAAACACTATAAACAATTGAGTGTTGGAGAAGTTACAGATTATTGTAGAAATTTAATTATTTTCAAAAGTAATAAAATTCTACACAGAAATTCAATTATGTTCAAAAATTTTTTTAAATTCTTATCAAAATTTCAATTATCTTTATGAATAATAAAATCGTTCTCTGAAATTCAATTATTTTCCAAATTTTTAACTAGATTCTTGGCAAAATAAAATGTAAGCAAAAATTTAATTACTTTCATAAATAAAAAACCTTTCACAAAAATTCAATAAGTATTTACATATTTTTTATAAGTTTCTTCTCAATAATTCAATTATTTTTATAAATAATAAAATTCTCAGAATTTTTTTATTATTCAAAATTTCTTAGTTAATTTCAGAATTGTTTAATGATTATAATTGTAGTAAGAATTATTTATTTAAATATTCATATATAATAATTAAAATAATTCCGGATTATTATGTGTAATAATTTTAGTCATAGTTTTCACTTCGTCCTTATAAGCAACAGAATATATGACACAGGCATTGATATAGTAAGTTAGGAGAATTCACACTCAGACTTCAGTGGCCGTGCGGTTTAAATGCTTCGAGTCGGGTCGTCAAGGGTGGGGGGCGTGAGTTCGATCCCACATGCGAGCGGATATTTTTCATTGTAAGTGTTATATAAAATAATAAAATTACTGTATTTGATCTGTATAAGTGTTATAAATTAAAATTGTAAACATGTTTGTAAATAATGTAAAATGCCTTTTAGAGAATGAATTTAAAAAATGTACCAATTAACGCAAATTGTTTTTTTATTAAAATTATTTTTCAATATTACTATTTTAAATGATATTTACTGCTAGTGCAGTATATTATTTATTTGAAAATAATATAATTATTATAATAATAAGTTATTGTCATTAAATACATATACACACATATATATGAATAACAATAATATTTATTATTATTAATAATTCATATTTTCACATTACATTGAATAAACGTGAGAACCGAGTAAATTTGGGTAAACTATTTAAAATTAAAAAACTGAAATATTGAAATCGAACCTAAAATTTTAAATATTAGCACTGCTCATTAGCCCTGATTAGCTCGTCCAGTCTGGACCAACGCGTGGTTCGATCGTCACTGGTCTGATTAGCCCATGGTCAGACAGTCTTTTCAGCGCCCAGTTAGAGAATAGACTGTCTTTCTGGCACCACACTAGAACCCAACAATTTTTCTACACGGGTATATGAAAATGTCGTTTTTCGCAGTAGAAGTAAAAAAAAAAATTTTCTCATTTTTTTGGGTTTTTATCGTTATAATTAAAGTGCACATATCATATGGCAATTTTTTATTACCTGAAGGTGTACTGAGTTTAGTAGAAAAAAAGTTTAATGGAAAACATTAAGAAGAAAAAATTTATTGCAGGTTAATTATTAGATGACAGTGTGGGGCTAAATCGGACTTCGTGATAAAAAACAATAAAAATAGCAAATACTATAATTTATTTCATATTAGTGACCTATTTAATATTATATTCTTTGCATAGAATCACTTTATCAATAAATAAGTAAAGAATTTATTTTAAATCACGTATTAGCAAGCGAGCTGCTGAAAACAAACAAGTCTGGAAACTATAATTCATTTTATATTATATTAGTTACATATTTTACATTTTATATTATATTCTTTGCATATAACTACCTACAAATAAATAAACAAAAAATTGATTTGACTTTTCTACAAAAAAAATCTAAAATTTGTGTCTCTCTCTTTAATTAATTAGCCGTGTCCGATTTAGCCCCACCAATTTTCAGATTTTAGTTTTTGAGGTAGTCACCTTCAAAGCAATATATCTCCAAAGATATTGTAGTTTTTTAAAAACAAACAAGTGCGATTTGTAGGTGAAGGAACAAGCTTCAAAACGGTATATTACTCTTTAGCAAAAAATATTTTTTTCTATGAGTTTTCTGGTCAAAGACCAAATCCGTCCGGTTTAGTCCCGGTCTCCCCTACCATTAAGAAAAATATTTGTGTTGTTTTGTTTGTCAAAATATTTTAAATCATTTTATTCATTAATACTTTTCTGTATATACACCTCTCTTCAAACATAGAAACATTTAATTAAATAAAAAATATCAAAGTTGAGCTTTCTTATTGTTTTTGATGCAACACTGGTGCACCTACACCATTTCTAATATATAAGGATTAAATGAAATGAAATTAACAGTAATAGTAAATTTTAACATCTAATTATGGTAATTTGTAAACATTCATATCTTTAAAATCAAAATTTGAAATTATATTATTTTCTCTTTTCCAGGAGACATTTAAAGAATATTCTGTAAGTGTAACATGATTAAACCTCGAACTTGAAGTCTACAACTAGTCTATTTCTATATTTTTTATGGCAATATTGATTCCTTATCTGTGACTAATATACTTATTTCACGGAGAGAATCTGTTGCGAACAACGAATGGAGTACGTACACTGAGAGAAAAGAAGGTACACTGCTGTTCATTTGGAGGTTGTGTATCGCAATTCAAATTTGGATCAACTGCGCACTCTAAAGGGGCGTGTAACGCGCCCCTTTAGAGTGCGCTGCTGACTCTTGACTCGTGGGACGCAGTGAGACCGCATGGTCAAATAACCTAGGTTATGCAGACCATGCGAGCTCACTGCGTCCCATGTCAAGAGTGCGCAGTTGATCCAAATTTGAATTGCAATACACAACCTCCAAATGAACAGCAGTGTACCTTCCTTTCTCTCAGTGTAGATGTTATGAATATAAAAAGTATAAGAATTAGCCTGAATATCAGTTGAATCCGCCTACTATATATCCAGGTCTACTAGAGCAATAAATAACACTCTCTATTAGGATTTAAACATTAAAGAATCTAGGGAAAAAGTACATGAAAAGTTTCTACAGGGAGAAAAATATAAAGTAACTTTTACTACTTTCATAGTAAAATCTAAACTGTCAAAAACTTCTGCATACACTACCGGTCAAAATTGAGAAACCACCCATTTTCAGGCGAATGAAATACGTTTTAAAATGTTTTAGTTACAATAAATTTTATGTTCATAAAATTTATTGTAACTAAAATTCTTTTCTGTTTATTGTTTGAAAGGTGATAAAATTTTGAAAAGAACAAGATATTTCAGAAATCGTTTGGCCAATAATTTATTTAGATATTTTTAAAAAATCGTCATTTTCAATGTTTTACAAAAATTTGAATCTTAGGCTTATTTTAAAAGTCATTTGCTACACTATAAAAAAATAAGAATAAGAAAATTTAATTTAAAAAACGTTTGAATTTTAAAAATTATTTTTCTGTTGATAAGATTGTTTCAAATTTTTTGAATTTTTTTGGTCCTAGTTTGACGGCCTGCATTTTTTAAGAAAAAAATTACATGTTAATGCCTATAAGTAATTCTTATAGTGTAATAAATTACCTTTAAATAAGCCTAAGATCATATTAAAAATCGTTCATTATTATTTTAGAAGTTAGGGTAGAGCGGGGCTAGTTGAGCGTAGGGGTAAGTTGAGCAACCGAAATATCTCAGGCTCTATAAATTGGCCGCTAATTTTTTCAATGCCAGAAAGAAGCAGGCACTTGCGCAGTTATGTCCCCTCCTGCGTCTGCTTCTTTCTGGCATTGAAAAAATTAGCGGCCAATTTATACAGCCTGAGATATTTCGGTTGCTCAACTTACCTCTATGCTCAACTAGCCCCGCTCTACCGTATTCAAATTTTTGTAAAACATTGAAAATTACGATTTTTTAAAAATATTTAAATAAATTATTGGCCAAACGACTTCTGAAATATCTTGTTCCTTTCAAAATTTTATTGTCTTTCAAAAAATGAACAGAAAAAAATTTTAGTTTCAATAAATTTTATGTTTTAAAACGTTTTTCATTCACCTGAAAATGGGTGGTCTCTTAATTTTGCCGGTAGTGTATTTTGCAAATATTTTCTTTGAACGTAGTAAAATTTACTTCGAAAGTAGACAAATTTACTCCGAAAGTAGTCAAAGTTACCAGAAATGCACAGAAGTTTCTGGCAGTTTAGGTTTTACTATGAAAGTAGTAAAAGTTACTTTATATTTTTTTCGTGTAGCATTAACCCAAACATATTTCTCTCTGTGTAGAAGCACTGTAAAACATGTCTTCTTTTTTAGCTCAATTTTGGCTAAAACAATTAATACGTCCAAGAAATGTTTTCAAATTTATTTGAAACTAACTGTCGGACCCGTCTTCGACGGGTTTTAGTTTCTGCTAAAACATTTGAAAGGGTGTTTACTGCACTGAGAGAAGAGTTTTAGTCGTGACAACAAAACGCGTTTAGTAGCAGAAACACATGGAGAGCGATTGTAGCGCCCCTGGCGGTTTAGTTCCTGTTTAGTATCTCTGACTAAACTGACAGTCGTTCCTACTATAGTTTAGTAGATGCGACTGTTAAATTTGTCCGTCGAAAATTAACAAGACTGTTTAGTTATCAGAACTGAACCGATAGTCGCCTTCACTATTCTCTTCTCTCCGTGTGGAAATTAAAGTTTACTGTGAAAAACTAATTTTAAGTTAACATGAGGGTCATTCCAGTGAAAACCGTCTAGAGCTGGTTGCTCGATGATTTAAAAAAAAATGATGTGATTAATATATAATATTCTTCAATAAAATTGGATTATATTTTAGTGGTTTATAGCCCCAAATATATTTTACATTCTTTTAAATATTTTTTTTAAATGTCTAACTGGTTATGCAGTCTAACATAACCCATTTTGCGAAAGCTCAGTATAAATCATTAAAAATATAATATAAATACTGATTTTTATTTTAAATAAATATATTTTTGCTAAATTCATTTAAATAAACGAAAATTATTTGAAAATAACTCACCAGAACAGATAAATCAGAATTTTTTTATACTTGCACAGTATAATAAACATGAATTTCTTTTTCTTATATCTTCTGTGGAGAAAAAAGAATTTTCACAAAACTTTTTTAAATTGATTTATTTTAAAATTATAAATTTATTTAAACTGAAATTTTTTTGGGACCTGTACTTATTAATTATTTAATAAATATGAAAAATTATATAAATTTAACCTGATTTTAATTGAATTTTTATTTTCATGACTGGACTGAAGTTCATCACCTTTCCGTTCGTTTAAAAAAAACAAACTTCTGTCTAGTCATGAAAATAAAAATTTAATCAAAATCAGGTTAAATTTATAAAATTTTTCATATTTATTAAATAATTAATGAGTACAGGTCCCAAAAAAATTTCAATTTAAATAAATTTATAATTTTAAAATAAATCAATTTAAAAAAGTTTCGTGAAAATTCCTTTTTCTCCACAGAAGATATAAGAAAAAGAAATTCATGTTTATTATACTGTGCAAGTATAAAAAAATTCTGATTTATCTGTTCTGGTGAGTTATTTTCAAATAATTTTCGTTTATTTAAATGAATTTAGCAAAAATATATTTATTTAAAATAAAAATCAGTATTTATAATCTATTTTTAATGATTTATACTGAGTTTTCGCAAAATGGGTTATGTTAGACTGCATAACCAGTTAGACATTTAAAAAAAATATTTAAAAGAATGTAAAATATATTTGGGGCTATAAACCACTAAAATATAATCCAATTTTATTGAAGAATATTATATATTAATCACATCATTTTTTAAAATCATCGAGCAACCAGCTCTAGACGGTTTTCATTGGAATGACCCATGAACTATTTCGTTAGGAAAATATTACTATTTTAATCAGTGACAGACTGTTTTCTATCAAATTTGTTATTTAGGAACAGTATTTGTCAACTTGTAGTTCTTTATGCGTTTGTAGTACTACAATTAATGTAGGTATTAAAAATTAATCCTAAATTTACACCAGCTTTTGAAGTCAAAGTAGAGTCTATTTCGAAATAATTGTGTCGCAATTAGATCCTAGCTTACGACTGCTAAAACCTAAATAAAATCTATGTTTAGGCTGAAAGTAGGGCTTAAATTTTTACTTGGGTCTGTTTACATAAATATTACATCAATAAAAATTAAAGGAAAAAGCAGTTTTTAAAAACAAATTAATATAATAAAATTTTTTTAATTTGGAGAGAAAATTCCCGGTTTTTCCTGGTCAAATTAAATTCCCGGCCATTTATCGGTTTTCCCGCGCAATTGGTAGACACTTTGTCAAATGTATTTTAGTAGAAACTAAAACCCGTCAAAGACTGGTACTGGTATATAACATATTTACTTAAAAAAGAGTATTTTCATAAAATAAGTCAATTATTGTAGCCATCTGCAGATTTATTTATGGCTAAAACTTAAAATCAAGTAAATTTAAATTTGTTTAAAAAAAATAAACCGGGTAAAATTTGGACAACGCCAGGAATTTTTTTAAACAAACATATATCCCATGCTTAACTTTTGTCTTAACTTAACTTCTAAAGATATTTTGAGCAATGTAAAGTTTCAATTAAAGAATATTGGATGAATTGGATGAATAATTATGAATTGAATTATTTTGATGACAAAATCTTAATCAGAGACCCCAAAAATACTACTAAATTAAGCTTGATAGTAATTAATAACCATTATAATTTTTTCGATTTTTTGATATCAAAAATATTTTTATACTTACATTTTAGTCATTGTGTAAAAACAATTCATTACAAAATGTAAACTTTAAAAATTTGTGATTTTTAAAATTTTTTGAAAACATTTTTATACTTAAATCTTAGTTATAGGACACTCTTTTAGGCAAAATTATGCTAAAATGTGACTAAATAACATGTAATACTTAACTATAGAGCGTTTGAAAGTAATTAATTAAAAAATGTAAATTTTGAAAATTTGCGATTTTAAAAATTTTTTTAATACATTTTTATACTTAAATCTTAGTTATTTAGGACACTATTTTTTGCAAAATTATGCTGAAATGTGACTAAATAACATGTAATACTTAATTATAGATAGTTTAAAAGCAGTCCATTAAAAAATATAAAATTTGCGATTTTTTGAATTTTTCGAAATCATTTTTATACTTACATCTTAGTTATAGGACAGTATTTTTGGAAAAATTATGATAAAATTTTACTAAATAACATGTAAAATTCAATTATAGAGAGTTTTAAAGCAATTCATTAAAAAATTTAAAATTTGAAAAATATCGATTTTTTGAAATTTTTGAAAATATTTTTATACTTACATTTTAGTTATAGGACATTATTTTTGGCAAAACTATTCTAAAATGTGACTAAATAACATGCTTTACTCAATTATAGAAAGTTTGAGAGCAGTTTTAAAAAAATGTAAAATTGAAAATTTTTGAATTTTTTGAAAAAATTGCATATCTTCCGTTCTAATTTATATTTTTCAAATCTGTAAATTTATAAACCTTTCTTGGCCCAAGGTCTAACATTCTGTCAAATTTGGTTTCAAACGGTTCAGCCGTTTTTAAGTGATGCGCGAACAAAGATTCTGTGACATACATACATACATACATACACGAAATTTAATGTTCTGAGCAATGTACAGACAAAAGTCTGATTTTATATATATGGATTATATTTGCAGGGAAAATCGATGGCGTTGGTAAGAGAAATAAGTGAGTTGCAGAGAAAACTACGTCCACAATAATATAATGTAATGAAAATATTACCAAATTGTTGTATTTTATTACAATAATTTTTAAAACCATTCTTTGCCATATGCTGAATAAACTTGTAAAAATAAAAAAAATTAATCAGATATCACGTTTCACAAAAAATCAATAATTTTTTTTATTTCGACAAACATTTTGAAAATTTGACATAAGATTTGTAATCAGCGACCTCTAAAACCCTCAAATACCAAATTTCATAAAAAATAAATAATTTTTAAAGGCATCTTGTCATCTTTCATTTAAGGGTTGCTTTCACCATTAAAAACCACAAACGACTTGATCGAGCATATCATCTAGACATTTTTTTTTTGGGGTTTAGTTTCAGAAATTGTTTGATTTTTTAAGTTTGAAAATCGTATTGGATGGTATTGTTTATATTTGAATTTCTATAAAATCCATGTGTTCCTTTTGACTCATAATTATGACACTGAGCACCGCGATATTATCTTTATTTTCATTGATGTGGGTATATATTTTATTTATTCACACGTCGATTCTTCAGTAAGTGAACTGACAGGACGAAGAGTGCAACTCGTCGCCGAAGGGAACACTTAATCGGAGTGGTGCTTGGTTAAAGCAGTGACAGAAAGCGTCAGGGTAGCAGCTACGATCTGTGATATATCGCTTTTCGAGAAGTGGAAGGCGCACAGTTTGTTGAAAAAGAGAAGGGGCGAGAAGAGAAGGAAGCTGAAGAGATTCTGTGTGCGTGTAGCTTCGACTTGAAGAAGAACAGCTGCAATCCTCCACCTCTATTTATGGAATACTTGTTGATTCTTTCAGAAAGTTTTAGAGATCGATTAAATACCCTTATGATGAAATTGCTTTAAGTGAACCAACAAATGCTGCTTCAATTTCTTTATTGATTGACAGCATCTTGACCATACTTTGAAAAACTTTTACTCAGATGGAATATTATGTTAAATTAATAAATCCACTGCAATACATTATTTTCTTTCCTTAATCTCAATAATGTATAGTTTTCTATTTTGATGAAGATTATTTTATTTTCTACGCGTGTGCATTTTTAATCTTTAGTTCGCATAATTATCTTGTGGTTATAATTTTTTTTTGCAATTTACAATTGTGTTTGGGAAAATGAGAAAAATAGGTAATTCATATGAAATAGTGTTTATCTAACTGAACTGGCGTCATTACTATAGTGGTGTCTATAGGTTAAGTCTGGCGGCGAGCCGATAGCAGAGAATGACCACTGCTGACAAGGCCAAATTGTGTGTTCTCTGTTGATTATGTACGTAAATGCAAAGGACATTACGGAGTTCCATGCATGGTCAGCCTTTACTTAGGACCTTTATTGTCCATCAAAGCCTACTCCTTCTTTGATTAGGACCACTACCAACTTCTCAAGATTTAACACTCTAAAACATTGTACTTGACATTCAATGGAAATCAGAAATATAGTTAGTGGAAACAAAAATTTATTTTAATTTTTCTTACTTTAGTATTAACAAATTAATAAATCCTTTTCATCTCCTCATTACAGCCCTTTAATAATAGTTTATTCTACATAGAGTAATGCATATAAACTGATTAAGTTGTAAAATGGTATGTTTCAATATTTAAAAAGCATTTCTTGCAAAGTGCATAATTATAAAATTAATAAATTAAATAGACATTAAACAATGTTACGTATGACTTCGTTACTATTTTTAATTTTTTTAATTTATTAAAAATTCTTATATTATATAACTTCATTAAAAATTGGGAATTTTGTAATTAGATTAAAGTACATTATAACATACAAATCATTCACACAAAGACAATTTAAACGATCTATAATTGAAAAATATTAAATGACATTTTATTTTATTAAAATTAAGAATCGTTAAGAAGTATGGACAACACACATGTTTTAAAACGAAATTTCTTAATTTCAAAAGAATTATCTTTAGAGAAAGACTAAATGTATTGTAGTAATTACCAAGAAGCCACACATACAAATGAGGAGCAAATTTTCAAAAGCTGATAAATCCATTTTAAAAAAAATTGAGATAAACATAAATTTAATATTTTAAAGGCCTCACAAATCGACCTATCACTGTTAAATGTAAAAAAAAATTTTATTAACAACGAATTTTCAATTTAAAAATTTTTTGACATAACCAAGTTGATTTATAATTTTCAAGTTTTTTATTCGAAAAAATTATCAAAACCTTTAAATCACTTAATTATGATAATGTTTAATTAAAAACAGAACGTCTTAAATATAAAAACATTGTTATAAACATAAATTAATACAAATTTTTTAATTTGAAATTAACTATATTGGTTATGTGAGAAAATTCATTTGTTTCATTTTCTCGAAATAAGAAAATATGGATTTATCAAGTTTTGAAAACTTGCTCCTCAAATAAACTTATTAGTGAAGGAGGATCATTAAACTTGTATCATGCCACCTCAGAAATTTGAAAGCTTGCGATAAGCTTGCTTGGCATCAGCTAAGTCCAAGCTCATTGATGAGCTGTGTGCAACAGTTCTCTCCACTATTAGTTTATATTTTGTATTTCTCGCAAAGTCGGAGGTTTATATTTTATACCCAAAAGAAGAGTTGATCAGTGAATTTTATAATTAAAGTGAATTTATACGAAGTAAATTGTGAAATGATATATTTATAAAAAAAGTTGATTTAAATATTGAATTGAAGTTTTGTGAAAGAAAGTGAATTAAGTAATAATATAATGTTAATAAAATAGTTTGAATTGAATAAAATAAATTAAATCAATTAAAGTCTCATAGATATAAAAAATATCAACCTCCGTCTAACGCACTTAAAATCGAATGATTAAATAATATCATCAACCAAATATTTAAATGCAGGGACCCTGTAGTTTGAATATTGTAAGTTGATTTGAAATTATTAATTTATTATTGTTGGAACAAATCAAATAAGATTCTTTATAAAGAAATAAGAGAAAAGAATCGATAAACAATTTTTGATGACAATAGTGTCATTTTTCAAGTGACATAACTTGGATTATTTAAGGAAAATCACAGAAGTCTATAAGGGTAATAACAATATATAAAACATGTTATTTTTATTGTGAGTCAAATTTATTGTTAATTAACTACTATTATTCACACACACATTGAGAGTCATACACAATACTATTTCAGATGAATTTAATAAATTATAGAAAGTCTTTTTCTGTTTATATTAACTAAATATAAAATGTACAATAACTATTGTTAAAGAATTATAAAAAATAATAATTGTAAGCTAATTATTTGGAATAACTATAATTGTCAATATATGTAAAAATATAAAATACACATTATTATTTCTAATCTTGGAGAATTTAAGGTCGAATAAACTGTGAGAATCATATTACACACACATTGTAGTGTTTTATTACAATTAACTTTTTCACACCTGTCTTTTTACTTTATTCCTTATTTAAACATAAAATGCCGTCTATCCGGGATTGTTAAACAATAACACCTACGAAAGGGTCCACTACCTTTAAATAAATAAATTATTTCCGAACGGCAAATAACGTTTTACCTTGAGATATTTTTATTTTAATTTTTGTGTTTAACTAATTTGTTCAGCAAATGGTTAAAACTAAGTTTTTTGTAAAAATAAGAATTTTGATTATTAAATTAAAGTATCCAAAATTCATCTTTAACAAACAAAATAATACTTTTATGTTGGATTCCGAAGAAGTAAAATGTAATTTTGATGCAATTGTAAAAATAATATGCAAAATAATGTTTGAGATGGAAGTAATTGTCCGCATAACTATAGATTTCCACAAACACAACTAAAATACATTGAAGTTAGATATTCATGAATAACTTACTTTAATAATACCCAACAGTCTAACTTATTACTACGCACCTAAACAAGCATAATATACATACAGTGCCGCCCAACAGGATTTGCCCACCCTATCACAGTTGAAGGTGTTACAAAAAGTTTTATATTTTGATTTCTAATAAAGATATCAAGGTTTGTAAGGTCTCATTTTAAAGCTTATAGCATCTACTTTAACAATATTTGAAGACCTCCACGGAATAACGATCTATGGCACATTTTAGAAATTTTACAGGAGACACAAAAAACGAAAACTTTCATCAAATTAGCATATGCAATATAAGTGTAGCTGTTTAACAGAAAGATAGTGATTAAAGAATGTCTTATAAATGAAAAATTGCACTTTTTCATTAAATATTTTTATAAAAATTAAAAAATAAGCAAGTTTTTCACGTGCTATAGATCGTTATTCCATTACAACCTATAGAGATAGGCAAATGTTTTTTCGTATGAATATAGGCGAATATTAAATTTACATTTTCAATAATAATTTTTAAAGATTTTTCGAATTAATAAATAATTTTTAATAATTTAATTTAATAATTAAATAATTTTAATAATAGTTTTAAATAATTTAATTCAATAATTAAATATTTTTAATAATAGTTTTGAATAATTTAATTTAATAATTAAATAATTTTAATAATAGTTTTAAAAATAATTTAATAATTCTAATTAATAAATGACAAATTCTCAAAATTAAAACTCAGTTAAAGAAAGAACATCGTTTTATTAAACTCTAGTGAAAAGAAATATAACAAAGCATAAAATTTTTAATCAACAACTGGAAGATTTTTATAATATTCCCTAGCATCTCTGTTTAAAATTTTTTTTCTTTTTTCAAGGGCAATAAACTATCGTAAAGATTGGGCAATTCATGTGGTAAAATCAAAGTTTTTTTAATGGAAGGTGGAACTCGTTTCGGTTGTTTTTTATTCCGGCCTGTAGTTTGTTTTTTCTTCTGCTCATTTTCCTCTGTTTCCACGATTTTAAATATTTTCCAAGCCTCGGATGTATTATGTGTTGCACGAGAATATACGAAATTTGGATCATCAGCACTAACTTTAAGCCACATAACTTCAGTAATCTTCATTTTATTATTTTTGATCGTGTCCGCTTCAATAGGACTAAAATCTTTGAAGTCACTTGATTGCATTTCATTTATTTTGAATGGTTTGGATAAATTAGCTTCAGCTATTACATACTTCCAATCTGAAGGACTCATCACATTAGTTTTCTTCTTTCTCTTCTCAATTAAGGCAAAATCCCTATCACATGGAAGAAAGCTATGTCCCGTAGTTAAGAACTTTTGATTTACCTCGATGAAATATTTTGATTTAACCAAGTAATGATATAAGGATAACATTCGCCAGTTATTGTTCTGACCAACACAACGATCACTCCAAACAATAAGTTTCCTTTCTTCGTTATTTTTCAGAAGAGGGTAATTATCCATAATATGCTTCAAAACACAGGAGGCAATTTCAGCTGATCCACGTTTAGCAATGCATTCAGTCCATAAATTCATAACAGCTTCACCAGTCTAAAAATTATGAATCGCAAAATTGTAGGTCGAATGTTGTCTCTGATAAAACATATTTAAATGAGTAAGTGTGGGACACAGTAAGACTTGTTGTAAGTCAACGCAGAGTGTAACGACGTTGTTGTCAATTTCAGATCTCGAGCAATCTTCTTTTAAATTTTTGTATGAACTTTCTGCCTTTTCGTGATGTTGTTGGCTTATCATGGTTATTTTCTCTAATTCTTCCTGAGAAGATGCGGCGATTCGTTGCACATGCAATAAGTCACATTGTCTACAAGTATCTGTTCTCAGTTGGACTTCTGGATGTTGCTTTAAAAATGCATTATGCATTCGAGTTAAATTTAAATCAGAACTTAAATACTCTTTCTCACTTTTAGAACGACCGTAATGCGATTCTTGTTTTGGAAAACTGGCAATGTGATTTTTAACTAAAGTCAAAGTACTTTCGTCAATCAAATGTGGTCTCGATTTATGTTTTCCACGGTTATCTTTTGGGACAGCTATTCCCATTTTCAATTTATTTTGCAGTGTCTGAATGCATCTATTAGTTATTGAATATGTATGAATTAATGTTTTTTTGCAAACCGGCTTTCCGTTAAGATTATACTCAAAAGAGACTCCTTTTCGTGATGAAAGGTCTGTTTTGCCCTTCTTTCTTCTTTTAGTTTTGCACTTTTTTATACAGCCACAGAGAATGAAAGATTGTTCATCATAAGGAACTTTGTAAAAAGCTTCATAATAACACATCTTATCTTGTAATGTTATCTCGATACATCCAGTTTTGTTACAAGTCCGTGGATTACAAATTCGATTCTGTCAAAAAATACGATATAATAAATAAAAGAAATAAGATGTTTTTTTAAATATATAATTTAATATTCCATTTTATATTTTTATTTTAAAATAAATATACATTACAATTTGTCAAATTCGTTAATAAATAAAAAAATTATTTTACAAAGGTTATATTTACTTGCTGCGGTGGAACTTTTTCATCAATAAGTTGTTTCTTTTTTCTCGAGATATATGATTGCCCTGCATCTTTTTGACATTTTCTTTTTACTTCTTTCCAATCATTAATATTTATTTTTCTCTTTTTGCTGTTATTTAAATGATTAATAGCATTTTGAATACCTAAACTATTTTTGTCACACATTTTGGTTATGACATTTATATCTGACATGAAGTTATTGCTAAGTTAAATTAACAAATTGATTTTTTATTGTGCCATAGATCGTTATTCCAACCAGAAAATGTGATAAAATAATATAAAATTTTGCATTTTATATAATTTATTTGCACATTTTAATCACATTTATGTGTTTATTGGTATTAATTGTATATTATTTCATCATAATCTCATTTTTGACAAAATGTGCCATAGATCGTTATTCCGTAGAGGTATTCATTTAAAGAATAAATTTAAAAAAAATTTTTTTTATTGTTTAATTACTGTTAAAAAAAAACAAAATTTTCAATTTTTTTTTGCTAATTTCAAACAAATGTAGTTTTTTAACAAGTAATCGTAAATTAATTATGTATAACGCATTTTAAAGATGATTTTATCACCTATAAAATGCATTTTTAAAAATTGTCGTACCATTTTTTTTAAGAAAGTTATTATCATTTGTTTAAAAAAACAGCCCTTTTTTTTAAATAATTCGTATTTTGAAAACGGTTCATTTTTTTGGAAAAAGTTTAAGACAAAAAATGTTCATTTATTTATGTTGATTTAAGAAAAAAATATAAAAAATTTTTTTGAACAAATTTCTTTTTTACCACATTTTTACCTTGTACAATATTTTTACAAGTACAAGGTAAAAATGTGGTAAAAAAAAATTTGTTCAAAAAAATTTTTTATATTTTTTTCTTAAATCAACATAAATAAATGAACATTTTTTGTCTTAAACTTTTTCCAAAAAAATGAACCGTTTTCAAAATACGAATTATTTAAAAAATGGGCTGTTTTTTTAAACAAATGATAATAACTTTCTTAAAAAAAATGGTACGACAATTTTTAAAAATGCATTTTAAAGGTGATAAAATCATCTTTAAAATGCGTTATACATAATTAATTTACGATTACTTGTTAAAAAACTACATTTGTTTGAAATTAGCAAAAAAAAATTGAAAATTTTTTTTTTTTTAAACAGTAATTAAACAATAAAAAAATTTTTTTTAAAGTTATTCTTTAAATATTGTTAAAGTAGATGATATAATCTTTAAAATAAGACCTTACAAACCTTGATGTCTTTATTAGAAATCAAAATATAAAACTTTTTGTAACACCTTCAACTGTGATAGGGTGGGCAAATCTTGTTGGGCGGCACTGTATAACGATCGCACGCAACCACGTTGAATGATATGACACCAAGAGTTTTCTCCTCTCGAAAGAAACGACTATTTCTAAAACAAAATAATTATATTATGTGTAATAATTAATATGTAGAGGAGAGTGGTCCTAAGTTGACCACCCTGCGATACATTGATAAACCATGATATAATTTATGGACCTAATTATAATACAGTCAACTCTACCAATAGTGCCGCCATAAATAGTGCCACTTCTCCTCTTTCTCGCTCGAGCTCTATCTCCACTTTAGCGACTCTAGCACGGCTTCTCAGTTTCGAGTTTCCCCTAAGAGAGAAATATACAAACAGTGGGGGTACTACAGTTCCAAAAAAAGTCGTAAACGCTGTGCAATTTTGCGGCACTATTGATAGAGTTGACTGTATAAGATTCTTCCACGTATTGTGAGGACAATAATATTTTTTACGACAAAAAAATTTAATTTTTCTTGTTTTTTCGAGAGCAGCTACAAAAGATAAATAATTAAAAATTTCTAAATGAGTGTGTGATCTAGTTCCTTTATTTAATGTTGTAATAAGAGGTTCTGTTGATTATTTAATTAAATTTTTTTTATTAGCGTAATAATTTTAAACTTGAATAAAACTACAGTGGTCCTAAGATGGCCACCTATTATTTTTGTTTGTTTTTATTTATGTTTTACTTCTTTTACTTCCTCATAGAGGAAGTATTGTAATACCAAAATTTTTTGAGTTTGATTTTTTGACATATCTTTATGTTATTTGACCTCAGGAGTTCAAAAATGACATTTTTAAAAAATGTCATTCCGTATGTGTGTGTGTGTGTGTGTGTGTAAACATCACATTTTTATAAATATCTCGAAATCATCAAGAGCTTTTGGGTTGAATTTTTTTCAAATTGTAGATCTCACCTGCGGACATAAAATAAGAGTACTTTCTAATATATTTAAATTAGTTTAACTAAATTTTTTTTTGATTTTTAATTTTTCAAAAAAACGTTTTTTGCCCATAACTTTAAAAAAATGTTAGGACACCTATAAATGTTTTTCCATAATTTTGTAGAGTTTTTTTAGACGCATCTATTGAGCCCTAATTGAACATTTTTCGTCCATATTAACCGGAGTTATTAAACTTTTAAAAATTAAAAATTTTGGAAAATAAGACTTTTTGAAAATTTTGTTAAAAAAAGTAGAAGTAACTTTAAAATTATTGTTATCAACTTGTAGAGCAGTAAAAAACGCTTTAATTGACCTATTTTTGAACCTAATTCGATAATAAATTTTGAAATTATTGATATTTTATAAACCAAAAATTGTGAAAAATGACATTTTCTCAACTTTTTTGTTTGACATTTTTTTTTAACTATTAAATTATTGTAACCATCTTGTAGAATATTTAAAAATACATTGATTGACCCAAAATTCAATCACTTTTACCATATTTATAAAAAGTTATTCATATATTTCTATTATTTTTATCTCTATGAGGAAGTAAAGTGTTCATGAAATGACCACCAAAATTATAAAAAAAATACAATTTGGCAGCGGTTTTTTGTGTTTTTCATCACGAGAAAGACCGTGAAACTGTAAAGTAGGAATTAAACAAATTTACTTTTTATGCCGCTGTAATCACTCAAGATTTTATCGGGGTTGTACCTACAGAATTTAATTCAGTATATTTTATAGGTTATATATTTTTTTGGTTTTATAGTTAAAAAAAATGCCTTAATGCTTATTTAAACTTTTGCAATTAAATTTATCTGTCTGCTTCTTGATGATTTGGAGTTGGAACAGCTATCCAGTGTTAACTGAATGATATTAAATTGTAAATTTATTAAATGTCAGTTGTACTAAATTTTATCCCTTTTTTACTTGCTTTTCTTTTATTTCCAATTTTTTCTTCTCTTAGGGAAATAAACAATAAAGTTCAATAGAATGAAATTTTCCTAATGTTATTTCTCTCTTTTCTTTTTTTTGACAAAGAGTGGAGGAATTTTGCTTCGAGTGAAAGTGGCATTACGAAGTGAATGCGGGCACCTAGTCGGCCGGCAAAACTGGTCTGTATCAGTATAATAAAACCATTAGGATGATCCTCATACGAGCATTCAAGCCGTATAAATATCTCTGCTGAATCCCTCACGCCGTTTCCAACTTCTGTGTAATGTTCAACTTGCGATAAATCCAAAAGTGCCCTTAACGGGAAATATTTCGTCTACTTGTATTGTAGAAGAAATTCTGAGATGCTCCAAAATGTACGGGACTATTTTTATGCTGCACACGTATGTGAAGTGTGTAGATCCCCTATGGCGCACCCCGCTCGTATTACGCTCGATATTTTTCTCCAACGCTAGATATACTTTTTTGAGGTTTCATTATTTTATGTGCATTCATCATGAAAACAATAACGCACCGTTTTTTTCGTTTTTTGTTCACGATTTGAAATCGGCCTTTTTTATATGACTTTGGATCACTGATACCGTTATTTATAACTCGATTCAATGAATTATTGATGTAAAAGATCATACTGTTATTGTCGAATATAACACCACCCTTGAACGACTTTAATGTTCTTTTGTTTAGGATTATTTGCATACTACTTCGCGAAAGTGGCTTTTATAAATATTTTAATGAATAATACAGAAAAAAATATTTCTAAAGATACGAGGATTAGAAAAGTTATTCGGAAAATTTTTTATTTACGAAACTGTTTTAATAGTAATAAATTTAAATTGGTAATAAGGGGATCTATGAATATTCCCCAACTGACAAACAAAAAGTCACTAACAGAAAAATATATAACACAATTGACATTTAACAAAATTTTCATGCAATTTTGGTAAAAAAATTAGAGGTACATCCAGTGTTGCCAGCTTTGTAAAGAGAGATTATGTGACCAGGGCCGTAAAATTATAGTACAGAGCTATAAATTATCGTACATTTCAAAAATTTTTACTTTTAATTCAAATATTATTTTTAGAATGAGACTGTCATAAGTTTAGTTCTTATTTTTGATTTTATAATAACAATTTAATATTATTGTTAATAATTTAATAATAATATTATTAAAAATAATAATAAAAAAATAATATAATCTAAAAATTGATGTAAACACTTAAATATAACAAATAATGATATTTTGCACTGAATAAAAAGTATCATGATTAATGATTAAAAAATTATTACTTTAAACTATTAAACATTTTATTAAGAAACAAATATAACGTTTTCTGGAAATACAAATATATTGTTTTTATAAAATTATAAAATTTGTTTTCTTTAAGCTAACCAGTAGTACATTTTCTAAAATTATTTAATACTTCAGTAATCAGTTTGGTAAAGTTACCACCTCTTCTACATCGACTTCCTCTTTTTCGGGATAAAGTACAGACTTCGTCATTCGATTAAATTCTTCAGTAGGATTATATTTAACGCAATCCTTTTGCACTCTTTGACTAGAAAAAAGAATTCCAGTAACGGTTGGTAAAATCAGTCTGTTTCTAGTTTTAGTTTTAACTAGATTAATTTTACTAAAAACCCTTTCACAATCTGCATTTGCGTGAGGGATTGATAATACTTTTAAAACAAAAGCTGACAAGTTTTCAAATTTTAAAAACTCTTCCTTACTTTAATTCCTTAGTAATTTATGCCAAAAAATATCAATATCACAAGTTGAGACATCAATGTCCATGGGAAGTTTCACATTTGGTAGTTGTCGCCACTCATCATCTATCAACTGATAATCATTGGATTCCACAATTCTAGGCAATTAAACCATAAGAGGTAACAGCGATGGTGTATCAATTCTTGTCTTCGGATCAATTGCTTTTGATGGTTTGAACACTGATAACTTAGGGAGTATTTTATCATTAAAATTAAATCTTTTTTTTATCTCAATACATCCAGTTACCATAAATTTTACGCAGCCACTAACTAAGTCCTTTCTCAATTGAACATTATTGACGTATTCAGGTTTGTTGAAAAATTGAATCACATCAACTCCAAGGTAGATTTGCTGAGGAAGCAAAAATTTTGTAGAATTATTCGGATCTATTTTATCCAGAGGAGTGGTTTCTACATAATCTGCATTCATATAGGATTTTAGTAAATCTTTATAAGTTGAACAAATAGACGTGTGTAAAGATGCAATAACCGGCTTCTCTTCTTGAAACATCAAATTTAACTTGGTAAATTTTGGCAGAATCCATTGTAAAAATAAATAATATAAATGTATCAAAGGATTATTAAGGCTATCGAGAATCCATTGTATGGACAATAATCTTTCAGTGAAACATAAATTTGTAAAATAAAGTTTCAATGCTTGCCACTGTTCTAACATTCTACAAACTACGGCAGTTAATGATAGCCATCGTGTTTGTGATGGATGTAGAAGTTTATGAATTTTCAAATCCAAGAACACCTGAAACTCTTTTAATTGAAATTGCCTTTTGGCACTTCCGCTAAAAAAATTATAAACTTGTCGAGCTAATTCTTCGCAGGCACGTGGTAACTCTTTGCAAGCAGCACTTGCACACAAATGCAATGAATGGCAGACGCATTTCATTACTGTGATATTCGGACATGCTTCTTGAAAGCGAGTAACAACAGAATTTTTGGAACCCATCATAGTATTTGCTCCATCTGAGCCGAAACCAACAACGTTAGTAAAGGGCACATTAAATATATCGAAAGATTTTTTATGCAGTCAAAAATATGCTCAGCGGTTGCAGCTTCAGTCGGATTTTGATCGTTGAAAACTTGACACAAGTCCCATAAACCACTAACGATTTTTCCTTTCTCTTTATCGTAGAACCTGAAATTAAATTTGTCTTAAATTATTTTGATATTTATAGGTATATATATATATATATTTATATTAATTTATAAATTAAGTTATGAATACTTTTGAAAAATAAAAAATTAATAAATTGTTAATTTTAATTACAATACCTTACAACAATACATAGAGTTTGTATAGCAGAAATATCTGTCGACTCATCGACCAAAATGCTAAAAACATTCGTTTTTAATTTACTAACAAGTTCCTCTTTTTCCACCGCACCAATAACATTCTTTAAAATCGACGTAGCTTTAGTTCTTTTGAGTTGAATATCTTTGGCTATACTTGAATCCGGACATATGTCCTTTAGTAATGGAACTAAATGATCCACTAAACTTATTGACAGATTGTGTTCAGCCAAAAATCCACACAGTTTTATTTCTGCCCGTTTTACAGGTTTTTTAAGTGACTCTGTTGTTGTCTTATTAGAAAAACTGTCAATTAATCTTTGATTATTTAGACCTCCAATTTTTGATTTATGACTACTGCTTTGGGCGTGATTGCGAATCACTTGTATTTCTGCAGTAAATGTTGAGTCACAAATGTTACATTTGGCTTTGGTGTCATTTGTTAAATCAGAAACCAACCATTTACAATAATCACTATCTTGCAACCAAGCTTTTCTAAATTTTTGAGTCCGACGAGTCCGTGGTTTCTTTTTCGGCGGACTATTTATACTTTCATTTTCCTCATCCATTTTCCACACGTTTTCATATACCTATTATTTATATAAGATCAATAAATGTTCTAAATTTTACTGGAAATTCTCGTTAATATATTTTGAGTATAAATATCACTTACCGAAAAGTAACATTCAAATACACATTAAATTTATAAACACCTGTCTTATTACAAAACGACTTTCATTCAACTAACATATTTACAAACAAAAACAAATGTGCCGAATGCCGGTAAATGGATGAATGTACATGTAAAAGGCATGTGAATAGAAGCCTTAAGGACGAAATCATATGGATGCGCCTCAAGTTCTGCGCCATGGCGCGAAAGTTCAAAGACAACAAAAAAATATGTAAAACAAAAAAAAAATTTTTTTTAAAGGAAATTTCATTTAATTTACTGTAAATAAAAATTATAGGACATTTGCGTCACATAATCAAATCGCTATAGGACATAGTACAAGTAGTCAAATTATGTGACGTGTACTATAATTATGTGACGGCTGGCAACACTGGGTACATCTTCGATATTAAATTATTATATGTTCTTAAAGGATAAACACGCTGAAAATAATAATGATATTACTGAGTTATTTTGTAAACGTTTCAAATCAGTGTATAATACTAAGATCTACGATCCGTCTTTTCTGATCAATGAGAATAATAATTTATTGAGAGACTTAATTGATTTTAATTCAGTCATTATTAGTAGGAACACAATTTTTAAAAATATTAAAGTGTTGAATGTGAACTTTGGCGCGGGACCCAATGATATATCACCACTTTTTAATCATTTATGCTGTCCTTGTATTGAACCATTGTATATTTTATTTAATTTATCAATGTCACAGAGTTAATTTCCTTCCATATGGAAAAAAGATTATACTTCTCCAATTTATAAAGATGAAGAACATTGAAACGTGTTGCTAAAACTTAAAACCAGGGACCGTCTCGAAAGTTTAGTTTCGTTTTAGTTTCTGAGTTGACACGAAACTAAATTAACAAAGCGACTTTAGTTTCGAGTCGACACGAAACTAAACAAACAAAGTGATTTTAGTTTCGTGTCAACTCGAAACTAAATTAACGTCTAAATATTAGTTTAGTGCCAACTTGAAACTGAATTAACTAATTGAATGAAGTTTCGTTTCGACTCGAAACAAAAGATTGAAAAACATAATTATTTAGTGTCAATCACAGAAAAATAGTTTCCCTTGACTTACGTAACTCGAACAACTTAATTAATTAATGTAAGTTACGTAACCAGAGTAAATTACGTATGTTACGTAAACAGAGTAAATAACGTAATTAAAGTAACTTACGTAAAAAATAGAACTTACAACTTACGTAACTGGAATGTCTTACGTAATTAACAAAACTTACGTAACTAATCGAACTTACGTAAGTTACATAATTAATGGAACTTACATAAGTTACGTATGTAATAATGTAATAATTTACGTATGTAACATAAATAGAGTAAACAACGTAACTAAATTAACTTACGTAAGATACGTAAGTAGAATGTTTTTGACCCCAGTGTAAGGTTTTTTTACATCTCAAATGTATCTATACAAAGTGTTTTTTTATTATTTATAATGTACCTTTTTTATTTATTTATTCGGAAATAATAAACAAAGTTTCTTTACCCATAAAAGGCGGACAAGGTACCCGGGTACCTCTATACATTTCATGTATGTAAAAATTTATATTAAAAAATTATGAAAATTTTCATTAAGCAATTTTTGTAGTACCTACTGCACATAATTTTTTTATAAAATATGTATTTTAGTTACTATAGTTAAATAATAATATCCATAAGAAATCGTCAACAAATTAAACAAATGTACCCGGGTGCCTCGTCCGTCCAAAGAAGGTGTTTTTATCCTCAGTCCCTTAAAGGATTCTGTTTATACATATTATTCAAAGACATTCGATAAAGTGAATCATGATTTACTGCGTTGGATCGAACATTATATTGATTGGTTTAAAAGATACTTAACTCATCGATCACATGCTGTTCTTGTAAATAAGACTTATTTGACAGAGTTTTTTACCGATTCTACATTTGGTCATCAATTGTTTTATTATACATAAATTTTTCCCATATTTTATTATTCGTAGACGATTTAAAAATGTATCGTGTAATTGATAGTTTAAATGATTACGAGGTATTACAAGCAGATCTTCATGCTATAGGTATATGTCTGGTGTAACCAAAATGGGAAGTCTTTAAATATAAATAAATGCACACATTTCCCATGTTGTTAGTAAATAAAAGCAATGAGTTTTGCAATTATTTAATTTTGTTCTTTGATTTAGTTTCTGTATGCGAGTGTTCACACTCTTATAGACTCGAGCGAGTACAAAAAATAACTTTTTGCGTTTCATGATAAGACAACTTAATACTTACTTTGATTTTTATATTCATGATTATACTAGTTTCAGAAATCAGTTTAAAATTCTTAAAATTGAATCAAGTTTTTCATTTGCTGATATTTATTTTTTATTTAAAATAATTAACGGAATTGTAATATTCTTTGATCAATTTTTCTCCGTCAATTCGACGATTACACTATGTTGCACCTTTTTATAATTCTATATTATATAGAAGAAGTTATGGTAATAACTTATATTTAGTAGGGGAGTATAGTAGAGGTCGGACCACCTTTTGACTTTTGTTTATAACTTTTTTTAAAAATGAATTTGGGCAATTCAAGTATATTGTTGGAAAGTCCTGTTTAATAGGAACATTTTTTCTGAAAAAAGTAAATTGATTGGTTTTAAAATGAAAAAGTTAAAAAGATTTTAAAAAAAAATTTAGTCCAGGTTGGTCATTACAGTTAAGGTCGAACCATGTTTGAAATTCAAAGGGCATTATCGTTAAAAAATGAAATAACATTTTTAGCGTTACGAAAAATGTATCCTTTATTGTTTACAATAATGAATATAATAAACTCATACTCAAACTCATTATTAATTTGTTAAAATTTAATTTCACAAGACAATAAAATAACATTTTATAAAATTTATTTTTTTGGATCACTAAACTTTTGAAGGAATCGTATTTTAATTGATAGTAATATGAGAGTAATTTCTGCATAATATAGAATGAACTTTACTGTTATGTATGAAATACTAAATTTCGATAATTTAAAAAAATTTTGAAAAAATAGTTAAAATCATTTACCTACGAAGGGACAAGGCTTAAAATTTGCGTAAAGGAAAGTAGTTTTTTTTTAATTTTTTAAAAAATCAAAGGATATAAACTGATTTAAAAATTAAATTTTAATCTTGAAATTTTTAAAAATACAGTTCGTATCTTGTAAATAGTTTGGTAAAAAAATTTGAAAAAATCCTAAAGCTCTTTTTCAACTAGTACTAAAAGATTAAAAATGTTTAATCCAAATAAAAAATGTGAATTTTGACGATATGTTGGTTTGGCGTGGAACGTCTCATATAATTACTAATATTTTTTTAAAAAATAATAAACAAATGTAAAATTTTAGATTATTAAATTAAATTTTCTAAAAATTGGAAAAAAATGATATTGTTTTAGCAGCAAATATGTCTAAAATAATAACAAAATTACCAATTTATATTTCTTTTCTTAACAATAACAAAAAATACATATAGTTTAAAATATGAAATTAAATTGTACTAATGAAATTTAATCTTATTTAATTATTCTAAAAATAACAAAACTCCCAGGTAGAAATTCGTCAAGTATTACTTGTTTTCTTCCAGTAGCTGTAGAGTCGAGAGCGAGTTTTACTGGATAAAAACAATTCCCCTTTGTGAACAGTATTTTTGTCAAGTCACTGAATTATTAAAGGAATTATTCTACACGGAGAGAAAGGAATAGTAGACACATCCAGATACATGGATATCACAGCCATATTATATTGAAAAATACGGGATATCCATTGTTAAGGTTACGGCATCCATATTCTATGGTTGCCAGTATATTGTTAGAGCAGCAAAAGAACTATGGTTGGGTGATCCATAGTAATGGAAATAAGAAACAAAAAAATTTGAATCACTCAATTAATTAAATTCAATGTCACTTGAAATATTTTATACACATTTTTGTTAATTAATACACACCACTTATTAAATAACCGCATATTTACGAAATAAATTATCAACCGATGAGGGAGACACGAACCCTAGACCTAACGCATACTAAACACTAACGCTATCCACTACACTATACCCGCAACTACAATATTTGAGC
Organism: Leptopilina syphax; assembly: GCA_032872505.1. Classification (NCBI taxonomy): domain Eukaryota; kingdom Metazoa; phylum Arthropoda; class Insecta; order Hymenoptera; family Figitidae; genus Leptopilina; species Leptopilina syphax. The sequence goes on along the minus strand of CM065469.1, from coordinate 16,958,464 downwards.
ATATAATATTCCTTATATACTTTACACATATTTCATGAAAATGAATTTACATAAACACTTATAGACAATAACAATAATAAACAATTATAACACTATTTATACACAATAAACTTACAATGCGATTATATAGATGCAACAGGAGACCGACGCGACGGACAAATTGAAACGACCATTAACCTGATTATGGGTCGGGTCATATTTACGAACTAGAAAGGAATGAAATTTAATTTTTTCGAAAAAAAGTTAAAAAATGATTTTGTCGCCATACTGAACTTCTACATATCGTCACCTATTGGGCTAGAATTCGGTACACATTTACATTTTCAATTGTAGATTTGGAGAAAATTTTAGCGAACCTGATTAGGGGTCATATTTACGAACTAGAAAGGAATGAAATTTAATTTTTTCGAAAAAATGTCAAAAAATGATTTTGTCCCTATACTGAACTTCCACATATCGTCACCTATTAGGCTAAAATTCGGTACACATTTTTATTTTTAATTGTAGATCTAGGAAAAATTTTAGAGAACCTGATTGGGGTCATATTTATGAAATAGAAAGGAATAAAATTTAATTTTTTCGAAAAAAATTTAAAAATGAATATTTTCTATTCCTTAACTTCTACATTTTGGGACATGGTGAGCTAAAATTTAGTAAACATTTGTAGTTTTACCTGTAGAGTACAGAAAAAATGTAGCGGATCTGATTGGAGGTCATGGTGTCGAACAAGAAATGAAAGAAACTTATTTTAAAAAGAAAATTCCCAAAAATCACCCTGTCCCCCTTAACTTCTACATGTCGGGACCTATTGGGCTGAATTTCTGTACACACATATGTTGTTTTTCGATTTGATTGCAGAATAGTCATATTACTTACATTATAGAATAATACTATATTTTTATTGTAATCTTATTGTGAGAATATGTATATGAATTTCATCTCAATAGGTATATATATATATATATATATATATATATATATATATATGTAGTATTTAAAAGGAGGAATATTGTTATATTTAATCGATTTCCTTCTTTCCTAATTTGTATTTATTTTTTTTAATCAATCATATTTCTTTTCCATATATTTTTTATAAAAAGGGAGTTTAATTTTGGTTTACGGAACCCTCAATTTTAGTGCGAGTGTAACTCGCACTTGTCCGATTTTTTTATTTTTGTTTAATTGTCCAAATTGTCGAGTTATGAATTTTCCAAATTTTTTACTCAAATTAAGTGTAGGCCTATATTCAGTAGCTTATAAGTCCGAAAATATTGAGTTTAAGAAAAAATTGTCAAAGAATGAAAGTTTTAGTTTTCTTTTGACTTTTAAGAAATGTAAGCAAAAAAATTTTTTTTTATAAACAAATTAATTTTTTTTTAATTTTGGGCCGGATTTTTTTTTATTTTTTTTAAATTTATTTATACCTTATAATATAGAAAAGATTTTCCAAAAAGTCCTGAAATAGGACTGATGTGTTAAATGAGTTTTAAAACATTTTCAAAAATCACTTGCAAGCATCACAGTGGGATTTTTTTACAATTAACTTTTCAAAACTGTCTACAGCGTAGACCCTTTAATTTAAAACAAAGAACACTCAAATAGATTAAAAATTATACGCTGTAGACAGTTTTAAAAAGTTATTTGTAAAAAAATCCCACTGTGATGCTTGCAAGTGATTTTTTAATGTTTTAAAACTCATTTAACGAGGCGCATGGAAAGTCTCCAATTTTTATTTTCCGAATCTTTATTTTATCGAAATTCTTTTTATCTAATAAGAATTAATTATAATTTCTTTTAATCGAAAGAATAATTGTGAAAAACATTATTTTTTTGAATGACTAATTAACAGAATGTTTAATACTGCGAAAGAAAATTTTTTATAATCTTCAAATAACTGAATTATCATTTCTAAAAATTATTATTTTTTATATTTCTTATTTACACTAATATTTTCATTTTCGAAATGTCAATTTTCATAAATATTATTTTAAAGATTTGTTAATAATTATAAAAATTATGTTCCCGAATTATTATATAATATAATTCAAATATTACCGAATTACCAATTCTTAAAAAATTTATTGTTCCTAATAATATTTTTTTATAATGTGTAAGTGTTCTAAATTTTATTTTATCGAAATATCATTTGTTATAAAACTTTTTTCTTATAAATGTTTTTCAAAATAATTTTAACTTTTTCGAATTAACATTACTCATAATTTTCTTTACTCCTAATCATTCTTCTTTATAATTACTACATTTTCTAACTTGTATTTCTTCTAACTATAACTTTACCGAATTGTCACTTCTCATAATTGAGGAGCTGGATCGAAGAACCGGCTTTTTGCTCGGACTGCACGCGCTAATACCAGTCGGGTAGGAGTGAGTGGCCCAGAGGCGCTCACTGCCACCCGACTGATATTAACGCTTGCGGTCCGAGCGAAGAGCCGGTTCTTCGATCCAGCTCCTCATTATTATTATTATATCGAAATATTATTTTTCAAAATTTTTTTAATATCTAATAATTTTTTATACAAATTTTTTTGTTGTATAATAACCAGTTTTTATAATTTTATTTTATTCAAATAATTATTTCGTATAATATTTTTCTTACCGAAATTATATTTTAAATAATTTTTTTTAATCGATTTTTTATTTTTCCGAATATTCATTTTTCTAAATAATTCTTTTTCATAATTTTTATATTTCCTAATTCGTATTTTACCTAACAAACATTTTTTCAAAGATTTATATTCTCTAATTTATTATGTTCCTAACCTATAAATGTCATAATAAGAATTGCACCGAATAGTTATTTCACCTACAGAATATCCGGTTTCGACGTTTCCCATCTCTGAAGAATATGGCGCCAAATTTGAAAAAAATTTATTATTTTATTATTTAAAAATTATTAATTATTACAAACATTGTTTTAACCAATTAACTACGCTAAATATCAATAGGGAAATTGTTTTAAACAATATTTGTAATAATTTATAATTGTTATATAATAAAATAATAAACCTTTTAAAATTTGGCGCCATATTCTTCAGAGATGGGAAACGTCGAAACCGGATATTCTGTATGTGAAACATGTGAAATAACTATTCGGTGCAATTCTTATTATGACATTTATAGGTTAGGAAAATAATAAATAAGAGAATATAAATCTTTGAAAAAGTGTTTGTTAGGTAAAATACGAATTAGGAAATATAAAAATTATGAAAAAGAATTATTTAGAAAAATGAATATTCGGAAAAATAAAAAACCGATTAAAAAAAATTATTTAAAATATAATTTCGGTAAGAAAAATATTATACGAAATAATTATTTGAATAAAATAAAATTATAAAAACTGGTTATTATACAATAAAAAAATTTGTATAAAAAATTATTAGATATTAAAAAAATTTTGAAAAATAATATTTCGATATAATAATAATTATGAGAAGTGACAATTCGGTAAAGTTATAGTTAGAAGAAATACAAGTTAGAAAATGTAGTAATTATAAAGAAGAATGATTAGGAGTAAAGAAAATTATGAGTAATGTTAATTCGAAAAAGTTAAAATTATTTTGAAAAACATTTATAAGAAAAAAGTTTTATAACAAATGATATTTCGATAAAATAAAATTTAGATACTTTAGAATTTAGAACACTTACACATTATAAAAAAATATTATTAGGAACAATAAATTTTTTAAGAATTGGTAATTCGGTAATATTTGAATTATATTATATAATAATTCGGGAACATAATTTTTATAATTATTAACAAATCTTTAAAATAATATTTATGAAAATTGACATTTCGAAAATGAAAATATTAGTGTAAATAAGAAATATAAAAAATAATAATTTTTAGAAATGATAATTCAGTTATTTGAAGATTATAAAAAATTTTCTTTCCCAGTATTAAACATTCTGTTAATTAGTCATTCAAAAAAATAATGTTTTTTACAATTATTCTTTCGATTAAAAGAAATGATAATTAATTCTTATTAGATAAAAAAAATTTCGATAAAATAAAGATTCGGAAAATAAATAAATTGGAGACTTTTCATGCGCCTCCATTTAACATATCAGGCCCATTTCGGGACTTTTTGGAAAATCTTCTCTATCCTATAAGGTATAAATAAATTTTAAAAAAATATAAAAAAATCCGGACCAAAGTTAAAAAAATTAATTTGTTTATGCCCGTGTGGAAAAAGCCACGCTCGAGCCCCACAGCTCCGGGGCCCCCGTCGGGGGCCCTCGTGGAATATCCATGAGGAGAAATCCACGAGGGCACCAGCAGGGGCCCCGTTCTTTGCCCTTACGGTTGCCCTGCTCAAAAATTTATCTAAGTTTTAAAAAAAAATTTTTTTTGTTGAAAAACTTTAGTTCAGAATGCATTAAATTACGTTTCAAAGCACCTGAAATAAACATTAAGTGACATTTTTCCAGAAATCCTATCACAAAGTTATGGAAATTTACGAGGGCACCAGCAGGGCCCCTGCTCTTAGCCATTATGAATGCCCTGCTCAACAATTTTTCTAAGTCCAAACGAAACATTTTTTTTACAACAAAAAATTATTGTTTACTATCATTTTAAACAATGAAAAACACGTTTTTAACAAATATTTAATGTTACTTTTTTTGAAAATATTGAACTTACCTAAGGGCAAATCCATGAGAGCCCACGCGAGGGCCCTCATGGATTGCCCACATCATTAACTAGAAAAAATTTCTAAGTCCAAAAAAAAATTTTTTTTTTCATAAAAAAATTAATGTTTATAATGATTTTAAACTATGAAAAACGCGTTTTTAACACAAATGTTTTGACATTTTTTTTTTAAATTATAAAAATATTAATTTATGAATATTTATGGTCTATTATTATATTATTGATATTGTTATTATTATTATTAAACTATTTAATTATTTGTCATGGTGTATTAGTGTTAATAAATAATTTATTGAATCATCAAAAGCAAGTCAGCAAGTCACCTACATTAAAGCAATAATTTTCAAGTAGGTCCCGTAGCATAGTGGTAAGAGTGTTGTCTGGTAGTCAGTAGGTCGTAGGCTCAATTCCCGCGTGCGTCAGATTTTTTTTTTTTTTTGGTCACGATTTAATTAAAAAAAGTAAAAATTGTTAAATAAGAATGTTATTTATCAATAATTGGACTAATTTGTTATTAATAAATAATTAATTTATTAATTTAATTGAAAATAAAGTTGAGGGCATTTTATGAAATCCACGAGGGCACCGCGTGGAAAATCCATATGGAATCCATGAGGATTTTCCTCGAGGGCACCCATGAGGGAAAGCATGTCACGCCTTCGAGGGCTCCGCGTGGATTGCCCCTGTGGGTTCCACATGGCAAGAGGGCAATCCACGAGGGCCCTCACCATTTTTCTGCACGGGATGAAAAAATTTTTTTTTTTGTTTTTATTTCTTAATAGTCGACAAAAAACTAAAACTTTCATTCTTTGACAACTTTTTCCTAAACTCAATATTTTCGGACTCATAAGCTATTGAATATAGGTCTACAATTAAAAGTCCAAAATTTCAAAAATTTATAACTCGAAAATTTGGGCAATTAAAAAAAAATAAAAAAATACGTATCTGTTCTTTTTCGATGCAGAATAGAAAAAAAATATTTTTGGACGATTTTAAGGGGTCGACTTAAATCTCACGTGGAATTGCCCGTTTATAATTTCGAAACTTGTAAATGAATTAGTTTGCCAATTTTCAGATAACTTCCTTAGGGTAAACGCACCAATTGTCGAGGGTGAACCTATTTCTCGAGTCAACAAATTCCGTTTTTGACTTAAACATGGAATTACAATTTAAATGCCAAAAATGATTAGAATTATGTTTATTAAGTGTCATGAATGTTAAAAATAATATATTAATATTATGTCCACAAATAAATTAGACATTTTAGGCAATATTTTTGGTTATTACCATGGTAACATCGACAAATGGAACCGGCTCGACAATTGGTGCGTTTACCCTATATTATGATAAACAAATGTCTTACTGAAAGTTTTTTTTAACTTTGAAGTTCCCCACAAATTTTTTTTCGTCAAAGGTAAGAAAACCCTATTTCCGACCGTTCACTATTTACAATTAATTGTTAGTAACAAATTAATAATTTTTCAAATTTTTTTTATTTCGTAGTCTTCTATGTACCCTAATAAGTGTGCATACTAAATATTAAGTGATTTCATTAATATTTGTCAAAGATACGACGATTTATGTTTCAAAATTTAATTAAATTGATAAAAAAAAATTTTTTAGTTTTTTTCATTTATTATTTACAATTTTTATCCTATAAAAAAATGCAAAGGAAAAAAAGATGCGCATTTCTGTTTTCTACAAGGAAGTAGATTTAAAAATAAAAAATTTCGAATTTCAATTTTTTGAACTTTTTGGGTCGCTTGACTAGCAGTAGCGTGTGCAGTAGAGCGCTCGGCGAGTTCTTCTTCCCGGCTCCTCAATTGTTCATTAGTCTTAAATATTTGAATAATCACAAAAATATAAATAAATATGTAATTATAAACAAAATAAAAAGAGCCAGGAAAAATTATATTTTATTCTAGATTTTAAGCAGAAAACTGTCCACACTGGACAGATAATCTAACCAGTAACTGCTAAAGCAGCGCGTTACATTTCTAATCACGGTGACAATTTTCGTATTATATGTCACCGCGACATTCAGTTTGACTAATCACTTACAATAACAATGTTCGTGAATTTTAATTTTAAACATTTAAAATATCGATTCAAAATTATTTATTACTTCTTCATAGAGGAAGTATTGTAATACCAAAATTTTTCGAGTTCGATTTTTTGACATATCTTTATGTTATTTGACCTTAGGAGTTCAAAAATGACATTTTTAAAAAATGTCATTCCGTATGTGTGCGTGTGTGTGTGTGTAAACATCACATTTTCATAAATATCTCGAAATTATGAAGAGCTTTTGGGTTAAATTCTTTTTTAAATTGTAGATCTCACCTGCGGACATAAAGTGAGAGTACTTTCTGATATATTAATAAAGTTTAACTGAATTTTTTTTTTATTTTTAATTTTGAAAAAAAACGTTTTTTGCCCATACACGGAAAAAAAAAGTACGTGAATTTTTCATTGACTCGGTACTTGACTTTTGGATACGACACAAAACACTAAAAACAGTCTAGTACTTTTGCATGAGAGTTTCAAAAGCAGTCAATGAAAATTTCTAGTACCTTGCTTGAGAATTTCATTGACTTTCAAAAAAACTGTAAAATAAAAAAATAATTTCCACTTGTTCGCATCGTTTTTCTGAAATTCACTCATTCATTCACATATTTGGATAATTAATCACACAAACAAAGAACAATTATTGTATCACTTTTCGACGTTCATCAACACTTCACTAACCTATAACACACACATATATTCGCGTATAACTTAAATATGAACACACACTTAACACTTAAAAGTACGTATCGAATTGTTCTTATATACCACATGGTGAAATTTTTCACGACTTCTGAGACATGCTATTTCACTGAAAACTGAGACTTACATAACATTCTGTTTTGTGAGAAACACAAAACAAAAAATATTTTTTTGAAAGTCAATTCTTGAAGACAAATATATATTAACACTATTTGTTTTTCATAAAATAATAGTATATTCACATCTGAAATTAACACAAACGGAAACAGACGATCAGCTGGCATTTACCTTGGGTAGAAACGCGCAACCCACACTGCGCATGCTCTACAGAATTTTCAAGCGCAGTCAACTAATCTTTCACGTACTTTATAAAACTGAACAAATGACTTTTCGTTAAAATTTAAAAAACACTGTTGCCCATACTAGTACTAAAATAACTCTAGGACTTTTCTATATTTTCTAATAAAAAGTATATGATACAGCCTTGTACTTTGTGTTCTATCCAAAAGTCAAGCACTTTCAAGGAAGGATTCACGTACTTTTTTTTTCCGTGTAACTTTAAAAGAATGTTAGGACACCTATAAATGTTTTTCCATAATTTTGTAGAGTTTTTTTAGACGCATCTTTTAAGCCCTAATTGAAAATTTTTCGTCCATATTAACCGGAGTTATTAAACTTTTAAAAATCAAAAATTTTGGAAAATAAGACTTTTTTGAAAATTTTGTTGAAAAACGTAAAAGTAACTTTAAAATTTTCGTTATCAACTTGTAGAGCATTAAAAAACGCTTCGATTGACCTATTTTTGAACCTACTTCGATAATAAATTTCGAAATTATTGGTATTTTAAAAACCAAAAATTGTGAAAAATGACATTTTCTCAACTTTTTTGTTTGAAAATTTTTGTTTAACTATTAAATTATTGTAACTATCTTGTAGGGTATTTAAAAATAAATTGATTGACCCAAAATTCAATCACTTTTACCATATTTATAAAAAGTTATTTGTATATTTCTATTATTTTTATCTCTATGAGGAAGTAAAGTGTTCATGAAATGAGCACCAAAATTATACAAAAAAATATACAACTTGGCAGCGGTTTTTTGTATTATTTTAAAGAAAAGAAAAATAAATTGGTAATTTTGTTATCATTTTACAAATATTTGCTGCTAATATAATATCATTATTTTCTAATATTATGAAAATTTAATCAATTAACCTAAAAAATCTACATTTGTTTATTATTTTTTATAAAAAATTGTGTTATTTAAAGTGTTGTGTTATAGAGTCTTCAATTATATGGGTGATTCTCCACAAAGTGGTAACTTTTAAATATGTTAAATTTTTTTTTTTAATTAAATTTTTTGGAAATTTTTTATGTAGATCTTTTTAATAAAGCTTGAGAATGATTATTTTATAGATATTTGAGCTTGAATGTGAATTGTGTGAAAATGTCATTTTTCGAGGTAAAAGTAAAATTTTTTTTTCTCATTTTTTTGGGTTTTTATTAGAGGTGTGCATTTAATCGAGTCGAACCGAAAATTATTCGACTCGACAACAGAAAAATCGAATCGGGAATAATTCGAATCGAACTAGCCAATATTCGAATTTGAAGTTCCGAATTTCGAATCGGCCGATTCGAATCAAAAGTGAATTCGAATCGAACTAGCCAATTCGAATTTGAAGTTCCGAATTTCGAATCGGCCGATTCGAATCAAAAGTGAATTCGAATCGAACTAGCCAATTCGAATTCAAAGTTTCGAATTTCAAATCGGCCGATTCGAATCGAAAGTAAATTCGAATCGAACTAGCCAATTCGAATTCAAAACTTCGAATTTCGAATTGACAGATTCGAATCGAAAGTAATTCGAATCGAGTCGGCCAATTCGAAAGTAATTCGAATAGGACAATTCGAATTTCGAATTGTTCGACTCGGTTATTTTATTTGCATAACTATTTTGACAGAAATCCTAACCTAAAATTAGCAGGCTGGTATTCATAATAAGTAAGTATTCATAATTCTAAGTACTTAGAAACTTTTTCTTAAAAATGTCAATATATTTTTTATTAATTCTATAATTTTTTTAATATATAAATAACATACAAATACCAATAATGTGTTGAAAGTGAACAGGGCTCTAACCAGTGAAAGTTTTTAAAAATACGGACTTTACGGACCAATTACTGACAAAAATATAACTATAGTCCGAGTCAAATAAAAGAATATTTTACTTCAAATTATAAATTCAATTTTTCATAACATAACCGATCACTCCAAGTCTTCAACTTGGAGTGATCAATATCTTCAAGTTTTTTCTATTCTATTTTTCAATTATTATTTTCAAGAATTATTAACTAAACTTCTTCTTTAAATCGATTATTCTTAATAGTTTTCAGAAAAATTCTTTGAGAATTTTCAAATCCATTAGTTTACAATATTCAATTTTATAAAATTTCAAATACATATTCCTAAATTTTTCAATTAAATGAATATTAAAAAATAAAAACTTAAACAATATTTACAAAATTCAATTAAACTCTTTCAAAATTAAATTATTTTTAAAAATTCACGCTATATTGCTTTTAATATTTAATTGTAATCTAAAATTTTAACTAAAATTTATTTTTAAATCAATTTTTATTAGAAAATTTTACTAGAATTCAATTATTTATAATTTTAAATACAAAAGTAAATAGTTCATTGAATAATTGAATGTTTCTTAAAATTGAATTCCCATAAAGAATCGTTATCAACCAATTGTAATAAAATTTTTATGAATAATGCCATATTTAGAGAAATTCGATTAAAATTGTATTTAAAATAATTGAAATTTTTTCAGTTTTATTATTTTCGAAAATAATTGAATCCCTAAGAAGAATTTTATTACCCAGGCGCGAGCTGACAGTGAGTTCAGGCTTTACGAAGCTTGATTGAGGGTTGGTCAGTATTGGTTGAAGATTGGTGGGACAGCGAAAGCAAGGCTACTTGAGTCCGGAATAGTAACATCGATGTAAACCTGACGCTCAGTCTTTGTTGAAGACTGGCGTTCAGTCTTCAATCAATGCTGCGGAAGCCGAAAGCAGGACTGAACAAGACTGCTTCCACTGTTCCCAAATTTACACGCTTCTCACGCGTTCATTCAATATAACGTGAATATATTAATTATTATTATTAATAATAAACAGTATTGTTATTAATATATATGTATTTACATATTTAATGACAATAAGTTATTATTATAATAATTATATTATTTTCATATAAATATTATATTACTAACAATAAATGTCATTTAACATGATAATATTGAAAAATAATTTTAGCAAAAAAAGACAATTTGTGATAATTTGTACATTTTTTAACTTCATTTTTAACAGACTTTTAATATTATTTACAAACAAGTTCACAAGTTTTTTTTCACAACACATATTAATTATACAGATTAAATAGTAATTTTATTATTTTATGTAAACGCTTATAATGAAAAAATCCGCTCGCATGTGGGATCGAACTCACGTCCCCCCGCCCTAGACGCATTCCGGAAGTCCTTGACGCAACCACTTAAACCGCACGGCCACTGAGTCTCGATGAGACCTCGGGCCAATCTAATATATTAATGCCAGTGCCGTATACTTTGTTACTTATAAGGGCAAAGTGAAAACTATGACTAAAATTTTACACATACTAATCCTGAATTATTTTAATTATTAAAAATGAATATTAAATAATTCATAATAAAATTGTAATCATTAAAAAATTCAACTTTTAAAACATTTTACAATTAAAAATATTTAATGGATAATTTAATAAACATCGATAAATAATTGATATTTTTTATTATTCAGTAACAAAATTATTAACATTTATTATTAGATATATTAATAATATATTATATAAATAAATATAATGTGGAATAATAATGAATTATAATGTTAAATATTATAATTATTATTAATTATAATAATTAATTAATAAATAAATAATAATTAATTAAATTAATATTAAAAATTAACATAATTAATAAAATTATTAAATATGATGCAGTGTCAGGAATATTTATTGCACATTTTAATTATTATTTATTAATTATCTATAATAATTTTGAAAACATTTATAAAAAAAAATATTTTCCATTTAACTTTCTTTAAATATAAATGTTACAATTAATAATATATTTATACTAAATAAATATAAATATTCATTTATCAATTGATAACTTAATGTTAATTATTATTATTATTTGAAACAATTATTATAATTATAATTATTATAATATTATTTAATTAAGTGAACACGGTAATAAATAAAGATAAACTGAATATTGTGCAAAGATTGATTCAAGCTTGAATCAAGATTAGATGTTCCAGCTTCACTCATAAAGATTGACCGAGTCTTGAATCGAGCATGGGACGAGCATTGGGTCCAATGTTGAACCAATATTGAACTAATATTGATTGACAGTGATGTAAAGACTGCTTCTACTGTGAGTTACCCACACTGAGCGTTCAAGACTCAATCAACCTTTAATTTATCGTCAGCATTGGTCTTTCGCGCCTGGGTATTTATGAGAATAATTGAATTTCTGCAAATTTATTATTTATACGAAAATATTTGATTTTCTGAAAAGAATTTTATTTTTTAAGTAAAAACACAAATATTGAATTTCTGTAAAGTATTTTATCATTCATGAAAATAATTGAATTTTCGCAAAGATTTTATTTAAATTTATGACAAAAATTAAATTCCTTAGAGAAATTTTGTAAAATATTTTTAAAATAATTGAATTACTGCCAAGTCTTTTATTAAAATTGTACCAATATTTAAATTCTTTTGAGAATTTAAATTGATTTAAAATAATTGCATTTTTTCGAAGATTTTATTAAAGTTTAAAAAAATTACATTTTTTCTAGAGTTTTTTTTAAATCTATTGAAAATAATTAAACTTTTTATTACAATAAATTTTTTAAAATAATAAAATTCCTTTGAGACATTTTGTTAATGATTTAAAAAATAATTGAATTACTGCGAAGCCTTTTATTAAAATTTGTGACAATAATTAATTTTTTTTCAAAATTTCAATTGAAATAGTACTGAATAGTTGTAAAGAATTTTATTAAAATTTAAAAAAAATTGAATTCCTGAGAAGAATTTTATTATTTATGAAAATAATTGAATTCTTGCAAAAAAGTGCCCTTTTTAGCACCGCGTTATGAAAAATTAAATTACAATTTTTATATAAAAAACTTATTCTTAGAATTGTTTTATCATAATTTTTTAAGATTCAATTAGCTTGGAACAAAGTAAATTATAAAGTTTTCTTCAATTTACTATTTTAGAATTTTTAAGAAATTATTTATAATTAAAATTCTTTAAAAATTTGATTACTTTTTAAAATTTTTTTAAAAATGGATTATTTTTAAAAGATTTGACTAAATTTAAATGAGTTTTAAAAAAATTTTACCAAATTTCAATTTTTTTTTACATTTTTTAATTGTAGGTATGTAATTGTAAAAATATTGTCTTTCAAAAATGATTTAGAAATAATTATGAAAAGTTAATTTTACGAATTTGTTTATTGAAATTTTTGAAAATATTCTACTTTAATATCTCTAAAAAGAAAAATGAACGGTTTTAATTATTATAAAAAATTGAATTTTTGGAAGCTTTATAGTTTTAATGCATTTTTGGACGAATCTACAATCTTGTTGAATAAGAAACGGAATTTAATACCGCCATAAATCGCAAAGGAAATTGTATTTATTAACCGTAACTATTTGTTACTAAATGAAATTGAATTAATCATTTTTTTATTTATAAATTACTATTAAAGGTAATCAAAATATAAATAATGTAAACAATATTTAATTATATATTAGCTATTAAATTGTTAAAATAAATAAAAATTTATTTTAAAAATTGAGCAAAAAATTTGCAACATAATTTCTTTTTCCTTATGTACTACAAACAATAAGCGAAATATTTCCTTCACTTTCAACACATTATTGGTATTTGTATGTTATTTATATATTAAAAAAATTATAGAATTAATAAAAAATATATTGACATTTTTAAGAAAAAGTTTCTAAGTACTTAGAATTATGAATACTTACTTATTATGAATACCAGCCTGCTAATTTTAGGTTAGGATTTCTGTCAAAATAGTTGTGCAAATAAAATAACCGAGTCGCACAATTCGAAATTCGAATTGTCCGATTCGAATTACTTTCGAATTGGCCGACTCGATTCGAATCGGTCAATTCGAAATTCGAAGTTTCGAATTCGAATTGGCTAGTTCGATTCGAATTCACTTTCGATTCGAATCGGCCGATTCGAAATTCGAAACTTCGAATTTCGAATTGGCTATAGTTCGATTCGAATTTTCTGTCGATTCGAATTTTGCACACCTCTAGTTTTTATCTTTATAATTAAAGTGCAAATATCATACGGCAATTTTTCTTATAGCCCAAGGTGTACTGAGTTAAGAAGAAAAAAAATTAAATAATAAACGTTAAGAAGAACAAAATATATTGCAGGTTAATTATTAGATGACGATGTGGGGCTGAATCGGACATCGTGATAAAAAAACAACCAAATCTTTGAATTCTTTAATTTATTTTATATTAATTAACTATTTTATATTATATTCTTTGCATAAAACCACTTTATAAATAAATAAATAAATAAAGAATTTATTTTAAAACTCGAATTCGCAAGCGAGTTGCTACAAACAAACAAGTCTGAAAACAGTAATTCATTTTATATTATATTAATTACCGATTTTACATTCTATATTATATTCTTTGTATAGAACTATCTACAAGTAAATAAAAGAACAATTGATTTGACTTTTCTACAAAAAACGAAAATTTGTGTCTCATTCTTTAATTAATTAGCCGTGTCCGATTTAGCCCATTGGGTGTCCGGTTTAGCCCCACCAATTTTCGGATTTTCGTTTTTGAGGTAGTCACCTTTGAAGCAATATATCTCCAAAGCTACTGTAGTTTTTTATAATCGATCAAGTGCGATTTGTAGGTGAAGGTACAAGCTTCAAAACGGTATATTACTCTTTAGCAAAAAATATTTTTTTGGATGAGATTTCTGGTCAAAGACCAAATCCGTCCGGTTTAGCCCCGGTCTCCCCTACAAACAATTTAAAAATTTATAATTTAAAGGTTAAATAATTTATTTGAAAAAGTTAATTTTCGACTGTTAATAATTATAAATAGTGTAAATAAACAAATAAAATGTACTCTGAACAAGTTTATTAAATTAAAAATAAGTAACAATCAAATATCTAAAATTTTTATTTTTATTTAGATATAGAAAAAATAAATTTTAAATAAACAAACACTTTTATATAAAATATCAAATAATTTTCGAAACTCATGCCAAAATTCAAATTAAATAAACATGTTTTAATTGCTTACTCTAAATCACTATTATTTTTATTTTTTTTATACATTTAGAATTCGGTAATTTTGGCGGAATTAGAGTTTACATATCATTAAAATACGCTATATAATAATAGTAACTTTTATGTATAGTTTTAAGCGTAAAAATTATATTTCTTTTTGGAAATTTAACATTAAATACAACTTATTAACTTAATAATATTAATGGCAAATAAAATCGCACTAAAAAGGGAACAAAATTAATGAAAATCAATTAAATTGTAAACTCCAGTTCCAAATAAAAAAATAGTGGGGAAAATATTAAATAAAATATTTTTACACAGATTTGTTAATGGAAATTAGAAAACATATAAAAATGTGCTGTAGGAGCTAAAAATTGCCAAAACTACAGTGTAAAACATTATTAATAATAGTGAAATTCAAAACGTAGTTCTATACGAAAAAAAAGATCAAACATTTAGTGACACTTGTGACTAACATTTTAAAGAACATTTGTGCATATATATGTCGTAGGCAGATAGCATAATCCGGTAGTATGCAAACTGCCTAGGCAGTTTGTAAACCGCGGGCAGTTAGTAAAATGCCTAAATTTGAATGTATAAAAACAGGTAATAAGCAAAGTACCTAAGCAGTTTACATACTGCCAAAGACGTTTCAGGCAATTAGAAAAATGTATTGAAAGTAGCAATGGGGTGAAAATTTCTCAACAGGCCACCTGAAATTGACTTTTCAAATTTCAAATCTTTTTTTCATAATCTTTTGTAGTAAGCCTAACTAAAAACATTTCTGATATGCGTTTTCAAAAAAATTAATTTTTTAATTATTTATTAAAACTTGAAGTTTACAAATTTACAAACTGTTTACAAATTTTTTTATTTAATCATATATTTCAACAAAAGAGAAAAAAAATTTTATGGGAGTATATTTTTTATTAAAATGTATTTCTATTAATCTATGCTACTTTAATTGAAACAAGAGTTCCAGATAAACAATATTTATAAGTGTAGAATAAATAAAAATTTTATTTGTTTAAAAGTATTCATTCAAATTTTTTTAAGCTTTGATTAAAAAAAAAAATATATATATATATATATATATATATATATATATATATATATATATATATATGTGTAGATTTATATACGCATAAAAATTATTACAATTAAATCATATTCCCCAATGGGAAATGCCAGTGTAGTGCCGATGTTCACCACTGGCTTAGTACTCAGACGATTGTTCGGCGTAGTCTAGCCGAGCCTCGACAATTAGTGCTGGCGCAGTACAGAATTTTTGTTTCGCCAAAGCTTGGACAAGCCATGGCGGCAAGTGCTGGCTGAGTATAGAAAAATTGTTCACAACGCTCTTTGCCAACATTGCTTTTTTGACATAAACTTGAAAAAAATTATAAAAAAAGTTTATAAATGTTTAAAAATATAAATTTATTGAAAAAAATTAATATTTTGCTTTTTAGTTGTTCATTTTTTATTCTTATTAAATTTAATAATAACAATTTAACACAATTGTCTAATTTTGTAAATAATAAATTATTTAAACAAATTAAAATTATAAACAAAATTTAAACTTTAATCTCAATAATAATTTGGTTCCTATTAAAATACTATTAAACTTCTTACTATGAATAAAAAATTATTAAAAAATTACCACGTAATTTAAGAATTACGTAAAATGTTAAATGCAATAAGTAAAGTAAAATTACTTAATTTAATTATAAAAAATTTAGTTTAATTTATTTTATTTCAATTTATTATTTCTAACGTATCCCTATTTTTTTCTCATATTTGACTCAATAATTGTATGTCTGAATGATACTGAGATGTTAATACTTTACAGTACACATGTGTCGTTAGCATAGTGGTTAGAGCGTTAGTCTGTTAGTCCGTAGGTCGTAGGTTCGATTCCCCTCGTCAGCAATTTTGTTTATTTTCATAGGTTTGCGATATTTCTAGATTCCAATCGTTAGGTACTAAAATATGAAAATCTAATGCACACTTACTGTAATTGTTTAATATTTAATTTTTAAATGTTATAAACAATTTTTTTCTACTTCATTTACTATATCCGCATTGTTAGTCTCCATCTTTAATACAATTTCTTTAAGAAGAGAAATATTTTATGAATAATAACTATTTATTAATATTATTTACCATTTTGTTGTTAAATTATTTATAATTATGAATTTACGACTAATTAATAACAATACGGCATTTATTGCGGCAATATTCTCAGCCAGCACTGGTCCAGTGCTGCGCCAGCGCTGTCTGGCAGCACTGACAGACAGTACTTCGGCAGCGCCAGACGGCGTTATCATCCCAGTGCTGGATCTCAGCCTTGCCGCCAGTGCTGCCAGTGCTGGTGCAGTACTACGCCAGTTGTAAATTTCCCATTGGGTCTTAATGAAAATTTGATGTTGAAATAGTCAAACACTTTGAAAGTAATTTTTAAAACACTTATAAGAGGTTATAATTTTTAAGAAATTTGGAGATTATTACAATTATAAAAAATTAAAATAAAATAACTTGAACACCAGTTTAAAAACATTTTTACTTTGTAAATAAATATTCCTAAATAGTACTGAGCAGACACGATGCTAAATCGGACAAATTATATTCGCACAATGTTAGCACAATGGTCTTCGGACCAATTGTTCGGCGTTCAGCCAGCACATAAGCATGACCATGGTCCGCAGACCATCTGTCCGCTAACGTGCTAGACATGAATGGTCTTCGGACCGATTGTCTGGTGCACTGCCAACATATTAGCCTGACCGTAGTCCGCAGACCATCGCATCGGTCTACTAGGGGAGACCGGGGCGTAATGAATAATTGTAATTTGCTTAAAAACCGTAAATTGTAATAATTTCGCACAATAGACAAGTTATTGTACTAGGTATACTGCAAGTTTGTCGGAAGTTTCATTAATATTTATTCATTATTGTAAGAAATATAGTAGAAAAACTATTTTTGACATACGAAAGTAACTTTTCAAAATTTTCGTTTTTTCGTTCTATTTTTTTCAAAAATAGCTTTAAAAAAACTGAAATGAGGTTTCGATCTTGACACGTTTGTTTTTAAGGGACAATTCGAGATTTTTGATTTACACTTCCGGTATTGTTAAAAAAAAGCCAAATATTTGCCGAGTACTCCCGGGGCGTGTTGGCTAATGCAATACGCTATGTATAAAAAGCAACCTACCATATCGGCGATGTGTAGGTTTTTTTTCGCGATTACTTGTCACTTAGTTTAAGTATGTTTAGGTGTTTTTAACAAAATTTTTAAGTTTTGGTCTAAAATTTACATATAGTAGATTTCAAGCTACGATTTTAATGAGAAATTACACGGAAAAAAAAGTACGTGAATCCTTCCTTGAAAGTGCTTGACTTTTGGATAGAACACAAAGTACAAGGCTGTATCATATACTTTTTATTAGAAAATATAGAAAAGTCCTAGAGTTATTTTAGTACTAGTATGGGCAACAGTGTTTTTTAAATTTTAACGAAAAGTCATTTGTTCAGTTTTATAAAGTACGTGAAAGATTAGTTGACTGCGCTTGAAAATTCTGTAGAGCATGCGCAGTGTGGGTTGCGCGTTTCTACCCAAGGTAAATGCCAGCTGATCGTCTGTTTCCGTTTGTGTTAATTTCAGATGTGAATATACTATTATTTTATGAAAAACAAATAGTGTTAATATATATTTGTCTTCAAGAATTGACTTTCAAAAAAATATTTTTTGTTTTGTGTTTCTCACAAAACAGAATGTTATGTAAGTCTCAGTTTTCAGTGAAATAGCATGTCTCAGAAGTCGTGAAAAATTTCACCATGTGGTATATAAGAACAATTCGATACGTACTTTTAAGTGTTAAGTGTGTGTTCATATTTAAGTTATACGCGAATATATGTGTGTGTTATAGGTTAGTGAAGTGTTGATGAACGTCGAAAAGTGATACAATAATTGTTCTTTGTTTGTGTGATTAATTATCCAAATATGTGAATGAATGAGTGAATTTCAGAAAAACGATGCGAACAAGTGGAAATTATTTTTTTATTTTACAGTTTTTTTGAAAGTCAATGAAATTCTCAAGCAAGGTACTAGAAATTTTCATTGACTGCTTTTGAAACTCTCATGCAAAAGTACTAGACTGTTTTTAGTGTTTTGTGTCGTATCCAAAAGTCAAGTACCGAGTCAATGAAAAATTCACGTACTTTTTTTTTCCGTGTACAAAAAAATTGAGAGAGTGCCAATATCACAGAATATTATTGAAAAAGCGATAGAAGTATTGCTGAATAAAAATAGCATTCACGGAATACCCAGGAATCTTAATTTACAATATTCAATAAGATTGGAAACTGTAGACAATAATTATAGCAATCATTATTCATTACGCGCCGGCTCTACTGTTGTAGAATAAAAAGTAAGAGTCATATCGGGACGTTTGTAGTCTTAAAAGAAAGCTGAGATACCAGAGTAACTTTTCTGGAAGATAAACATTCAATTAGATCAAAAATGTCCAAGTAAAACAACAAAGAGTGAAAAGTTAGCCATTACGCCCCGGTCTCCCCTATATGTGCGAGCCACGATTGTTATCTGGGTACTGTTACATGCAGGTTCAATTCAAATGTCAATTCTGTTGTATGACAATTCTGTTAAATGTAAATTATTTTGCGTGTCAATTCTTTTAATTGTCTATCCTGTTGCATGGAAAAATTCTGTTAAATTTTAATTGCGTTATAATATATTCTTCCATTAAGCAATTTTTTGATTATTTGTCAGTTGGGGAATATTCACATGAATATATGTATATGCGTCCCGGAAATAAGAGAAAAATAAATTTAGGTACCTTTCAATGGTCCTGTTACTAACTGCCCCATTTGACAGTATAGTTTAAAAACATTTTAAAGTTGTTCTAAAAGGACAAAGCAATATCAAATTATCTAATTAAAAAGGCAAATTTTTATCGTACAGTTATATTAACTGAAATGAATATCAAAGCCTTTATGAGCAATATGATATAAAACGATGAGAATGTCATTTTGATAATGTAAATGAAAAGAGAATGACGTGCAAGAAGAAAGGTTTTGTGTAAAAATAAAGATTAGTGGATAAAAAATAGTTTGGATGCCCGCAGAAAGGTTTGTGAATGGTGTCTCGTCATGGTACTGACAGTTCGGTAGTTAAAGGCTTGTATGTGTCGTTCTTTGCGTGGCAAAAACTAGAGGTTACGTCATAACGGTAGCAGCTTATCGGTTCTCGCGGTACATTAAGCACGACCGCAAAAGCGGGGATGGGGTTTGCATGCTCGCGGGGAGTGAGGGAGGAGAAAACGTCGAGAGATTATCTTGTCGTATTCAATATTCGTATGAAACGTTTTGGGATGATAAATCGCAGTACTTCGGTGTGAAAAGATCTAATGTCTCGATCCCATTTCACTTTTCTTTTTCCCTATATATTTTCAATAAACTAACCAAACGATACGATAAAATATATTTACAATTCAGTTTCTTTTCCTTTAGTAATTTCATGAATGTTCTTTTCAATAATAAATAATTGTATATTTGGATTTTCATTTAGAAAATATTTGACCAAACTTTGTCGAATAACATTCGTGATAATAATGATAATATATATGTATTTAAATAACAAGTGGATCTTATACTCTATATTGAAAGGTAATGTAAAATTTTATATTCAAGTTTCAGTGAGAAGGGAAATGAGAAACGTTCCTTGGAATAAGTAGAAACAGTATAGTTTAGTGATGACAATTTTGATTCCATTGTGCAGAAATGCGAGAAATTTAGGCAAGGGATATGACATTTATGCTAATCCTGTCTTATTATTAAGGACTCGACCAGAATGAAGATCGTTGTATGAAACGTTAGCTAACCCTTCGTTAAGTCTTTCGATCTACCCCTTCTACAGAGGAACAACTTTCATACCCCCTTCCATTCAAAAATTTATCCTCACTCCTATACAAAGTAAGCGAGATTTCTCATACCTAATCGTTTTATCCCTTCGTTACTTTTGCTAAACTTTCAGGCTTTACTCCTGAGAAAATCTGCACAACCTTGCTTGGATTATTGGCTGAAATTTTACTGTTAAGTAAATGTCTCTATAATCTATTATAAATTTTAATTGCATTTATGACTATATAAATGTTTAAATTTTACTATATACTAGTTGATTTTTTCTTCCGTTGTTGAATTTTTTTGATATTTTTTAATCGATTATCGGAAGAGTAATAAATGAAATACTATTTCATTAGTTGTGCAACGTTTCAATATCAACAAAATTCAAGAACGGAAGAAAAAATCAACTATATATTAAACTTATTGTTAGTCCTGGATTAATTATGGACTCCACTTCTACAAATTCATCAGCTACTTCAACATATTTCTTTAAATCCATTCGACAACAATATGGATATGAGACTACGTCTTTATTAAAACATTGGACTTTTTATATTAATTTGTTTTGTTTGTGTTAAAATCATAATTTTATTTCATTTGTAAATTAATAATTGTTTATAAAAAAAATGTTCATTGCGTTTAATAAAGTGTCCTAAGGATGGCGTCAAACCAAGACGCCGAAACGTTGCACAACTAATGAAATAGTGTTTCATTTATTTACGCTAATTACGAATCTAACATTAGTTTTCCAAAATTCAAAATGGCGGATCCAATATGGCGGACAACGAAATAAAAAATTGATCAGATTGGCTTGAAACTGAATACTTGGGGATTTTCAGGGTCGCTGATTACAAATCTGAAATCAGTTTTTCAAAATTCAAAATATCTGGTTCAATATGGCGGAAATTTTTTTAAAAATTTATTGAATTTGTTTGATACTGGTTAATCTGACATCAGTATGATAATTTTTGGCAAAATAAAATTTCGATAAATACCCTGAAAAAATAATGACAGATTCGTAATCAGATTCGTAATCAGTCAGTTTGTGTCCGCAGTTTCTTTTTTTGATAGTGTCAAGATTTTCTGGCTTGAGATTTAGAAAAATCTAGAATAATTCTTTTAATAGGATTCGGCAAGTTTTTCGGATCAGTGGTGGACCAGTTTTTCTAGGTGGAATCTTAAATAATTCTTCAAATCAGTGACTAGCCAGTGTCTGGAAAAAAATTCTCATTACGATTATGATCAGATTTTCTGGTCAGTGACTTGACAAAAGTACTTTTCACAAAGGGGAATTGTTTTTATCCAGTGAAACTGGCCAGTCACTCATTCAGGACTGGCCAGATTGTCTTGGCAAGTAAAACTCGCTCTAGACTCTACAGCTACTGGAAAGAAACAAATAATACTTGACAAATTTCTACCTGGGTATTGGATCCGCCATATTGAGACTTTAAAATCTATCGTTAAATTCGGATTCAGTGACCTCAAAAAACATTTGATCACTTTAAAATTAAAAATTTTTTTTAATAATTTCGTAATTAAAATTTAATCTTTTTCAGATAAAAATTAAAAAAAAAATTTATTGGATTAAATGATGCATAAACTATCCAAGAATGATATGTAAATACTATTTTGTCGACCAAAATTCAATAAACTACTTCTAAGGTGATAATTTTAAACGTATTATAGTTTGTTGATAATTTTTGGGGGTGGGTAGGTCCATGCCTAAAAAATCAAAGTTGTCCAAGATGATCTCCCTGGCATGGGCAAGATGATCCGTAGGTTTATCTTACCCCAATTATTGGAAAAGGAGACTAAATTGAAGAAATAACATATATTAATATTAAATATGCTTTATTTAGGTTATAAATGCCTTTGAACACTCGCCAAGATTCATTTTTCCATTTTATAATTACGACTTACGAGGCATTGTCTACAACAAGAAAATTAATAAAATAGATGTAGATTTCAACTTTTTGTTTTAAATAAGTTAGTTTTGATAATGAAAACATATAAGAAGAGAGAAAAATTGAATTTTTTATGAGGCGCATGAAAAGTCTCCAATTTTTATTTTCCGAATCTTTATTTTATCGAAAATCTTTTTATTTAATAAGAATTAATTATAATTTATTTCAATCGAAAGAATAATTGTCAAAAACATTATTTTTTTGAATGACTAATTAACAGAATGCTTAATACTGCGAAACAAAATTTTTTATAATCTTCAAATAACTGAATTATCATTTCCAAAAATTATTATTTTTTATATTCCTTATTTACACTATTATTTTTATTTTCGAAATGTCAATTTTGATAAATATTATTTTATAGATTTATTAATAATTATAGTAATTATATTCCCGAATTATTATTCAATAAAATTCAATTAATTACCGAATTACCAATTCTTAAAAAATTTATTGTTCCTAATAATATTTTTTTAATATGTGTAAATGTTCTAAATTCTAAAGTCTCTAAATTTTATTTTATCGAAATATCATTTGTTATAAAACTTTTTTCTTATAATGTTGTATGTTATATTGTATGTTGTATGTTATATTGTATGTTATATTGTATGTTATATGTTATTATCTTCGACAGTATTATATTCTAAGCTTTCTTTTTTGTTTTCACGTAAAAAGATTTACTACTACCGTGGATATATATATATACTATATAATATTTTTATATAATATCTTTACATCTTATATTTTACAATTCTTTTTATCTTATTTATTTAAATTTATATCATTGTCACTAAGGAGGGAGTATATGTGGGAACTAGCCTTAATAATTATGTATATTTTCACACATGTGTAAGAGACTTTAACCCACAGCCTCTTGGCGGCAAAAGAAAAGGAATATTTTAGTCGTGTGTAGACAGTCACACTGAAAACATTGTTGTGTCCCGGTAGTAACAATTTTCTCAAAAGAAATAAATATTAATTTATATAAATCTTAATTGGTGGTTATTTACCCAATTATTTTATATTTGATCAGTGGAGGATCAAATCAACATTTTTCTAAATAAATCTCAAAGAGATCTCCACATTTGGTGACCCCGACAAAAAGGGTTAGAAATCATTTTTTTTCCTTTACGGAAAACAATTTTCTAAGTAAATCTTCTGATATTTTCGATATTCCAGAAAACACAAATTCTTTTTCTGGATCTTTTAAAATCCAAGTTGTGAGTCACTATAATTTTTTTTGGAGTAAAATTTCTTTTTCCAAAATCGGAGCAACTCTTGAGGATTTTAACCTCAAAATAAACATGTGCTCAACACATTAAGCACACTATCATCCGTTAATATCCCGACAATCCGGCTTCAACGGATAAATTTTGATTATTTAAAATCGAAAAAAAATTTATCGAAATTTTTTCATATAAAAATTTCTTGGAAAATATTTTTTTTCCTTTTCCACGTTTTCTTTTCCCTTATACCGGCGATCAACCTAACAGCAACAACATCCAGCTGCTGTTTTCTAACTCCCAGTGATTAAAAATATATTTAAAGACTGCTACGAAACAATATAACGGAGAAATTTTTTCCAATTCGAAGGATCTTTTCTCGACGAAGTCTACACATTCGTCACCGTCTTGTCTTGCAGTCAACGTTCATTTTGTGCGCTGTTTTTGTACATGTGGGTGAACATTGTTCACCCACACCAGGTTAGTACATAAACCATATTTTATTTCCAGTAAAATTTTAATGGTATAAAGAAAAGGGATTTTTCTTAAATCATTCTTTTTTTTCCTTTTACGACTGATGTTCCTGGGAGTATATGACTACTGTCCTTCAACGTTTTACCTGAGCGAGATACCGTCAATCAAATATTGGATTCTCGCTGTTTAAGAGGACTATTATCAACTCATCGTGGGACTACTCGCCGCATCGAATTCTTATTTATGGTTTTTTTTATCCTTTTAAAATTTTTTTTTTCTACTTCATCGTTTTTCTATAATTTTTCATTTTTATTTTTTTAACTATTTAAGAATTTAAATTACTTGACGATTTTGACATAAAATAGTCGTTTTCAACGATTTATGATTTCATTTATCTTTTCGAGACAAAAAGAATTTGTTTCTTTCTTTTTTTAAGAATTTCAAACATAAATTCAACACATATATATTCTTTTTAATTCAAAAAGACATTATTAAATCTTACCGTTTCAGTCGTGAGATGATTTTTCTAGCGTATTTAAACGCTTAACAAGTCACCGTCAAATAAGCTAAATCATTATTATAATTTTTTTTTCTTTTTGATATTCTTTTTAATTCATGCGGTATCCCAAGTTGGTTACAATGAAAAACATTTTTATCCTTTCGACAATTTTATGCGTCTTTGGTTTCGTGTATATTTTTATACATTTTTTTTATTTTAGCGTATCCGTAAACGTGAACTATAGATTTATAAACCGGATCGCTCAGTGACCTTCTCGAGAACCTCGCGAATTGTTTCGTTTCTTTTTGGAGTTTGCGCCTGTCTTGTTGAGTAGCTGACACCTTGTCACACATTTTTTTTTATTTTTACCTTTAACATTTTCGTGTGTTTATTTTATTTTACCATGCCTACTGACGACGTGATTATGTCCCCCGAAGAACAGATTTCGCGTTTGCAAATGCAACTCGATAGAGTTAGCGATGAGATGTTGAACTTGCAGGGTCAGCAGCGCGTTGAAGCTTACCGTCAACCTAAAATTCCGCGTTTTATATCGAGTGATCCTTCATTCTGGTTCATCCAGGTCGAATCGGTTTTTAGTAATTGCCGTATCGTTGCCGAGAAAACAATGGCCGACTACGTTATAGCCGACCTTGATCCTGAGATCCTGATATGTGCGCGCGACATTATTTCGCTTCGACCTGTTCCAGCTGATATTTTTACTAAATTGAAGACGAGAATAATATCTTCTTATTCCGTTTCTTCCGAGTCTAAATTACGCCAGCTTTTAAAGGGAGACATTCCAACTGATGGCAAACCATCTTTAGTTTTAACCCGACTACGCGGCTTAGGTAATGACAAATGTAGTAAGGACATTTTGAAATCGGTTTTTCTCGATCAACTTCCTCAATTAACGCGTGCTATCTTGGCTGCCTCTGCCGTTACGGATTTGCAGAAGTTAGCCGACCTAGCTGATAAAGTAGTCTATGAGACTACTAATTTTGCAAACTCGTGCTCAGCAATTGCCGCAAATAATACTAGTCCTTTTTCTCACTTAGAATCTCAAATTAGCGCTTCTCGAAATCAGAAACCTAACTGTTGGTACCATCATAGATTTGGCGAAAAAGACAACAAATGCATCGAACCTTGCTCTTATGTTTCCGGAAATAATAATAATAATAAAAACAACGCGAATTCTAAATCGGAAAACTAATAGCGCCCGGCCGTTCTGAGACAATCGGGAGTGGCGCATTTTCCAAGCGTCTCCACATTCGTGACCGTCGATCTGGTCTGTTATTTCTCATTAACACGGGTTCTGACGTATCTCTCGTTCCATCTCCGCCAAATGCTAAGCGTAAACCATCGGACGTCGTACTCTTTGCTGCTAACGATTCACGTATTGCTACCTATGGTGAGAGACGAATGACACTTGATCTTGGACTTAGACGTGAGTTTTCTTGGAATTTTTGTGTAGCTGCAGTTCCTGCTCCCATCATCGGTGCTGATCTGCTAGCACATTTTGGACTCACCGTCGATCTTGGTCATCGTCGCCTTCTCGACTCGCTCACTTCGTTGCATTCTAATATGTCGTTTCATGGCTCTTCTTCGTGCAGTGTTACATCGATTGATCGCTCATCTCCTTTCGCAGAGATCTTGTCCCATTACCCGGAAGTCACTGGAACTTCGCAGTCCACATCGTTGACCACACACAATGTATTCCATCATATTGTAACTGAGGGTCCACCCATGGCAGAACGCGCGCGTCGCCTTGCTCCGGATAAACTCAAGGCCGCGAAGACACAGTTCCAGTCATGGACTCAACAGGGCATTTGTCGTCCGTCCAGCGTTTCATGGGCTGCACCGATTCACCTGGCACCTAAGAAGGGAGGTCTGTGGCGAGTTTGTGGTGATTATCGTCGTTTGAACTCGGTCACTATTCCGGATCGATATCCAGTCCCACATCTTCACGTTTTTTCTAATTATCTTGCTGGAAGAACAGTTTTTTCTAAGATCGATTTACACATGGCCTACACCCAGATCCCCGTTGCTCCGGAGGATATTCCCAAGACCGTCGTAATTACACCTTTCGGCCTCTTTGAATTTTGCCGCATGATGTTTGGACAGCGTAATGCAGGCCAGACATTTCAGCGCTATATATTCCGGGCACTCGGTGATCTGGATTTCGTTTTCGCCTACGTCGATGATTTGCTCATCGCTTCTTCCAATATGGCTGAGCACGAGCAACATATCGATACTGTTTTCAAAAGGTTGAAGGAATATGGTCTTCGTGCCAACATTGACAAGTGTAGTTTTGGTCAGAGTGAGTTGGAATTTTTGGGTCATACTGTAAATTCCGAGGGTATTCTTTCTACTCGCGAGAGAGTAGAGGCTATCACTTCGTATCCTCGTCCTAGGACAGTTCAGGAGTTACGTCGTTTCCTCGGATTGGTTAATTTCCATCGTCGTTGCATTCGTCAAGCTGCACAGATACTCTTACCATTGAATCAATACCTCGTAAATTCTAAGAAGAATGACAGGACTGAGATCGTTTGGACTGATGAGGCCACCGCTGCTTTCGAGAAGATCAAGGAGAACATCGCAAACGCAACCTTGCTTATTCATCCCACGGAAGCTTACTCCTGCTCAACGTGCTTACAGCACTTATGATCGCGAGTTAACCGCGATTTTCGAGGCTGTTCGTCATTTTCGATATTTCCTCGAGGGTCGCGAATTTAAGATCGTCACTGATCATAAACCGCTAGTTTTTGCATTTAAACAGCGATCGGAAAAGGCATCTCCACGTCAGCAGCGTCAGCTTTCCTTCATTTCACAATTCTCGACCAACATTGAATATCTCGCCGGAATTGACAACGTTGTTGCCGACGCATTGTCTCGCGTCGAATCCGTCGTCTTGCTTCCTGAAATCGGTTTGCATGAGTTCTCTTCGGCCCAGTCTGGTGATGACGATCTTCGAAAGGCGTTGCAATCCGCTGACTGGTCGATTCGTATCAAAGAGTTATCCTGGGGTCCTGAGAACATCGTCGTTCATTGTTATGTCTCTAGCGCGGACTTGCGTCCTTTTGTTCCGTCCACACTCCGTGAGAAGATTATGAAACTCTTCCATCTTCCTTCGCATCCGAGTGCTCGCGTCATGAATCGCATGATAAGCAAGCGGTTTGTTTGGCCGGCGATGCGTTTTGCCTGAGTCCAGATTTAAGCATGTGCACATTGATCTCGTGGGTCCACTTCCTGATGATCTTGGATTTCGCTACTGCCTAACCATGATCGATCGTTTCTCCAGGTGGCCTGAGGCGGTGCCCTTGAAGAATATCGAGGCATCGACTGTCTGCAGGGCTTCTGTGGACAACTGGATATCCTGTTATGGAGTTCCTGACACCATCACCACTGACCAGGGCAGTCAATTCGAATCGCGTGTATTTGCTTCGCTTCTTCATCTCTCTGGTACTCGTAGGATCCGGACCACCGCCTACCATCCCGCATCCAACGGGATGGTGGAGCGCTGGCACCGATCATTCAAGGCATCGATCATGTGGCATTCGGGCTCCAGATGGACGCAAATTCTTTCTACCGTTTTGTTGGGCCTTCGAACAGCTGTCATGACTTGTAGGGCTTCTGCTGCTGAATACCTTTATGGTACTTCTTTGCACATTCCGGGGGAGTTCGTCCTTCCTAATGATCTTCCTTGTGATCCTCAAGCCTTCCTAACCGAGTTTAGAAGTCATATTCGTGAAGTAAAGCCTGTGCCTGCTGCTCATCATCACCGGCGCAAGGTGTTCGTATCTAAAGATTTGACCTCATGTTCATACGTTTTTATGCGTATCGGTAGATCGAGAAGGTCGCTCGAGCCTCCTTATTCTGGTCCACACAGGGTCGTCGATCGCACATCGACTCGCGTGTATAGAGTAGATATTAATGGCGTTATTAAACAGGTCTCTATTGAAAATCTAAAGCCCGCTTACATGGTTTGCGAACCAACTGAGTTGGATAATTTGGATATTCCATCCTCTATACCAATTCAGTCTCGCATTGGAGCTGATAGAGATTTGTCTACATTAACTAAGACAGATTCTTGTGATATTCCTAGTCACGATGCCCTATCGCCGACTCTTGTGAGGCTAAACTTAGAAAACGACCAGTCTTTGTCGAACCGCATACATGATAATTCGTCAAACATTTTAACACATGACAGTGCTCCGACTGAGCTTGCCTGTCCTGAAAATAAAAATAACTCGAACAAAAACAGTTTCTCGACTGACCACAGTTATTGTTCTAAAATACCAGAAATAAAAAAACCAAAAAAGTTTTTTCCTAACATATTAAGAAAGAAACAAGTTCATTTTAACATTTAATTTTTCGACGAATCATCTGTACATTTTTTTTCTTTTTTAGTATAAGTAATGTTATTATCTTCGACAGTATTATATTCTAAGCTTTCTTTTTTGTTTTCACGTAAAAAGATTTACTACTACCGTGGATATATATATATATATATATATATATATACTATATAATATTTTTATATAATATATTTACATCTTATATTTTACAATATTTTTTATCTTATTTATTTAAATTTATATCATTGTCACTAAGGAGGGAGTATATGTGGGAACTAGCCTTAATAATTATGTATATTTTCACACATGTGTAAGAGACTTTAACCCACAGCCTCTTGGCGGCAAAAGAAAAGGAATATTTTAGTCGTGTGTAGACATGAAGTAGTATAAGGAGACCGAACGAAATACATTATAAATGGGCCAGATTTCTGTACCCGCTTAGTAGGTGAAAAATACCGAAAGGAACACTAGCGCCGCGCATGGGAAAAATGGAAAACACAGTTCATTCACAATTGATAGAATTATAACACTAAAAATAACACTATAATTATTTTACTTTATGATAATATTTAAAAAATATGAGGAACACGTGGAAACATATGACACACATGAATTAGTAAAACATAAACAAATAATATAGGTTATGTTTTGTGCATCTCATAGTCAACAATTTAACCACATGCAGCGCTGGTGTTCCTTTCGGTATTTTTACCCACTATTCAGGTACCGAAATCTGTCCCACTTTCAATTCAAAATTTGCACGGTCGTTCGGTCTCCTTATACTACTTCATGTGTGTAGATAGTCACACTGAAAACATTGTTGTGTCCCGGTAGTAACTATTTTCTCAAAAGAAATAAATATTAATTTATATAAATCTTTATTGGTGGTTATTTACCCAATTATTTCATATTTGATCAGTGGAGGATCAAATCAACATTTTTCTAAATAAATCTCAAAGAGATCTCCACAAACATTTTTTCTAAGATTTATATTCTCTAATTTATTATTTTCCTAACCTATAAATGTCATAATAAGAATTGCACCGAATAGTTATTTCACCTACAGAATATCCGGTTTCGACGTTTTCCATCACTGAAGAATATGGCGCCAAATTTGAAAAAATTTATTATTTTATTATTTAAAAATTATTAATTATTACAAACATTGTTTAAACCAATTAACTACGCTAAATATCATTAGGGAAATTGTTTTAAACAATATTTGTAATAATTAATAATTGTTATATAATAAAATAATAAACTTTTTCAAATTTGGCGCCATATTCTTCAGAGATGGGAAACGTCGAAACCGGATATTCTGTAGGTGAAATAACTATTCGGTGTAATTCTTATTATGACACTTATAGGTTAGGAATATAAGAAATTAGAGAATTTAAATCTTAGAAAAAATGTATGTTATGCAAAATACGAATTAGGAAATATAAAAATTATAAAAAAGAATCTTTTGGAAAAATAAATATTAGGAAAAATAAAAAATCGATTAAAAAAATTATTTAAAATATAATTTCAGTAAAAAAAAAATTATACGAAATAATTATTCGAATAAAATAAAATTATCAAAACTGGTTATTATACAATAAAAAAATTTGTATAAAAAATTATTAGATATTACAAAAATTTGGAAAATACTATTTCGATATAATAATAATTATAAGAAGTGACAATTCGGTAAAGTTATAGTTGGAAGAAATACATGTTAGAAAATATAGTTATTATAAAGAAGAATGATTAGAAGTAAAGAAAATTATGAGTAATGTTAATTCGAAAAAGTTAAAATTATTTTGAAAAACATTTATAAGAAAAAAGTTTTATAACAAATGATATTTCGAAAAAAAAATTTAGAAACTTTAAAATATAGAACATTTACACATTATAAAAAATATTATTAGGAACAATAACTTTTTTAAGAATTGGTGATTTGGTAATATATGAATTATATTGAATAATAATTCGGAATATAATTATAATAATTATTAACAAATCTATAAAATAAAATAATTTTTCGGAATGGTGTACATGATTTCTCAAAAACTACTCAACCGATTCTCTTTAAATTTTGTACACAACTGCTCAATAACATTCTCTATGGCATGACGTAGGATTTTTTTGATATGATTTTTTAAAAAAAAGTTATGCATTTTTAAAAAAAAATTTTTGTACCCAAAATTTTAGACTTTTTTTTAAGTGCTCCCATTTGCTCAAAAAAATTTTTTTATCCCACATGCACAAAAATGGCGCTTTTAGATAGCTGACGACAGGGAGTAAAGTCATTCATTTGTTCGACCGTATGAAAATGGCGACTTTTTTTTCCCCAAGGGCAAAAAAACAGCTGGTCCCATGCTTTTTTTCTGCCCAAGGTAAAAAAAGGCCGCCATTTTCATACAAGTCGAACAAGTGAATGACTTTTACTCCCTGTCGTCTGCTATCTGAAATCGCCACTTTTGTGCATTAGGAATAAAAAATATCGTAAGTAACACGGGAATAAAGGCAGCCAATTTGTTTACGATGATTTTTGTGACACTCGTTCCGGTCTCGGGGCGCTCTCGACCTCCACTCGTGTCACAAAAATCACCGTAAACAAATGGCTGCCTTTATGCCCTTGTTGCTTAATATACTATTCTTTAAAAACAGCTACGTCATGCCATAGAAAATGTTATTGAGCAGTTGTGTATACACAACACAATTTTGTATACAAAATTTAAAGAGAATCGGTTGAGTAGTTTTTGAGAAATCATGTACACCATTCCGAAAAATGTAGTTTCGAAAAAAACGCCGTATCTTCGCCATTTTTGAATATTTTTTCATTTTTCAAAATTTTTTTTACAGTTAAATATATGTATTTTTATACTGTAATTAGTAAAAAGTTGTATTTTTAGTAGTTTTGTCAAAATTTATTTTTGAAATTTTCAGGCGTTCAGGGTGGTGTAACCCCTAAAACATTCTGTTGATTAGTCATTCAAAAAAATAATGTTTTTGACAATTATTCTTTCGATCCCGTGCAGAAAAATGGTGAGGGCCCCCGGCGGGGCCCTCGTGGATTGCCCTCTTGCCATGTGGAACCCGCAGGGGCAATCCACGCGGAGCCCTCGAAGGCGTGACATGCTTTCCCTCATGGGTGCCCTCGAGGAAAATCCTCATGGATTCCATATGGATTTTCCACGCGGTGCCCTCGTGGATTTCATAAAATGCCCTCAACTTTATTTTCAATTAAATTAATAAATTAATTATTTATTAATAACAAATTAGTCCAATTATTGATAAATAACATTCTTATTTAACATTTTTTACTTTTTTTAATTAAACCGTGACCAAAAAAAAAAATCTGACGCACGCGGGAATTGAGCCTACGACCTACTGACTACCAGACAACACTCTTACCACTATGCTACGGGACCTACTTGAAAATTATTGCTTTAATGTAGGTGACTTGCTGACTTGCTTTTGATGATTTAATAAATTATTTATTAACACTAATACACCATGACAAATAATTAAATAGTTTAATAATAATAATAACAATATCAATAATATAATAATAGACCATAAATATTCATAAATTAATATTTTTATAATTTCAAAAAAAAAAAAAAAATGTCAAAACATTTGTGTTAAAAACGCGTTTTTCATAGTTTAAAATCATTATAAACATTAATTTTTTTATGTAAAAAAAAATTTTTTTTTGGACTTAGAAATTTTTTCTAGTTAATGATGTGGGCAATCCATGAGGGCCCTCGCGTGGGCCCTCATGGATTTGCCCTTAGGTAAGTTCAATATTTTCAAAAAAAGTAACATTAAATATTTGTTAAAAACGTGTTTTTCATTGTTTAAAATGATAGTAAACAATAATTTTTTGTTGTAGAAAAAATTTTTCGTTTGGACTTAGAAAAATTGTTGAGCAGGGCATTCATAATGGCTAAGAGCAGGGGCCCTGCTGGTGCCCTCGTAAATTTCCATAACTTTGTGATAGGATTTCTGGAAAAATGTCACTTAATGTTTATTTCAGGTGCTTTGAAACTTAATTTAATGCATTCTGAACTAAAGTTTTTCAACAAAAAAAATTTTTTTTTAAAACTTAGATAAATTTTTGAACAGGGCAACCGTAAGGGCATAGAACGGGGCCCCTGCTGGTGCCCTCGTGGATTTCTCCTCATGGATATTCCACGAGGGCCCCCGACGGGGGCCCCGGAGCTGTGGGGCTCGAGCGTGGCTTTTTCCACACGGGATTAAAAGAAATTATAATTAATTCTTATTGGATAAAAAGAATTTCGATAAAATAAAGACGCGGAAAATAAAAATTAGAGACTTTTCATGCGCCTCTTTTTTATTAATACTACAAAATTCACTTTGAGGTGAGACGAAATACATGGGAATCAGGGGGGATCATCTTGTACACCCATTGAGGGATCATCTTGCCCCAAATGCCATTATTTTGTAATTTGTTCGTAACTTAACCTACGAGCTTTGTTATTTCATAATACCAATCAGAACACTTAATGAAGATATACTGAAGCTGTGAGTACAAGAAAAATGGAATTTCAGCTGCTACAACAAAAGTTATCTAAGTACAAAGTTAAGCTTTCCTTAGATCAAAAGTATGAAATTTTTACTTTTTACAATAGAATTTTTTTAATGACGCGCGTTGTCATGACAGTTTGACTGATTCATACACCGAAAAAAATCTCGATGTTATTATTAACTATGACTCTATAGTTAATCTTAATCTAGTAAAAGTAATAAAGATTCATAATCATTATGGTTAGGATCGCTAGGTTGATTCCACAAATTCAAGCCTGGCAAAAACAACCCTGCAAATCCTAGTCAAATTGACTAGGATTTTAGTAATTTTGCCTATTTCCATAATGCGCATGCTTCTGCTTCTGTTCTGACAGTGTTTACCTCTATATCTTTCGCGTCATTTATCGTGATTTCGTAAAACGATTTTTTATCATTACTCGCGTCTATTTTTTGTACATAAAATGGAGTTCTTACATACATCAAAATTTCTGGTTTCTCGGAACCTCTGGAAATATAGATAGTCCACGTTTTAGAAAGTAAACTATTTAATTATATTAGTCAATTCTTTCAGACTTTTTTGGTTAGGTTTCAATATAAATCATCGAAATTTTTACACACGTGGTGACAACATTTTTACTATTTTAATCGCGCAGTGTGTTTGAAAATTTACCTTTGCATTAATTTGTGTATTTAAATTTATTTTCATTTGAATGGTGGGTCAAACCATTTTATTTCAACTAAAGTGGTCGCCGACTAATTTTAAAAAATTGTAATATTCTACAGGAATGATACTGATATTACTATAATCACAAAGTAAAAAGATTTTTTAAAAATAATTGTATATCTTTTGTAAAATATGAATTTTAAATATTAGAAATACTGAAAACTGTCAATTTTCGGCCAGTAGAAAATTATTCAAAAGAAATATATTTCAGTACGAAAATATAATAAAAATTATTGGAATTTGTTTAGAATGTCTAAATTTATTACTATAAATTGATATAAGCATTTAAAAATATAAAATAATAAATAAAATATTATTCCAAAGTTCATCATTAAATTTACCCTTTTTTGGGGATTTTTATTAACAAACAATGAGGAAATGGGATTATAAAATTAGGTAAAAACTTACGGAATATTAAGAATTTGTGATGAACTTTCAGTTTTGAATAAAAGTTTTCTTCCATTTTCTCGAAAAATATAAAATATGTGTAAAATAAAATTGCTACTTTGCCCATTTTCACGATTTTCAAGTGTGTTTAACTTCTCTGGAGAAAATCGGAAAAATATGGAAATTTTTTTATAAATAATTAAATTATCACTAATGAAACACACACTATGATTTTCACTTTGGTCCCGGGCCTAGTTTAAAAATTATAAATTTTTTAAAAATAGTATATTTTTAAGGGTTAATGAATGTAATTTTTATAAAGTTGAAGTTAGATTAGCATTGACAATAATAATAAACCAACTTCAACTTTATAAAAATTACATTTATTAACCCTTAAAAATATACTATTTTTACAAAATTTATAATTTTTAAACTAGGCCCGGGACCAAAGTGAAAATCATAGTGTGTGTTTAATTAGTGATAATTTAATTATTTATCAAAATCCCATATTTTTCCGATTTTCTCCAGAGAAGTTAAACACACTTGAAAATCGTGAAAATGGGCAGAGTAGCAATTTTATTTTACACATATTTTTTACTTTTCGAGAAAATGGAAAAAAACTTTTATCCAAAACTGAAAGTTCATCACAAATTCTTAATATTCCGTAAGTTTTTACCTAATTTTATAATTCCATTTCCTCATTATTTGTTAATAAAAATCCCAAAAATAGGTTAATTTAATGATGAACTTTGGAATAATATTTTATTTATTATTTTATATTTTTAAATGCTTATATCAATTTATAATAATAAATTTAGACATTCTAAACAAATTCCAATAATTTTTATTATATTTTTGTACTGAAATGTATTTCTTTTAAATTATTTTCTACTGGCCGAAAATTGACAGTTTTTAGCATTTCTAATATTTAAAATTCATATTTTACAAAAGATATAAAATTATTTTTAAAAAATCTTTTTATTTTGTGATTATAGTAACATCAGTATTATTTCTGTAGAATATTACAATTTTTTAAAATTAGTCGGCGACCACTTTAGTTAAAATAAAATGGTTTGACCCTGGCATAAATAATTAAAAATAAATAGTTTTTGACAAGTGTATAAAATTGTGTACTTGAAATGTATAAAACATCATCTGATTAAGTATTGTATTTTGACTCGAAATTCTAGTGTCTATTAAAAAATTAAAATACCAAGTCGTGTTTAGTGTAGTGGTTATCGTTCCGGGTTTCAAAGTGCGTATTTGTTAGGT
Source organism: Leptopilina syphax (assembly GCA_032872505.1). Lineage (NCBI taxonomy): Eukaryota > Metazoa > Arthropoda > Insecta > Hymenoptera > Figitidae > Leptopilina > Leptopilina syphax. The sequence goes on along the minus strand of CM065469.1, from coordinate 16,922,265 downwards.
TCAGGTGTTCGCGTCCCCCTTGCGTCAAATATTTATTTCATAAGTTTAAATTAATTCCAAGGTATATAAATGCAAAGTAAAATATAAATATGTTTAATAAAATAATTAATTATTTTTTTTAATTATATTTACTCTTTCTCTTTTATTGGATAATAAGAATTTGATTAAGAATTTCAAATAATTATGATACACAGTGTAAATCTAATATTATTATCCTAGTCAATTTGACTATTTTTTCCTGATTACATCGACTAATTTTCCTGGTCACTTTAACTATTCTTGAATTTTATTACTTTGACTAGGATTCTATAGTTGGCTCCTCTCGTAACTAGGAAACCTAGTCAATTCCTGGTATACGGGTCCTAGGCATTTTTTTCGGTGTAGGTATGTCATTGACAACGTATTACCGTATTTGCCTAAAAGATTACGCTAATAGGCTCTCCAAAATTTAAAAGGATCATCTTGCCCCAGGGGATCATCTCGTACACCTTTCCCCTACTCTACATACAAAATAATGTTTAAAATCACCTATAATTCGTCAAATTAACATTTAAAAAAAATGTAACATTTTTTTACATTTTTAAATTATTTTATAATCCTCATAATTCTATTTTAAAAGTTTTTACAAACTCTAAATCCATTTTTCTTTTTCATCCATTCTTGCAACGGCATTGGAGGTACATTAAAAAATGCAGCCGCTCGAGCTAGTCTTCAATTGCCATTGAATCAACAAATTTCAACCGCCAAAGAGTTATACAAATGGGCTAATGTAGAAAAAAATTTGTTAAACGTTGTAGCTAAATTTTCAACTATTCAAAATTATGAAAATGTAATTGACGCTCACAATATTCGATACTCAAAGGCTCAAACAGTTTGCAAAATATTTAGAAGACAAAACAAAATTTAAGAAGATTATTATATTTATGATTAAGTAGGGAAAAGTCTCCAGTTGTGAGACAGTCAATTTTTTTAACATGCAATATTAAAAAGCCGATTGGTTTATATAAAAACATTTCTTATTATATGAGCCAACTTTTTCGTGTACGCCGAAACGGATATATAAACTGTTTTTGTTAAATACCAACACTGTGTGTGATAATCGACTAAAAAGAGTTTTTTCAATAAATGCAAAGTACTTTTTTCCCAAGTTAATTAATTGGAAAATGTAAATGTAATGCATTTTCTTTTAGTGTTTTCCTTCTATTTTGTGATGCAATATTGCATTGTTCCAATCTACGGTTGAAAATAATTTAATTTTCCTTTTTCAAAATAGCGCCAATTTCTGGGTGTGAGACACAGCATATCACCAGTTGTAAGACGGTGTCAACACCCATCTAGGCAGCATAAAAAATACGACTTTGCAGGCATACTATTTAAATGTTGTTTTGATTTTTTTCTAGTATTTTTGGGCATGTCAAGTAGAAAAAAGTCAATTGATTCAAAAGAAATCAATTTTAATGCTCTTGTTAAAGCTATTTAATTGTGTTTATTTGATAGTCATATTTTGGCGAATAAATATTATTATTTAGTATATAATAATAAATATTATTAATATATTTCATTACTTCTACTAAACATAACGTTTTATGTCAAACTCATTAAATTTTAGCAATTTTCAATGAGTGTCTCACAACTGGAGACATTTTTTTTTTTTTTGAAAAAAGCTATGTGCTCGGAAAATGTATCGTAAAATTTTATGAGTTCATCAAAACACTATACTTTCTTTTAATAAAAGTTGCGTATTTCTGTTACCTTTCGAACGGTGTATTTTATTTACAATTTCGTTTACCCGTTTACAATTTACGGGTCAAAAATAAAACCCGTCTCACAACTGGAGACTCTCCCCTACCTATATTTAAAATTTGTTAAAATTTAATGTCACAAGACAATAAAATAACATTTTATAACATTTATTCTTTTGGATCACTACACTTTTGAATGAATCTAATTTTAATTGATATTACACTGAGAGTAATTTCTGCATAATATAGTATAAACTTTAGCTATACTTTTTTCTCATCTATATCACGTACGCTATTGGTATGATTGCTGAGCGAATTCACTAAGCTTTCAAAACAAAAACTCACGACAGAGGGCATGCAAAGCGCGTTGAGTATTTCAATACTATTTAATGCAGAAATTTCTCTCAGTTTAGGCAAAATTAAATAAAGTTTGTTGCACAATGCAGCGGCTGAATGATTTAATACTGCCCAGGCGCGAAAGACCAGTGCTGACGATGGGTTGAAACTTGACTGAGTCTTGAACGCCCAGCGTGGGTAACCCAGAGTTGAAGCAGTCTTTATATCATTGTCACTCAATATTGGTTCAGCATGGGACACCAATGTTCGTCCCATGCTCGATTTAACACTCGGTCAATCTTCGTGAGTGGAGCTTCAACATCCAGTCTTTATTCAAGCTTGAATCAATCTTGATAGTTTATTTATTACCGTGTGCACTTATAACAATATTAGATATAAATATTTATAAATTATTTAATATGAAAATATTATTAGTGATATTTTTTAGTAATTTTTTATACTATTTAAAAATTATTATTCTTATTATTAATTATTATTAAATAATATAATAAGTATTATTATTATTATTGTTATTAAGATATCAATTGGTAAATAAATATTAATATTTATTTAGTGTATAATATTTATATTAATTATATAAGATTCATATCAATAAAGTTAAATTATTATATATTATTTTTTTTTCTTGCACAGTGTCAAATTATTATTTCAAAGTTTAAGAGTTTCGTTTATCTGAAAAATTTTCAGTGAAAAAAATGTTCATTAGGTAGTAATAAATATTTATGCCTAGTAGTTTTACACTAGGTTTAACTGTTTACTGAATATTATCAAAAATATATTTTTCGTCAAACGCGCGCGACTAAACACAAATAACCTTGAGACTTTACAGCGCGACGTTGCGATTGTCGTGCTCCCACCATCCCATCTACTCAATGCTTTCCTCTCATGACGTCACAGGCGGGGAGTGCATTAAGTAGATGGGATAGTGGTATTTGTGTTTAGTTGCGCGCGTTTGACGAAAAATATATTTTTGATAATATTCAGTAAACAGTTAATCCTAGTGTAAAACTACTAGGCATAAATATTTATTACTACCTAATGAACATTTTTTTCACTGAAAATTTTTCAGATAAACGAAACTCTTGAATTTAAAAATAATAATTTGACACTGTGCGAGAAAAAAAATAATATATAATTTAACTTATAAAATTATCAGAAAAAATATTTTAATATTAAATAATTTATAAATATTTATAGATAATATTGTACAGTGCACACGGTAATAAAGAAACTGAATATTGTAACAAGATTACTGAGACTTGAAACGAGTATGGGACGAACATTGGTGTCCCATGTTGAGTGACGGCACTGGCATTGATATAGTAGATTAGGCTAGAAGCCTTCCAGCCTTCTGTGGCCGAGCGGTTTAAATGCGTGCGTTAGATACTTCCGGTATGCGTTAGGGGCGGGGTGCGTGAGTTTCGATCCCACATGCGAGCGAATATTTTTTATTCTTTGTTATAAGCGTATATATAAAATAATAAAATTATGTGTTGTGAATAAAAAATGTGAACATGATTATAAATAATGTTAAAAGTCTGTTAAAAATCAAGAAAAAAATATAACGATTAACAGAAAAATTGTCTTTTTTTACTAAAATTATTTTTTTTAAATTACTATTCAAATGATATTTATTGTTAGTAATATATTCTCATTTATATGAAAATAATATAATTATTACAAATAATAACTTATTGTCATTAAATGTATATATACACACATACATGAATTAAAATAATAACAATAATATTTATTATTATTATTATTATTAATAATTCATATATTCACATTATATTGAATAAACGTGAGAAACGAGTAAATTTGGGAACAGTGGAAGCAGTCTTGTTTCAGTCCTGCATTAGACGTCCGGAGCATTGATTGAGCATTGGTGTCCAATGCTGAATCAAGGCTCGCGCTGCAGTCTGGAATCGGTGTTACATTAAAGCTTCGATCATTCCTGCTCTCGCTGATTCACTCATGCTCAATCAATGTTGACCAATGCTCGGCCAATCTTTATAAAGCCTGAACTCGGCGTCATTTCGCGCCTGGGTGAACTTCGATAATTTTAAAAAATTCTGTAAAAATAGTAAAAATCATTTACCCACGAAGGGACAAGGATTTTCAAGCTATACTCTACATACAAAATCCTTATTAGAAAAACATAATTTTTCTTGATGGATTTAGATGGTGACGGTCGCTATTGGTTGAAAATGATGGTGACGGTCGCGATTGGTTGAAATACGATGATGACGGTCGCTATTGGCTAAAAAACGATAATGACGGTCGCTATTGGTCAAAAATCGCAGCGGTGACGCTTGCTATTGGTTTATTTTCTTTGTTTACAAGAGCTTCAACAGTAGTTACAGTTTACAGTAGTTACAGTTCATCAACAGATTTTTACAGTATAATACAGAAAAATTACAGAAAAATAAAAGTGCAAAACACGTACTTTTTTCTTTTTAAAATTAAAAAAAAATAAATCAGAAGAAAAAAAAATTTGTTATTAAAAATAAGGATAAGGAGGTAAGTTTTTAAAAATTGTGTAGAATACTACTTTTTAATTATCCCAGTAAAAAAAATTCGATACACGGACCGCGGAGTTCGTATACGAGCTCGGTAGCTCGTATGAGAAATATGAGAAATCTCTCATACGAGCCTTTTCCGTAATGAGAAGTGTATACCCAGGCGCGAGCTGACAGTGAGTTCAGGCTTTACGAAGCTTGATTGAGACTTGGTCAGTATTGGTTGAAGATTGGTGGGACAGCGAAAGCAAGGCTACTTGAGTCCGGAATAGTAACATCGATGTAAACCTGACGCTCAGTCTTTGTTGAAGACTGGCGTTCAATCTTCAATCAATGCTGCGGAAGCCGAAAGCAGGACTGAACAAGACTGCTTCCACTGTTCCTAAATTTACACGCTTCTCACGCGTTCATTCAATATAACGTGAATATATTAATTATTATTATTAATAATAAACAGTATTGTTATTAATATATATGTATTTACATATTTAATGACAATAAGTTATTATTATAATAATTATATTATTTTCATATAAATATTATATGACTAACAAAAAATGTCATTTAACATAATAATATTGAAAAAATAATTTTAGCAAAAAAAAACACAATTTGTGATAATTTGTACATTTTTTAACTTCATTTTTGACAGACTTTTAATATTATTTACAAACAAGTTCACAAGTTTTTATTCACAACACTTATTAATTATACAGATTAAATAGTAATTTTATTATTTTATGTAACCGCTTATAATGAAAAAATCCGCTCGCATGTGGGATCGAACTCACGTCCCCCCGCCCCAGACGCATTCCGGAAGTCCTAGACGCAACCACTTAAACCGCACGGCCACTGAGTCTCGATGAGACCTCGGGCTAATGTAATATATTAATGCCAGTGCCGTATACTTTGTTACTTATAAGGGCAAAGTGAAAACTATGACTAAAAATTTTACACATACTAATCCTGAATTATTTTAATTATTAAAAATGAATATTAAATAATTCATAATAAAATTGTAATCATTACAAAATTCAACTTTTAAAACATTTTACAATTAAAAATATTTAATGGATAATTTAATAAACATCGATAAATAATTGATATTTTTTATTATTCAGTAACAAAATTATTAACATTTATTATTAGATATATTAATAATATATTATGTAAATAAATATAATTTGGAATAATAATGAATTATATTGTTAAATATTATAATTATTATTAATTATAATAATATTTATTAATTGAATAATAATTATTAAAATTATAATAATTAATAAATAAATAATAATTAATTAAATTAATATTAAAAGTTAACATAATTAATAAAATGATTAAATATGATGCAGTGTCAGGAATATTTATTGCACATTTTAATTATTATTTATTAATTATCTATAATAATTTTGAAAACATTTATAAAAAAAAATTTTCCATTTAACTTTCTTTAAATATGAATGTTACAATTAATAATATATTTATTTAGCAATTGATAACTTAATGTTAATTATTATTATTATTATTTGAAACAATTATTATAATTATAATTATTATAATATTATTTAATTAAGTGAACACGGTAATAAATAAAGATAAACTGAATATTGAGTAAAGATTGATTCAAGCTTGAATCAAGATTAGATGTTCGAGCTTCACTGATAAAGATTGACCGAGTCTTGAATCGAGCATGGGACGAGCATTGGGTCCAATGTTGAACCAATATTGAACTAATATTGATTGACAGTGATGTAAAGACTGCTTCTACTGTGAGTTACCCACACTGAGCGTTCAAGACTCAATCAACCTTTAATCTATCGTCAGCATTGGTCTTTCGCGCCTGGGTAGATGCTTGTATACGAGGTGACTTTTAAAGCATTTTTCTTAATATAACATTATTTTAAAGTAAATGTAGATAATAGAAATGAATTTTCAAAGTAAAACAAAGATAAATTTATAAGGGAAATGAAGTTTTAAGAAAAAAAGGATAATTTTGTTCAAAGAATTTATTCACACTGAAAAAAGGTTAGAATTTGATAATTCCTTGTTACTCTAACTTACCGACATTAAATATTTCTCGGATGCGGTAAGCACGATTTTGTATTGGCGGTAGAGTAAATAAGTTTTTCTTCATTGCTAATTAATAATATATTATTATTTATTTATTAAATAAATGTTCATATAAAATAATTATATTCAATACAAAATCGTGCTTACCGCATCCGAGAAATATCTAATGTCGGTAAGTTAGAGTAACAAGGAATTATCAAATTCTAACCTTTTTTCAGTGTGAATAAATTCTTTGAACAAAATTATCCTTTTTTTCTTAAAACTTCATTTCCCTTATAAATTTAGCTTTGTTTTACTTTAAAAATTCATTTCTATTATCTAAATTTACTTTAAAATAATGTTATATTAAGAAAAATGCTTTAAGGGGTTACGCCACCCTGAACGCATGAAAATCGGATGGTTTTTTAGGAATTTTTTTGATAAAACTGTTTAAGGTAGGACTTCCTTACATTTATTGATGCTTTAGTACATATATTGAGCTTTATAAATATTAAAAAAAAATTGTTTTTAATTAAAAATGGCGGAGATATAACTATTGGCGTGGATCAATTTTTCCGGAGCACTCCTTGATGGTGTACATGATTGGCAGTTCAATTTTTGTCAGAAACAAGTAAAACAATATTTTTCTTAAAAAGTGATAAATTTTGAACAGAGTGACGAAGCCATTTAAAAAAAAAAAATTTTTTACGCAAATGGAAGCACTTCAAAAATTAACATTTTTTTTTGGCTAAAATTACCGTATAAAAAATTGGATAAAAAATTTTCAAATTATTCAATCAAAAAAATCCCACGTCACTCTGTGGAAAATCTATTTAGGAAGATGTATATTAATTTTCAAGTCAATCGGTTGAATAGTTTTTGAGTTATCGTGTACACCGTCTCGAAAATTGTGGTTTCGAGAAAAACGCAAAAGAAGAAAAAATGAACTTTAGCGTATTATAACTTGAAAATTTTTTAATTTACTATTTAATCAGCAATTCCTGGGCCATAATTTTTTTTCTTTAAGAATGGAAGGGATACAATGAAAAGGACCCTTCCTAAATCATGAAAGGGCCCCCTAGACCATTCTAAAATAGAAAGTTGCTGCTTCCAGCTCTCGGCGCGTCCCCACCGCGCTAACTTCTAATGACCATAACTTTTGTAATTAGTGAGATATTGTCTTCGGCGACATCTCAAAATATTCGTTGGAATATAAACTTTGAAATTAAGCAAAAAAAAAAAAATTTTTTTGAAAATTTCAGGGTGGCGTAACCCCTTAAAAGTCACCTCGTATACAAGCATCTATACACTTCTCATTACGGAAAAGGCTCGTATGAGAGATTTCTCATATTTCTCATACGAGCTACCGAGCTCGTATACGAACTCAGCGGTCCGTGTATCGAATTTTTTTTACTGGGATATAAAATAATTTTTCTTTTTTGTAATTAAAAATTTTGTAAACCCAATAAAGTGTTTTTGTTTCTAATGTCTCCGAAAGTATTTAAATTTCAAAATCTTTCAATATAGGCAATTTATTTTTTATTTAATATTTATAATTGTATTAACAGCATGTGATTGTTACAGAATTCAATGTTAATTTTTTCGACCACTTTTCTCTTAAAATATTAAATAAATTAAGCTAGTTTTTTGTAAATAACTCTAAAATATCATAAAGAAGGGCAGTGATGTGAAAAAGTTTAATTATTTTTAAAATTATTTATTAAAAAATAACTTTAAAGTTATAAGTTCTCAAAATCACTTTTAATCAATTTCTCGTCTTTTCCGATTTCAAAGTATTTTTTTATAATTTATTTTAGAATTATTAAAACTTTTGCACATCACTGCTCTTCTATATTATATTTTAGAGTTATTCACAAAAAACTAGCTTAATTTATTTAATATTTTAAGAGAAAAGTAGTCGAAAAAATTAACATTCATTTCAGTAACAGTCACATGCTGTTAATATTAATAATTATAAAATCGTTTTCACACTTTTCATTTGCATGTGTTCTGTGACAATTTCTCAAAGTTTCATAGAAATTGAAGAACTAGGGCACAACTTTAATTTGTTTAGCATGGACCTACCCAGATTAAAATTAAAAGTAGGGGAATGTAGTCGAGGTCGGCCCACTTTTTGACTTTTGTTTAAAACATTTTTTTAAAATGAATTTGGACAATTAAAGTATATTGTTGGAAAGTCCTGTTTAATAGGAACATTTTTCTGTACAAAGTAAATTGATTGGTTTTAAAATGAAAAAGTTATAAAGATTTAAAAAAAAAAAATTTGCAGTCCAGGTTAGTCCTTACAGTGAAGGTCGGCCATGTTTAAAATTCAAATGGCATTAATCGTTAAAAAATAAAATAACCCCAGGCGCGAAGTGACGCCGAGTTCAGGCTTTATAAAGATTGGCCGAGCATTGGTCAACATTGATTGAGCATGAGTGAATCAGCGAGAGCAGGAATGATCGAAGCTTTAATGTAACACCGATTCCAGACTGCAGCCCGAGCCTTGATTCAGCATTGGCACCAATGCTCAATCAATGCTCCGGACGCCTAATGCAGGACTGAAACAAGACTGCTTCCACTGTTCCCAAATTTACTCGTTCCTCACGTTTATTCAATATAATGTGAATATATGAATTATTAATAATAATAATAATAAATATTATTGTTATTATTTTAATTCATGTATGTGTGTATATATACATTTAATGACAATAAGTTATTATTTGTAATAATTATATTATTTTCATATAAATTATAATATATTACTAACATTAAATATCATTTGAATAGTAATTTTAAAAAAATAATTTTAGTAAAAAAAGACAATTTTTCTGTTAATCGTTACATTTTTTTCTTGATTTTTAACAGACTTTTAACATTATTTATAATCATGTTCACATTTTTTATTCACAACACAACACATAATTTTATTATTTTATATAAACGCTTATAACAAAGAATAAAAAATATTCGCTCGCATGTGGGATCGAAACTCACGCACCCCGCCCCTAACGCATACCGGAAGTTCTCAACGCACGCATTAAAACCGCTCGGCCACAGAAGGCTGGAAGGCTTCTCGCCTAATCTACTATATCAATGCCAGTGCCGTCACTCAACATGGGATACCAATGTTCGTCCCATGCTCGATTCAAGACTCGGTAATCTTGTTACAATATTCAGTTTCTTTATTACCGTGTGCACTGTACAATATTATCTATAAATATTTATAAATTATTTAATATTAAAATATTTTTTCTGATAATTTTATAAGTTAAATTATATATTATTTTTTTTCTCGCACAGTGTAAAATTATTATTTTCAAATTCAAGAGTTTCGTTTATCTGAAAAATTTTCAGTAAAAAAAATGTTCATTAGGTAGTAATAAATATTTATGCCTAGTAGTTTTACACTAGGATTAACTGTTTACTGAATATTATCAAAAATATATTTTTCGTCAAACGCGCGCGACTAAACACAAATAACCTTGAGACGTTGCGATTGTCGTGCTCCCACCATCCCATCTACTCAATGCACTCCCCGCCTGTGACGCCATGAGGGGAAAGCATTGAGTAGATGGGATAGTGGGAGCACGACAATCGCAACGTCGCGCTGTAAAGTCTAAAGGTTATTTGTGTTTAGTCGCGCGCGTTTGACGAAAAATATATTTTTGATAATATTCAGTAAACAGTTAAACCTAGTGTAAAACTACTAGGCATAAATATTTATTACTACCTAATGAACATTTTTTTCACTGAAAATTTTTCAGATAAACGAAACTCTTGAACTTTGAAAATAATAATTTGACATTGCAAGAAAAAAAATAATATATAATTTAATTTTATTTATATGAATCTTATATAATTAATATAAATATTATACACTAAATAAATATTAATATTTATTTACCAATTTATATCTTAATAATAATAATAATAATAATAATAATACTTATTATATTATTTAATAATAATTAATAATAAGAATAATAATTTTTAAATAGTATAAAAAATTACTAAAAAATATCACTAATAATATTTTAATATTAAATAATTTATAAATATTTATATCTAATATTGTTATAAGTGCACACGGTAATAAATAAACTATCAAGATTGATTCAAGCTTGAATAAAGACTGGATGTTGAAGCTCCACTCACGAAGATTGACCGAGTGTTAAATCGAGCATGGGACGAACATTGGTGTCCCATGCTGAACCAATATTGAGTAGCAATGATATAAAGACTGCTTCAACTCTGGGTTACCCACGCTGGGCGTTCAAGACTCAGTCAAGTTTCAACCTATCGTCAGCACTGGTCTTTCGCGCCTGGGACATGTTTGGAGTTATGGAAAATTGATTCTTTATTGCGCCCAAAATTGTAACGCAGCAACCCAAAAGTATAGTCCTGTAGCGTACCACCAAAATGGTCAGTAGCAGCCTATCGAAAGTCTGCTGCTGACCCAAAGGTCTCTCAGTGAAGCATTATCGTTTGCCAGTAATGTAAGTTTAGGCTAGGGTCTTAATCACCACTCATACAGATGTATTTGCGTCATGCTTACTGCGCATCAAACGATTCTATTCCAGTTTTGTAATTTTCAGAAACGCAGAAATAGAAATCTTACATGACCAAAAATTTGAATACTTTCAAAGGAATTATAAAGAACTATTAAATCTTTTGAAAGAAATATAGAATTATTTCAAACATTCTCCGAAATTATTTCTGAAATTTCATTTACACCTTTTCCTAAAATATTAAAAAGGATTTATTTCCAGTTTCGTAAAAATAGAGAAAAGTTTCATTTATTATACAAAACATTTATAAACAGTCATAGAATTTTTTCCATACCCAGGCGCGAAGTGATGCCGAGTTCAGGCTTTATAAAGATTGGCTGAGCATTCGTCAACATTGATTGAGCATGAGTGAATTAGCCAGAGCAGGAATGATCGAAGCTTTAATGTAACAACGATTCCAGACTGCAGCCCGAGCCTTGATTCAGCATTGGCACCAATGCTCAATCAATGCTCCGGACGTCTAATGCAGGACTGAAACAAGACTGCTTCCACTGTTCCCAAATTTACTCGTTTCTCACGTTTATTCAATATAATGTGAATATATGAATTAATAGTAATAATAAATATTATTGTTATTATTTTAATTCATGTATGTGTGTATATATACATTTAATGACAATAAGCTATTATTTGTAATAATTATATTATTTTCATATAAATAAGAATATATTACTAACAATAAATATCATTTGAATAGTAATTTTAAGAAAATAATTTTAGTAAAAAAAGACAATTTTTCTGTTAATTATTACATTTTTTTCTTGATTTTTAACAGACTTTTAACATTATTTATAAACATGTTCACATTTTTTATTCACAACACAACACACAATTTTCTTATTTTATATAAACGCTTATAACAAAGAATGAAAAATATTCGCTCGCATGTGGGATCGAAACTCACGCACCCCGCCCCTAACGCATACCGGAAGTTCTCAACGCACGCATTTAAACCGCTCGGCCACAGAAGGCTGGAAGGCTTCTCGCCTAATCTACTATATCAATGCCAGTGCCGTCACTCAACATGGGATACCAATGTTCGTCCCATACTCGTTTCAAGTCTCAGTAATCTTGTTACAATATTCAGTTCCTTTATTGTCGTGTGCACTGTACAATATTAAATATAAATATTTATAAATTATTTAATATTAAAAAATTTTTTCTGATAATTTTATAAGTTAAATTATATATTATTTTTTTCTCGCACAGTGTCAAATTATTATTTTCAAAGTTCAAGAGTTTCGTTTATCTGAAAAATTTTCAGTGAAAAAAATGTTCATTAGGTAGTAATAAATATTTATGCCTAGTAGTTTTACACTAGGATTAACTGTTTACTGAATATTATCAAAAATATATTTTTCGTCAAACGCGCGCGACTAAACACAAATAACCTTGAGACGTTGCGATTGTCGTGCTCCCACCATCCCATCTACTCAATGCACTCCCCGCCTGTGACGCCATGAGGGGAAAGCATTGAGTAGATGGGATAGTGGTAGCACGACAATCGCAACGTCGCGCTGTAAAGTCTAAAGGTTATTTGTGTTTAGTCGCGCGCGTTTGACGAAAAATATATTTTTGATAATATTCAGTAAACAGTTAAACCTAGTGTAAAACTACTAGGCATAAATATTTATTACTACCTAATGAACATTTTTTTCACTGAAAATTTTTCAGATAAACGAAACTCTTGAACTTTGAAAATAATAATTTGACATTGCAAGAAAAAAAATAATATATAATTTAATTTTATTTATATGAATCTTATATAATTAATATAAATATTATACACTAAATAAATATTAATATTTATTTACCAATTTATATCTTAATAATAATAATAATAATAATAATAATAATACTTATTATATTATTTAATAATAATTAATAATAAGAATAATAATTTTTAAATAGTATAAAAAATTACTAAAAAATATCACTAATAACATTTTAATATTAAATAATTTATAAATATTTATATCTAATATTGTTATAAGTGCACACGGTAATAAATAAACTATCAAGATTGATTCAAGCTTGAATAAAGACTGGATGTTGAAGCTCCACTCACGAAGATTGACCGAGTGTTAAATCGAGCATGGGACGAACATTGGTGTCCCATGCTGAACCAATATTGAGTAGCAATGATATAAAGACTGCTTCAACTCTGGGTTACCCACGCTGGGCGTTCAAGACTCAGTCAAGTTTCAACCTATCGTCAGCACTGGTCTTTTGCGCCTGGGACATGTTTGGAGTTATGGAAAATTGATTCTTTATTGCGCCCAAAATTGTAACGCAGCAACCCAAAAGTATAGTCCTGTAGCGTACCACCAAAATGGTCAGTAGCAGCCTATCGAAAGTCTGCTGCTGACCCAAAGGTCTCTCAGTGAAGCATTATCGTTTGCCGGTAATGTAAGTTTAGGCTAGGGTCTTAATCACCACTCATACAGATGTATTTGCGTCATGCTTACTGCGCATCAAACGATTCTATTCCAGTTTTGTAATTTTCAGAAACGCAGAAATAGAAATCTTACATGACCAAAAATTTGAATACTTTCAAAGGAATTATAAAGAACTATTAAATCTTTTGAAAGAAATATAGAATTATTTCAAACATTCTCCGAAATTATTTCTGAAATTTCATTTACACCTTTTCCTAAAATATTAAAAAGGATTTATTTCCAGTTTCGTAAAAATAGAGAAAAGTTTCATTTATTATACAAAACATTTATAAACAGTCATAGAATTTTTTCCATACCCAGGCGCGAAGTGATGCCGAGTTCAGGCTTTATAAAGATTGGCTGAGCATTCGTCAACATTGATTGAGCATGAGTGAATTAGCCAGAGCAGGAATGATCGAAGCTTTAATGTAACAACGATTCCAGACTGCAGCCCGAGCCTTGATTCAGCATTGGCACCAATGCTCAATCAATGCTCCGGACGTCTAATGCAGGACTGAAACAAGACTGCTTCCACTGTTCCCAAATTTACTCGTTTCTCACGTTTATTCAATATAATGTGAATATATGAATTAATAGTAATAATAAATATTATTGTTATTATTTTAATTCATGTATGTGTGTATATATACATTTAATGACAATAAGCTATTATTTGTAATAATTATATTATTTTCATATAAATAAGAATATATTACTAACAATAAATATCATTTGAATAGTAATTTTAAGAAAATAATTTTAGTAAAAAAAGACAATTTTTCTGTTAATTATTACATTTTTTTCTTGATTTTTAACAGACTTTTAACATTATTTATAAACATGTTCACATTTTTTATTCACAACACAACACACAATTTTCTTATTTTATATAAACGCTTATAACAAAGAATGAAAAATATTCGCTCGCATGTGGGATCGAAACTCACGCACCCCGCCCCTAACGCATACCGGAAGTTCTCAACGCACGCATTTAAACCGCTCGGCCACAGAAGGCTGGAAGGCTTCTCGCCTAATCTACTATATCAATGCCAGTGCCGTCACTCAACATGGGATACCAATGTTCGTCCCATACTCGTTTCAAGTCTCAGTAATCTTGTTACAATATTCAGTTCCTTTATTGTCGTGTGCACTGTACAATATTAAATATAAATATTTATAAATTATTTAATATTAAAAAATTTTTTCTGATAATTTTATAAGTTAAATTATATATTATTTTTTTCTCGCACAGTGTCAAATTATTATTTTCAAAGTTCAAGAGTTTCGTTTATCTGAAAAATTTTCAGTGAAAAAAATGTTCATTAGGTAGTAATAAATATTTATGTCTTGTACTTTTAAACTAGGTTTAACTGTTTACTGAATATTATCAAAAATATATTTTTCGTCAAACGCGCGCGACTAAACACAAATAACCTTGAGACGTTGCGATTGTCGTGCTCCCACCATCCCATCTACTCAATGCTTTCCCCTCATGACGTCACAGGTGGGGAGTGCATTGAGTAGATGGGGTGGTGGGAGCACGACAGTCACAACGTCTCAAGGTTATTTGTGTTTAGTCGCGCGCGTTTGACGAAAAATATATTTTTGATAATATTCAGTAAACAGTTAAACCTAGTTTAAAAGTACTA
The DNA here is from genome assembly GCA_032872505.1 of Leptopilina syphax. Classification (NCBI taxonomy): domain Eukaryota; kingdom Metazoa; phylum Arthropoda; class Insecta; order Hymenoptera; family Figitidae; genus Leptopilina; species Leptopilina syphax. Next base: position 16,906,928 of record CM065469.1, on the reverse strand, counting down.
GGCATAAATATTTATTACTACCTAATGAACATTTTTTTACTGAAAATTTTTCAGATAAACGAAACTCTTGAACTTTGAAAATAATAATTTGACACTGTGCGAGAAAAAAAATAATATATAATTTAACTTTATTTATATGAATCTTATATAATTAATATAAATATTATACACTTAATAAATATTAATATTTATTTACCAATTGATATCTTAATAACAATAATAATTATTATTATATTATTTAATAATAATTGATAATAAGAATAATAATTTTTAAATAGTACAAAAATATAAGAAATAATATTTTAATATTAAATTATTTATAAATATTTATATCTAATTTATATCTAATATTGGTAAGTGCACACGGTAATAAATAAACTGTCAAGATTGATTCAAGCTTGAATAAAGACGGGATGTTCAATAAGCTTCACTCACGAAGATTGACCGAACGCTGGGCGTTCAAGACTCAGTCAAGTTTCAACCCATCGTCAGCACTGGTCTTTCGCGCCTGGGTCTCTTTATTTCCTGAAGAAATTTTGTAATCTTTCTTGAACAAAGATTTTCCGTGTATATAAATGTTAACTCTTTGAAGTCTATAATGATACAAGTTTTAATATAGAAATAAGAAAACAATGTATTCTGGAAATATAGTAATTGCCAATTTTTATAACCGAAATGTGAACAAAACCAAATGTGTCATAATTTTTTTTTAGAGAAAATCGAAAAAATGCACATTTTTCTAGACAAAATAAAACAAGTTAAAAATGTTTGCATTTTTATAGTCAACATAAAAAGAAACTCGAAAATATCACATTTTAATGAAGAAAATCGAATAATTAACATGCGGGCGCAAAATACTCTTCCACCTGCTCGAAGGTAGAGAAAGCGGGAGCAAAATATTTTGCGCCAGCTTCCCCTACCCTTGGGTGGTAATGAGTTACTTTGCGCCCGCTCTCAGTGCCCGAAATGACATACTTTCCGTGCAGGTAGGACAAAAAACTTTTTTTTGAGCTTTTTTTGTACCGACGTCACAGAAAACACAATTTTCGATTGTCCGAAAATGTAATTGAACAAAAAGTTAGGTTCCACTAAGACAAGCTTCGACAAGCATGCGCGTAGGTGGCGCTAGTGAATTGTCCAAAAAATCGCGTATGGTCTACCTAAACAGTGGTCCAACCTCGACTGTACTCCCCTAAATTATTATTTAAACAATTTTTAAATAAATTATTATTCTTATTTTTGTTTAAATTATAATTTTATTTTTAATGTAAATCGGCATTTAAAAAAATTTTGGTAAATTTGCATGATTAGAAAAAACTGCATCTTTCTAGTATACTATTCTGTAAATAGTTAGTAATAAATAATACTAATTTGTTTAAATCTTGATTAAATAATAATAATAATAATTATGTTTTAAATCTGCATAGGTATTTATGTAAGGTTCGGTAAATTGCAGAATTAGAAAAAATACACCTCTCTAGGTACAATATGTAAAAAGTTAGTAACTAACAATAATAATAATAATTTATTTAAACAAATACAAATTTAAAAAATGCACAGTATTCTTACAAATTTATTGCCTGGCATTTTCCAAAAAGAAAAATTGAATTCGGTTAAAATTTACGAATTATAGGTGATTTTGAACATTATTTTGTATGTAGAGTATAGAAAATGCGATATATTTACGGTTGCGCGCAAAGACAAAAAATTCAATATCTCCTAAAGTTTTAGACCCTCCATCAATTTTTTTTTGGAAAATACTCGTGAAATAAGTGGGAATCGAATCTTTGTTATTAAAAGCAAAAAAAAAAAATTGCACTTTTCAAAATTTTTTTTTTATTTAAAAGTTAATTCTGAAATAATTTGTTTAAAAAAAAATTTTGTTTTTATAAACTATTTTCTTAAATTGTCTGTAAATAATAAACATTTCCTGAAAATTTCATTAAATTGCATTGATTTTCCTTTGAGATATATCATTTTCAAAATTTAAAAAAAAAAATTTAAAAACCTCGTAAATCCAAAATTTTTCGATATCGATTTTGGGCTTTTTACTGGCATGTATTCCACTTCAAAATTTCGAAGTTTCAACAAAATTGAAGAAGTAGGGGACAACTTTGATTTTTTAGGCATGGACCTACCCGGGTTCAAATCAATTTAATTATATTATAAAATATAAAACATAAATTATTATCTAGGGAAGTACACACGCTTTTTAAGATTAATAAATAATTAAGATTGTCATTAATAATTTAAAGTCGACTTTGTAGTTAAAAAATGAAAAAAAAATGCTGAAGCTGATACCAATTTGCGAATTTTTCATAAAAATATATAATCATGGGTACTTCCCTAGCAAAAGTAATGTAGATTAATGAAAAATTTTGTTTTTTGCTCTTGGTGCTGTTCGGAGAATGTTATGTTGTACGCAGATTCGCTTCTCGAAAAAAAACTCATTTTCTATTTATCATCAGTCAAGGCCCTATTTTGTATCAAAAGTTATAAATAAAAATTGTTTTCTACACGGAGAGACCGAGATTACTAATTTTTGTATAAAATCACACTAGAATTTACTATTTTCACATTGCAATCACCGGAAATAAGGGGACTTTTTGTATTTTTTACTATTTTCTACAGTAAGTCACTAATCCGACAAATGTTCACCAAATTAGTAAAGTTTCTTACTATTTCGTCCAATAGTTCCAAACAACTGTAGTAAACTCAGAAGTATTGTGTACATAAAATTACTATAGTCGTTTGTAAATGCAGAAAGAAAGAGTGAAAGAAAAAATACGGATTTTTATCGCCGGTTTTCCGTCAATTCTTGACTAATGGAGACAAACTGGAAGGATTTTTACATACACAGACACACACATTTTTATATATTTGTTGGATAAATATTTGAAGACACACACATGTTTATTTCACTTATATGTATACACGCGGTTAATTAATACACTAATACACAACTGCACGCACGACAACGAATTTCACTGAAAGCATACATCTTTGTTTCCTTATATATTGAATGATGAAAATTTACAGCACTTACGAGAAAGCAGTTTACTTTTAACAACTTATTATAAGACATAGTTCTTGGGACAGGAATAAATGCAAAATTTATTAATTTATAATAGTCAATTTCTGAGATAACGAACGATTTACGTTTCACTTTATATTTAATTATTGTAGATAATATCCAAATTTATTTTACATATGCGAAACATAGTCACTGTCAATGATCGGATGGCATCGGCTCATTTACGAAGATTGACGAAGTTAGCAACCAATAGAAATACAGGCGCCATATGACTGCACTCGCTAGCCACACTTGCTTACCAAAAATTACTACAGTGGATAGTAGGTTTTAGTGAAAAATGTTTTCATTTGTCAGATTTTGTCTAATTAAATTAGAGAAAACTATAATCAATTTTTGCTACATTTACAACTCTTACACAAAATATTAAAACTTGCTATTTCAATGTAGCAAATTTATCTATTTCTTTTGTAAATTTATCTAATTCTGTAGTACATTATGCTAAAGGTCCCCTTATTTCCGGTCATTGCAACCATTTTTAGTAATTTTTACAAATGTGGGTCTCTCCGTGTATACCTCAAAAAGTGTATAATATAGCCACAAATTTTTATTTTCATCCATAGAATAGTTTTCAAGTTTCTACAGGAATTTTGTTTTAAAATTAGAAAAAAAATTTTTATGTGAAAATTCTTGTGTTATCTATATTACGGAAATATATCAGAGTTTTTCTTTTTAACACAATTTTATAAACCACACTCTAATAATAATAATTGATTTTCGCGCTAAGCGAGAGAAGGGAAGAATTAATTGTTCTTCAATTATTTATTTTTTTTACATTTAAATTTCTGTGAAAGTAGAATGAAACAATGGAAGTAATTACTTTTATTGTTGTTAGAAAGATCACGTGACATGGTGGAACAAAGGTCGTCGAAACGTTTTTGACGGAGCCGTCAAACTCAAATAGTCAAGAGGACGACGTAGATGTTAGGACAAGTGGATTGTTCGACAGATGGTTTATTGGTTATTGGAAATTTTCGTATTTATAGACCCCTTGACAAGACATGGTCCATTGCGTTTCGTCAATCGTGGAAATAATTCCCACCATTTCACACTTTCCTCTCAAAATGTTGAATTAAAGTTAAAGAATTTTTTTCATTTTTGAATGTTTTATTAATGATGTTTATATAATTCGATTTAAAATTTCACAATAAGAATGGAATCTAAATTCGATTCGGATTTCTTTCTCTGCAGAATTTAATAATTAAACTGGGATTTTATATTAAAAAACACTGGTTATTAATTAAATTATCATCAATTACGTTCAATATTAATTAAAATAATATTTAGGTTTTCATTTGTCTTTACAAGAAATACCTTTTATCCGGTTTGATTAAATATTTATGTGGTAAATCTATTTTTGTTATTTAGAGTAATTATCAATTATTTAACAGAAGAGCGTGTTATCTTGGTGATTTTATCGATAAATGAAATTGAAAATAGAAAGAGAGGGTCATTGGTAACAAGCTAATCAAATCGAGCGGATATAAGGTAGAAGTGAATACAGATCTCGTTGCTTACGGTTGCGATTCCCGTTTGGGTTTGCAAAGGCAGGATAATGTGTTAGTTTCCGTCGCATTGACGTGCAACAATACAACCCTGATGCCGTTGACACCCTCATTTGCAACCCCAGGCGCAATTTCTGCCTTGTCGCTTTCAAAATCACCACCTTAGAATCACATTTCTTATTCTGACGAAAACCTCTTTTTTTAGCTATTCTAAAAAATCATATTATACAAATAGTCGAAATATCTAAAACCAATTTTGCTGTCTTTTGATAATAATTTTTTTTTCATATTCATAAATTTTTAAAACGTTTTAATTCTTTAACTTTAAATGATCATTATCTACTATCTTGTTTTATTTATAATTTACCGAATCACAGTTTTGAAAATTCGAATAGACCAAAAAACTTTCTTATAAATTTAGAGTTTAGTTTGATTTACAATATGCATTTTAAATTAAATTATTTTCGAATATATTATTACTAATTTTTTTTCTCATTGTTTTAAGGCTACAGCACCTCATTATCACAATAAGAAGCTTCAAAAAATCAAGATAATGAGATTTTGTTATTAAGAATTTAACTTACCCCTAAAAAGGAGAGCTTAACTAGTATAGACTCCGCTTCCACCTTCCAAATAATTTTTCGATTTCTGAAAAATATACAATAATACTATTTAGTTAATTTTTTCAATTTTGAGGATACAACAGAAAATGTAACTTCAAAAATAAATCTATTAAAGATTTCGAAAATTTTCTAGACGTATCTGTTAATTTTACAAATATAAAGAAGAAATTATTTTTTTTCGAAAATCAAAACTCAGTTGTTTCAAAATCATACCAAAAATTGAGATCAAATTATGCTTTGGTCCACTTTTTGGTATCAATTTGTTGCAATTTGATACTTTCAAGTTATAACAGTGAATACAAATTATAAAATTATTGAATTAGTTTAATGTAAAATTTTTTTATATAAGTTATTATTGTTCGAACTGTGAATGGTGTTTAGCTGTACAATGTGATTTTTATCAGTTACAAAGCACCCTCGGAACAACTATATTCGATCAGTAACGTCACTATCAGTTGTTTCCGGTTCACTAAACTTTTGAACAAGATGGCGTTTGTTCACCCAACTACCGGATATTTCATTGGTGCATATGCATTGGTGATATAAAGTCACAAAAAAGTCTGGCTTTACTGCACCCGTTTTCTATCATTTCCAACCGCAGTAATAGCTACTGGTTTTTCATAAAAAGATAGAAATTTTTTTGAATTTTCTCTCTCTGCTTAAATTTTAGAACGATAACATTTGGCTATACAAGCATTAATTCTCTGCTGATTTCCTTGCACTCCAAAGGAATTGACTCTTTTTTCAATTTCTTAAAAAATTAATTTAATATGATTTAACTTTACATTTTAATTTCGTAAAAAAATTACAGAATTAATTATTTAATCTTAAAACTTACTAACTTTAACAATTTTAGGTAGTTAACGCAGATTAAAAAATACTTTTCAAAAAACATAATGGAAGAAAAATTCGAAAAACGTCAATATCTTTTAAAATTTTGGTTAAAAATGGTACGAAAATAGGTCAATTGACATATTTTCTAAATGTTTACAATTGGGTATCAAGCAAAAAAAAATTAATTACGAACTTCATAATATTATTAATCTAAAAACAACTCGAAAATAAATATATTGTATGATTCTAAACAAAGTTATACAATACACATTTTCTAATTTTTGACAACAAATGATTCATAAACATATCATAAGACACATTTCTTAATAGTTAATTTATTTATTCTCCCTGCATGAAGCAGGGTTCGAGGATCCAAATACAATTTTCTTACAAACTAAATACATAATCATCTTATATCTATTTACAAAAAACACTTAACCTATACGCTTCCTTATTCAACTACTTATACAAAAAATACCCCAACCTATCAACAATCGCCAGTGCCAGGGCTTCCGTTTCCAGTTCCAATTGCCTTTCCTGGCTATACTCCCATTTCGCCCACCCCCTTTTCACTTTTTCTTAACCTTAACATTTTTACCATCCAAACTACTACTATTCACTCATACACACTCCTCATTCTATCCACATTTTCTCTATTCCATCGCTGTCCTTCCAACCTTCTCAGTTTCTCTCTCAATTCTCTTCTTCACATTTTCTACTATCATTCACTATCATTTGCCCTAACCTTAACCACTTTCCCAGTATCTTCCCTCACACAATGTTTTATCTCATCTATCCAAATACATTCTTTACCCATTCGTACTACTCTTCCATTCTTTCTCTCTCAACAGCCATATAATTCTTCTTTCTCTCCACGTTCGGTCCTCATCAATTCTTATCACACTTCCTTTCAACTTAATTTTCATTCTCATCACTTCCTTTTTCTCCTCCTCATTACCTAACCCCACCAACCACAATTTCGGTACACCATTCTCGCCCATTCCTATCACTTTTACCATTTTTACACTTACACCAACCCCCACCCACGCAAATACTTTTTCCACCTCTTCTTCACCCTCCGTTGCAATTACATTCATACCCCTAATTGCCCCTAATCACAACGTTATTTTTTCTTTTCTCTCTTTCCATACCATCCACTCGTCTCGATAATTCCTCCATTTTTACCTGCATACACACATTCTCACCCCCCTACACCTTCCCTTCATTTTCCATTAAACGTTCTTCCAATTCATACAATTTCCTCCACAAATCTTCCTTTTCTTTTATCCACTCTATCTCCCACTTTTCCCACATTCTCTGCATGCTTTCCAAACTCTTACTAATTTTCTCAATCTCTGTCCCTTTCATCCGCTTTTTATTAACACGTTTCACCTTTTTTCCTATCACCTTAAATTGTTTGTCCAATGATCCACTCCACTTTTGAAATAACTCTAACAAATCCATACAATCTAGAAACCTAACTTATCCACACGCAATTCACTACTACTTTTGCTCTATCTCTCTCTCTCTCTTTTCATTCACTTTACACTACCTATCTCACAATACCGACTTCTCTTTTTTATCTTTTTTATCACACACACTCACACTACTCTACGCAAACATACCTTTTTCTTACACTACCACAAATTCCCGCTCTCGCACAGCACACTACACTAACCACCCTTTTTTAATTCTTAAAAAAACTCAACAAAAACTATTAACCCTTCATGAACGCGTGTACAACGAAACGGTACCGGAAACGGAAGCCACATTTCTTAATAGTATTTAAGACAATTATTATAATAATAATACCTACAGAAGTTTAATAAGAGAATTGAGGCGCATGAAAAGTCTCCAATTTTTATTTTCTGAATCTTTATTTTATCGAAAATCTTTTTATCTAATAAGAATTAATTATAATTTCCCAGATAACAATCATGCGTCGCACTTTGTCGCACTTCGGGCGCAGGACATGCGAGTCACACGGTGCGTGCATAATGAGACGCATTTAGCAGTCACTCGTTCTGATTTTGTTGCACTTTAGGCACATGACGTGCGAGTCACACCGTGCTTGCTTAATGAGACACATTTTGCTGTCGCTCGTGCTAATTTTGTAGCATGCGTGAGGGCATAAACGTAATACTTTGAAATGAGGGGTTGATAGTAAAAGTGGTAATTAGGAGCAAAAGTGGGATAAGTGACTTGGGCGCAAATACGGGCTAAAATGATTTTGTAATTTATGGATAAATTAATTATAATTAATGATCAAAAAATATTTAAAATAGTAAAGAAAAACTTTAATATTTTGCAAATCATTCGTGTAATAAACTTATTGATAAATATTTTAATTGTTTTAAACCATTTTTGCTACCAAGTCACTTATCTCCCAATGTTTTTTTAAACCACTTCATATCAGCCCCTCAAATAATTTTATATTACATTAAAGTTAATAAAATTTATGAATTTATGAAAATTACTTTAATGATAACTTATAGAAATTTTTAAAATTGAATTATTTAATAATTTACAATTTATATTTTATTAATTTATATAAAATGCATATGAACCATTCCATTATATTTCGACTAAAGTCGTTGCCGACTAATTGTAAAAAATTATAATATTTTGCAGGAATAATTTTAAAGATATTAGGATCATCGAACAAAAAGAATTTTTCAAATATCTTTTATATTTATTGTAAAATAATCATTTTATTATTATTGCCCAATTTTCGTAATTTTTCTTTTTTCTGGGCAGAAGTTATTTACATTTTAAAACAGGCCTGTTTTAAAATCGTGAAAATAAGCAAAGTGCCAGTTCTAATTGCTTATTTTTTAACATTTGTGAAGAAAAAAGGAAGAAAGTGATAAGAAAAAGTAAAAGTTATTAAAAGTTTCTTTATATTTCATAAGGTTTTATTCAATTTAATGATTTCTCTTTCTCACATTTAGCGAATGAAATTTGCAAAAATAGGTTATTTGCCAGGTGAACTTTAAAATAATTGTAATTAAGGAAGATTTCGACTATATCAGCAATTAGTGACATCTATTAGACGTCAATTGAACTCTTTGGTTTAGAGTCAGGTGTTATTCTTAAGATAATTAAAATAATTGTTAAAAAATAATAAAATAATTGTTTAAAAATTTAAAATTTAAAATAATTGTTTATTTAATATTTCCTATAATAATAATTGTTTTTATCAATTTATAATAATAAAATAATTTATTCATAATAAATTCTAATAATTTTTTTACGTTTTCATAGTAAATTATGTGTTTTCTTTAATATTTTCTAATAGACAGTTTTTACGACTTTATATACTTTAGATGCTTATTTTACAATAAATATAAAAAATATTTAAAAAATTCTTTTTGTTCGATGATCCTAATATATCTTTAAAATCACTCCTGCAAAATATTATAATTTTTTAAAATTAGTCGGCAAAGACTTTAGTCACAATATAATGGAATGACTCATATACATATATAATATTTATTATAGATTGTAATTTATAATTTAATTTAAATAATAATAAATTACTAAATGTTTTGAAATTACTACAAAAAATTTTTACTTAAAAAAATAAAACTTTACTGTAGAACGTTATTTTCATTTATTTATCTAAAGTTGATAATAAAGGCAGAAAAATATTTGACTTTATAATTTTTTAATATTCGCGGTCTCACCGATGCGCATGTGCGCAGGGTGCGCAGCCAATTTTCCCAATATGGCCGAAAATGTACTTGTTGATGTCCGTCTCGAGTCACATGACGTCCAGTTTCGCTCTGAGCATGTGTTTTTATCGTTGGGTGAATGTCGTGATTGTTTGTTATTTATAAAAAGTGCGTGTGCGAATCACAGTTTTGTTTCTTTTATGTTTTATAAATATTTGTTTTTGTTTAAACTCGTTTTTAAATTGAAAAATTAAAAAATATAACGGTCATATCGAACAAGAGCATTTAAAGTTATTTTGCTTCGAATAGAAAGGCTCTTAGACGCAGTCCAAATTGTTTAATTTATTATGTTATACAGTTGACTTTTGTTGAACTTGTGTTGAAAAGTTTATATTTATTACGAATTATGATCTCAGCTGTTTATTATAGGTTATTTAGGAGGTTATGTATGTTCAAGACTAAAGAGAAAAATGTTCAATATTAATGCCATGTTTATATTATTGAAATAAAAAATTTTAATGAAATATTTTTAAATTTAACCTTAGTTTTTTGTATTTAATTTTTTACAATATATTTATCATAAATAATCCTTAAAAAACGCACAAGACTCGCATTTCACTCTCATGCATCATGCACCTTTATGACATGCGAGCGTAATGCGTCTCATATGAGGACGCATCTGTCTGCATCAGTAAAGGCACGAGTGCGAAAAGAAACCTCATACATGCGAGAGATATGAGACGCATATCAATCTCAAATTGTTATCTGGGTTCTTTTAATCGAAAGAATAATTGTCAAAAACATTATTTTTTGAAGGACTAATTAACAGAATGTTTAATACTGCGAAACAAAATTTTTTATAATTTTCAAATAACTGAATTATCATTTCTAAAAATTATTATTTTTTATATTTCTTATTTACACTAATATTTTTATTTTCGAAATGTCAATTTTAATAAATATTATTTTATAGGTTTGTTAATAATTATAATAATTATATTCCCGAATTATTATTCAATATAATTCAATTAATTACCGAATTACCAATTCTTAAAAAATTTATTGTTCCTAATAATATTTTTTAATATGTGTAAATGTTCTAAAATCTAAAGTCTCTAAATTTTATTTTATCGAAATATCATTTAATATAAAACTTTTTTCTTATAAATGTTTTTCAAAATAATTTAAACTTTTTCGAATTAACATTACTCATAATTTTCTTTACTTCTAATCATTCTTCTTTATAATTACTATATTTTCTAACATGTATTTCTTCCAACTATAACTTTACCGAATTGTCACTTCTCATAATTATTATTATATCGAAATAGTATTTTTCAAAATTTTTGTAATATCTAATAACTTTTTATACAAATTTTTTTATTGTATAATAACCAGTTTTAATAATTTTATTTTATTCGGATAATTATTTCGTATAATTTTTTTCTTACCGAAATTATATTTTAAATAATTATTTTTAATCGATTTTTTATTTTTCCTAATATTCATTTTTCCAAATAATTCTTTTTTATAATTTTTATATTTCCTAATTCGTATTTAACAAATGAGTGACTTTACTCCCTGTCGTCAGCTATCTAAAAGCGCCATTTTTGTGCATGTGGGATAAAAACATTTTTTCTAAGATTTATATTCTCTAATTTATTATTTTCCTAACCTATAAGTGTCATAATAAAAATTGCACCGAATAGTTATTTCACCTACAGAATATCCGGTTTCGACGTTTCCCATCTCTGAAGAATATGGCGCCAAATTTGAAAAAAATTTATTATTTTATTATTTAAAAATTATTAATTATTACAAACATTGTTTAAACCAATTAACTACGCTAAATATCATTAGGGAAATTGTTTTAAACAATATTTGTAATAATTAATAATTGTTATATAATAAAATAATAAACTTTTTCAAATTTGGCGCCATATTCTTCAGAGATGGGAAACGTCGAAACCGGATATTTTGTAGGTGAAATAACTATTCGGTGCAATTCTTATTATGACACTTATAGGTTAGGAAAATAAGAAATTAGAGAATTTAAATCTTAGAAAAAATGTATGTTATGCAAAATACGAATTAGGAAATATAAAAATTATGAAAAAGAATTATTTGGAAAAATGAATATTAGGAAAAATAAAAAATCGATTAAAAAAAATTATTTAAAATATAATTTCGGTAAGAAAAAAATTATTCGAAATAATTATTCGAATAAAATAAAATTATAAAAACTGGTTATTATACAATAAAAAAATTTGTATAAAAATTATTAGATATTACAAAAATTTGGAAAATACTATTTCGATATAAAAATAATTATGAGAAGTGACAATTCGGTAAAGTTATAGTTAGAAGAAATACATGTTAGAAAATATAGTAATTATAAAGAAGAATGATTAGAAGTAAAGAAAATTATGAGTAATGTTAATTCGAAAAACATTTACACATTATAAAAGAATATTATTAGAAACAATTAATTTTTTAAGAATTGGTTATTCGGTAATATTTGAATTATATTGAATAATAATTCGGAATATAATTATTATAATTATTAACAATTCTATAAAATAATATTTATCAAAATTGACATTTCGAAAATAAAAATATTAGTGTAAATAAGAAATAGAAAAAATAATAATTTTTATGAATGATAATTCAGTTATTTGAAGATTATAAAAAATTTTCTTTCGCAGTATTAAACATTCGGTTGATTAGTCATTAAAAAAATAATGTTTTTGACAATTATTCATTCGATTAAAAGAAATTATAATTAATTCTTATTAGATAAAAAGAATTTCGATAAAATAAAGATTCGGAAAATAAAAATTGGAGACTTTTCATGCGCCTCAATTCTCTTATTAAACTTCTGTAGGTATTATTATTATAATAATTGTCTTAAATACTATTAAGAAATGTGGCTTCCGTTTCCGGTACCGTTTCGTTGTACACGCGTTCATGAAGAGTTAATAGTTTTTGTTGAGTTTTTTTAAGAATTAAAAAAGGGTGGTTAGTGTAGTGTGCTGTGCGAGAGCGGGAATTTGTGGTAAAAAAAATGAATTTAAAATTCATCATATTTATTTTTCTTAACCACACGCAGAGAAATGGTTTTTGAAAACCAAGTTAAAAACGCTATTTCACATAGTAAAATATCGAATCGTTATGAGATATAATTAGAAAAACTACCAGTTTTAATATTAAGTACTATTTCATGATTAATAGTGCTATTTGTACATAGTAGAAATTACAATTTTTTAAAAATGGTATCTTGTATTATTTTACATAGTTTTTTTAACTATGACGCGTTAGATGTTTTGCAAAGTGTGTAGTTATTTCAGTTAATGCTTTAAAGTATCTTTTACTAAAGTATACAAAGTATGGAATATTTTTTTAAATACATCACATACAATTTAAGAAAAGGAGAAAATATTATTTACAATACGACAATTATGATGCTAGTAAGTCAAAATAGTATCTTTAATAACAAAAACTCTTAATTTAAAAGTGTTTTATAACATTAATACATATTATTTTATGCCATTATAAATAACTAAAAATGTGTATTTATGATAGCAGTAAGTTCTACTTGTTGTAGGAGTTTATGCTATTTCACATAGTAAAGAAATCAAGGAGAAAAATTGCCCCTTAACGTCTGAATATAATAGCTGCAAGACCTTTGTGCTATGAGTGGACCGTACTATTTTACATAGTAAAATAGTATTATTAGTATTATTAGTATTATTAGTATTATTAATAATTAGTATTATTTTACTATGTGAAAGAGTACGGTCTACTCATAGCGCAAGGGTCTAAGACCTACTAAAACAAGTTAACGCACTGATTCAATGAATAACTGGAATTCATTTTTTTTACATGGTGGACATTACCATTTTACACTGTAAAATTACATGTGTTCACAATACAGTACATTTTTTTGTAATAGAAATGGCCATCAGCATCGTTTTTAGTGTTAAAAATAGACTTTTTGTATACCAACATGTACTGTATACATTCAGTCGTCTCTGAAAACTCCAAACTTAAAGGCGTTATTCTTAAAATTATTTTAAATTACAATTTTTATTATTTAAATTTAATAAAACATGCCTAAAAAAGTGAAATAAATGTGTGTTTGAGTGATTAAACTTTTCGCGAAAAAATCGTTATTTTGAGTACTTTTTGATTAATATATATATTAATATATGAACATAGTTGAGTGTTCGCGTCATGACGCCAAAAATGTCCTGAAACACTAAAGGCGCTATCGAATTTAAGGTAAATATTTAAAAATTATCGTACTATTAAATTAGTTAATATTTAATTAATTAAAGTTGCACAAATTTAATAAATGCTGACTTTAATTAATTTTACAGACGCTCAAGATGCAGTGGTTTTACACCTTTTGTCTACCATGATCACACCAACACAGATGAAGTACGGATCAACAAACGAAAAGCAAAAAACTAACCAAGGTGCAGCAGTTTAGTTTGGAAAAAGTTTATAAATGGTACAGTTAGTCATTTAAAAACATTGAATACATTGCTAAAAAGTGGATTTAATTTTTAAGATGACGTCAGGTTTTTTGTAAAAAAAATGAGCAATTTGAAATTGTGTAAATATAAGCGCAATCCTACGAATTGAAACCATTATAATTAAGTGTATTTATTATTTTAAACTTTTGCTATGTATATATTTATTTTAGATTAATAAAAATTATTATTGAAGATTTAAATTAAAAATTTTACTTTTCATTTATTAAAACTTTTGTTTCTAGCAATTTCAATTATTCCATAAAATTACAATCCTTATTTTAAATACTTAAAATTTCCGTGAATCATCATTCTGACAGCTATTAAACATACTCTCTAAAACTGAATCAGTAAAATTTGACTGATAATCAGTAACTCTATTCTCGCAATTTGAATCAGTGAAATTTCACTGAAGATCAGTTAAAAATGATTTAAATTTCAGTAATGTTTCACTGATTGGACAATTAAAAAATAACTGAAATTTTCAATATGTGTGACAGAAATTTTTAGTAGTTTTTTAATTGTCGAATCAGTAGAAAATGTCTGATGTTTCAGTTATTTTTAACTGATTTTCAGTGAAATTCCACTGATTCAAATCGCGAGAATAGAGTCACTGATTTTCAGTGGAATTTCACTGATTCAGATTTAAAGAGTAACCTTTCTAAATATTTCTGCATTGCATTTATAATTATTATATGTAGTGGTATTGACCACGTTACATAATCTCAAGACAATTTTACATTATGTTCAAAATCATTTAGTACTAGCGTTGTGCACTATTAAAATAGTAAAATTTACCATGTGGTTCATCGCGCAGTCATTCATTTAAAATAGTGGAGATTACCACGAGGCATAGCGCGCTAGTCTTTCTCTCATAGTGAAGTTTACCATGATGCATAGCGCGCTAGCCTTTCTCTCATAGTAGGTTCAAGTATTTGAAATTGTTATACTTTCTAGGCGGAAAAGTTACCTTTACTATGTAACCAAGTTCCAAAAAATGTTTACATAGTTGGAACTAATAGAATTAATAATATCAATTAATAATAATATAAATATAAATTAATATTATTAAAAATAATATTAATAATATCATTGTTCCATAGTACAAAATACTCAATAAAATATTACACTTTACGATTAACTCGATGTGTCACGAAAATACTATGTGAAATAGTTTCAGCTTCTATTTTTAATAGTAATTTTAACTGAAAATTTTTCTCCGTGCGAGTATATGAAAATTGTGTCTAATAAATATTTTAACTAATAATTTTAATGGCATATTCATGCGGTCCTAATTTTTCAGAACCTAATAAATATAGGGGAGACCGGGGCTAAGTGTTAAACTGTCGAAACAGTTAAAATTCATTATCTTTCGAACGGAAATAGTTAGAGCATTGCAATTTTGATTATAGAAGGGTGTTGTCACTCTAAGTAAATGTCCGAAGCTATGTGAAACTCTGTTCATTTTTGTGGTCTTTATAATATGCAGTGTGTTTTGATCCTGCGCTTTGTAAATTTTTACGTAAAAGAAAATTTCAACTTTTAAATATATTTTTTGAATTTATTCTCATTACTATAGTATAAGTATTTTAGCCTATTTGGGTCCCCTAAAGATGTACCTAAAGGTATTTGCTAAATATTTTTAGTCAGGTTTTGTATATATTTGTTGTTACAGCCAAAAACGCACCCTAAATGTTAAATGTTAAATGTTAAATAATAGGTGGGGCTGAATGTTAAGTGTATTTTTTCCATGCTTTTTATTTTTTCGTGTTTTTATGTTTAAAAATTATTTATTTGACTTTAGGCAAGTACGCGGTCAAAAAACAAGACCGCTCACGTGAAATAAACCCAACTTTTTTTTTATTTTGAAATTTTAATTTATTGACTTTATAACTGTTTATAGTTATTGTCAAATAAACATAGACGTTTTATTAACTAAATTACCTTAACTTAAAGCATACTTTAACTTATCCACTACTTAACACCTATCAGAAAATAGTTTTAGTAGGCTAGAATAGTATATTAAGCAACAAGGGCATAAAGGCAGCCATTTTTTTACGGTGATTTTTGTGACACGAGTGGAGGTCGAGGGCGCCCCGAGACCGGAACGAGTGTCACAAAAATCATCGTAAACAAATTGGCTGCCTTTATTCCCGTGTTACTTACGATATTTTTTATTCCTAATGCACAAAAGTGGCGATTTCAGATAGCAGACGATAGGGAGTAAAAGTCATTCACTTGTTCGACTTGTATGAAAATGGCGGCCTTTTTTTACCTTGGGCAAAAAAAAGCATGGGACCAGCTGTTTTTTTGCCCTTGGGGAAAAAAAGTCGCCATTTTCATACGGTCGAACAAATGAATGACTTTACTCCCTGTCGTCAGCTATCTAAAAGCGCCATTTTTGTACATGTGGGATAAAAAAAGAATTTAACATTTAGTCCCAGCATAGGGCTAAATGTTGAAAAAACAAAATTTATTGTCTAAAAAACATTATTTATGCAAAATTTAACATTCACCCCAGTCTCCCCTAATAATAAAATAATAATAATTAAAGAAATTAACAAAAAAAAACTTATAATTTTTTTGAACCTGATAAGCTCAAAAATTCAAATTTGAATTAAGCGACCCCAAAAACCCTTATATACTAAGTTTCATGAAATTTCAGATAAAATGAAAAAATCTTGTCCGACATTTTGAATTTTGACGTCGGATTTGGATTCAGCAACCCCAAAAACCCCCGTCCAACTCCTACAATTTTCGATCTACAATGAAAAAATGTATTTGGTTTAAATAAATAATAAACGATTACTTGTCTATTATCAAATAAATATTTATTTTCATCAACTATTTTTTATTGAAATCAAAAAAATTATATTTCAATAAATAATTTCAGTAATTGTTGCAAATTCTGTTTAATTTAAATAAAAATTATTTTAAGAAAATAAATGTTTATATTTATTTGATGGAAATATAGATGGTCCATGTTTTAGAAAGTAAACTATTTAATTATATTAGTTAATTCTTTCAGACTTTTTTGGTTAGGTTTCAATATAAATCGTCGAAATTTTTACGCACGTGGTGACAACATTTTTACTATTTTAATCGCGCAGTGTATTTGAAAATTTACCTTTGCAATAATTTGTGTATTTAAATTTATTTTCATTTGAATGGCATAAATAATGAAAAATAAATAGTTTTTGACAAGTGTATAAAATTGTGTACTTGAAATGTATAAAACATCATCTGATTAAGTATTGTATTTTGACTCGAAAATCTAGTGTCTATTAAAAAATTAAAATACCAAGTCGTGTTTAGTGTAGTGGTTATCGTTCCAGGTTTCAAAGTGCGTATTCGTTAGGTTCAGGTGTTCGCGTCCCCCCTCAGGGGCGGTGGAAGCAGTATGGATGGTATGGATAACTCCATACCTGAAATAAACTCAGGTATGGAATTCCATACCTCATCGAACTTGGAAAACTATCTGAAATGGCCATGAATAGCCCATGAATATTCTAATGTGATAATATTTTAATATTTTCGTTCCACATTTTAAAAAATATTTCATCTAATTATAAGTAATAACTTAAACATTAGGTAGTTCAAGTTGGGTGGGGGAAATCCAATATGGCTGACATCAGCTGATTTACCGGAGGACAAACAATGCATTGAATTCAATGGGACAAATCAGTTTTTTAACCATAAATTTTTAAAAATTCATTTTTAAACCATAGTGTAATGGAAAATTATTCCTTATTTATCGAAATCTATTTTTTAAAACAATAAAATTTAATTTTTTCATTTTATTGTTTTAAAAAATAGATTTCGATAAATAAAGAATAATTTTCCATTACACTATGGTTTAAAAATGAATTTTTAAAAAGTTATGGTTAAAAAACTGATTTGTCCCATTGAATTCAATGCATTGTTTGTCCTCCGGTAAATCAGCTGATGTCAGCCATATTGGATTTTCCCCACCCAACTTGAACTACCTAATTGGCGGGTTCTTAATGAAACCAGTAGCGCATGTGCAAAAGCACACATATTTTTTACGAGCTTTGGTTACATGACTGTGTGTTTGTTTTTAAAGTAAATAAAGTATTTAATAATTAATAGTATAATAATACTAAAAATAAACTATATACATTATAATATAAATAAATACTTTTTTCACCTAAAATCCCCTCCCTTCATCCCCCCACCATGGAGAATAAAACTCCATACCTCAAAAATATTGGCTGCGCCGGCCCTGTCCCCCCTGCGACAAATATTTATTTTATAAGTTTAAATTAATTCCAAGGTATATAAATGCAAAGTAAAATGTAAAGTAAATATGTTTAATAAAATAATTAATTTTTTTTAAATTATATTTACTTTTTCTCTTTTATTGGATAATAAGAATTTGATTAAGAATTTCAAATAATTATGATACACAGTGTAAATCTAATATTATTATCCTAGTCAATTTGACTATTTTTTTCTGATTGCATCGACTAATTTTCCTGGTCACTTTAACTATGCTTGAATTTTATTACTTTGACTAGGATTCTATAGTTGGCTCCTCTCGTAACTAGGATACCTAGTCAATTCCTGGTATACGGGTCCTAGGCATTTTTTTCGGTGTGGAAAATTTGTAAATTTTTGTTTACATTTAATTTTAATAACTTCTTAATTTTAGGTTTCAGGAGATTCGAAATGGTGTAAATTGATACGTTTTGAGAATAATTCTCGTCACACGACTATTTTAAAAATTAAAATAATAATTTGAGAAATTACTTTAAATAATACATTTTACCTTTCGCCTTTTATATAAAAATGAAATAACTGATGAAACGTAGAAAAATAAAAAAATGAATAAATAGGCTCATCAGTTGCCTGAAAATACAGACTCAAAATGTTCGGGAAGTAGGGGGTTGCGTGTCTAAAATTCGACTAATGGTTCAGTGAATCAAAACCAGCGCAGCGTTTAACGAAGCAAACAGACAGAAAATGAAGCGCAACCGCATATAAAGAGTCGATGATAACGGAATGATATATGACTCGGTGTGAATAACAGAGGCGAGTTGAACCGACTGGTGCGTAGTGGGGAGTAAAGGCTATATGGGGCTCGTGATTGATCGGCCTAGAGATAGCTCGTGATATTCACTCCTGGATTAAGTGAATCTACGAACACTTAATAATTCCCAACTGACATTTTTTTTACTTTTTTCTTTCATCCTTCAATCAAAAGCCAAGATCGCTATTAAATCTATAATATTCTTTCTCGTTCGTATGAATTCGATTTTTCCCACAAACAAAAAAATATTTTTAAAGCAATTTAATAAAACCTGATAAATTTATAATAATAAGTTTTTTTAAACATTATTTTAGTAGGGGAAGTGCGCCGGTTGTGGGCACCCCTACGTAAACTTCGACGGCAAGCAGACTTTACTGATCTAAGTATTGCAAGTCGTGTTCGTTGACAATACGGACTTTTCGTATTGATAACGAAACAAATATATACATTTGTGTAATAGCTGTGAGCATAATAAAGAAAATTTGCATTAAATAAATAAAAAAGTAATTTTGTATTGTTTTCGAAGAGCAACATATGGGTGTAGATTTCTTCAGAAAAAAGGGTTCAATTTTTTTTTGCAGTGTTGTCATTATATTTTGTGATTTACCTTCGTGTTTAACAAAAATCCTGCATCACAAAATGTGTTGGTCTTTTTAAAAAATGACTGTCATTCCCGGTTGTGGGCACCTTTATGTTAAGGAGGCTCTACCATCTGAAAATGATGTAGACTACTGTCTCATCTATCTAAACTTTCTGCCCAGGAAATTGAAAGCCGCAAACTCTATTAGATGCGATAAAAATAGTCGTTCAGTGCATTAGAAGTGCGTTATGATATGCGGGCCAGCTACTTCACATGCTAGAATTATCTCTCTATATTACAAAAAGATATCGCCGCTGACGCCGCCGCCGCTGTTTCAAGATTTTTTGACCTACAGGTCAAGAGTTGACCCCTTAAAATTTAGGTCAACTATGAGGGCAGTTTTGACCTAGACGTCAAAATTTGACAAACAATTTCCACTACCCTCAAAATTTAGGTCAATTTTAAGGGCAGTTTTGACCTACGCATCAAAAATTGACAAAGAATTCCCGCTACCTTCAAAATTTAGGTTAATTTTGAGGGCAGTTTTGAACTAGACGTCAAAATTTGACAAACAATTTCTGCTACCCTCAAAATGTAGGTCAATTTTGGGGGCAGTTTTGACCTAGACGTCAAAATTTGACAAATAATTAACGCTACCCTCAAAATTTAGGTCAATTTTGAGGGCAGTTTTGACATAGACGTCAAAATTTCTCTTAAAATTTAGGTCAATTTTAAGGGCTGTTTTGACCTACACATCAAAATTTGACAGAGAATTCCCGCTTCGCTTCAAAATTTAGGTCAATTTTGAGGGCAGTTTTGACCTACACGTCAAACTTTGACAAAGAATTCCCGCTACCCTAAAAATTTAGGTCAATTTTGAGGGCAGTTTTGAACTAGACGTCAAAATTTGACAAACAATTTCTGCTACCCTCAAAATTTAGGTCAATTTTGAGGGCAGTTTTGACCTACGCATCAAAATTTGACAATGATTTCCACGCTACCCTAAAAAAAGGTCAATTTTGAGGGCAGTTTTGATATAGGCGTTAAAAATTCTCTCAAAATTTGAGTCAATTTTAAGAGCAGTTTGGACCTAGACGTCACAATTTGACAAACAATTTTCGCTACCCTCAAAATGTAGGTCAATTTTGAGGGCAGTTTTGACATAGACGTCAAAATTTGACAAAGAATTCCCGCTACCCTCAAAATTTAGGTCAATTTTGAGGGCAGTTTTGACATAGACGTCAAAATTTCTCTTAAAATTTAGGTCAATTTTAAGGGCAGTTTGGACGTCACAATTTGACAGATAATTCCCGCTTCCCTCAAAATTTAGGTCAATTTTGAAGGCAGTTTTGACCTAAACATCAGAATTTGACAAAGAATTTCCGCTACCCTCAAAATTTAGCTCAAGTTTGAGGCCAGCTTTGACATAGACGTCAAAATTTGTCAAACAATTTCCGCGCGCAGACTTAATGATGAGGTGAAGTTTGCCATCTGACCTAACAACGTAAGGTATTTTTAAAATTGTGTTTGCTCTTACACCTTTTATTTTGACCTAATTTTGACGTTTTATTTTTACTCCCTCATTTAGTTACGTCATAATCTATCTGGAATTTGACTTTTATTTAACTACAGCTTAAAAAGGGACAATAAAGGACAATAAACGTATCTATGATACGTCAAAATCTATGTAAAATTTGACGCCTTTTTAACTTACAGGTTAAAATAGGTCAAAATATATGTCAAAGTTTAATCTAATTTTTGACATATAGATAAAAAAGGTCCATAACGATTGTTACATTACGTCAAAATCTATGTGTATTTTGTCATGTATTGTATGCAATTTATTAAGATGCATTGATATTAAGAAAAAATTACTTTAAATTTATAAAAATTAAAATAAATATAAAAATAGAGATAGGGGGTTGGCGCGCGAAGCGCGCAGGGGGGCGAAGCCCCCCTAGTATATATATATATATATATATATATATATATATATATATATATATATATATATATATATGCTTCTGTTAGCGATGAGCATAGTGTGAAAACGTGTCATCATTTTTGTTCTTTATCCCGGCAAAGTCTCTTAAAATAAAGAAACTTTCATTTCTTATTTATTTGTGTTGGTTTCCTTTAATATTTTTCCATTTTTAGCGGATTTTTCAAGGGTGCCCACAACCGGGTACAAAAATTTTTTTGTCAAAAAATTTCCATTTCACTAAATTTCTAATAAAACTTTTTTATTTAAAGGAATCAATTTAATTCCTTCACTGACAGTCACCTTAGACCCTAGCTTTAAATTCGTACACATATATTTGTATAATATACACATGGACAAATGTTATGAGGCAAAAACAAAAGGGTGCCCACAACCGGAACACTTCCCTTACATAATAAATTGCTCATTAAAATTTTGTTCAAAAAATATTTTTAAATATGTATTTTTATCAAAGTTTAATAACTTGCTTCTTTTTAAAAATTAAAGATCACAAGTCGAGATGTCAATCAATTTTTATGTATGCACATATATAACAAATTTATTTATTCGAGAAATTATAGAGAACCAGACTGAACGTTTCATTATTAATTAATTGAAAATGTAAAATTAAAATATAATTAAAAATTAAAATTGAAAAGGAAGTAAAATTCAAATATGAGTGCAAAAATTAAAACTAATAGGAGAGTAATATTTATATACGTTTACATATATATTTATATTTTTGAAAATATTTCTGCATTAATTAATTCTAATAATTACAATTTAACACGGAAAAAACTGCATGGTTGGGACAACCATATATATTGAAAAATACGGGATATCCATACTTAAGGTGATAACCTATCACACCCATTTCTATGGATGTGTCAACTAAAGAAATGGATGTGGTATCTATCAAAATGGATGTGGTACCATAAAAATGGATGTGATAACCTTAAATATGGATATCCCGTATTTTTCAATATGAAGGAGTTTACACCGTAAGCCTTAAATATAAGCCTCCGCGAGCATAAACGGATATGCCTCCATGAGCATATACTTGCGTCTGCGCAAAGTGTTTGCCTGCAGCTGTGTTGTGAAAGAGTTTGCCTTGACCACGTGTTCGCGCAGGCGCAAATATATGCTCCTGGAGGTATATCCGTTTATGCGCGCGGAGGCTTATATTTAAGGCTTACGGTGTAAACTCCTTCTATATATGCTTGACCCAACCATGCAGTTTTTTCCGTGAATTAATGCAGAAATATGTTCAAATGTAAAAATATTTGCCTCATTGGCAAATGTTAATTTGAGGAAAAATTTATTAATAAAAAACTCACCCTAGAAAATATTTCATGTTTTAATTCAACTTTTTTCTGACCATCAGGAAAAAAAAATTTCTTTTTCTTTTCTTTTGCTTTATCTGAAGCGAGTGTAAAATTTAACGAACCATTGCACGTTAATTGACTAACATAATGGCACTATTATTCAATATTCGTCTCATGCAGATATCGATTCAATTAGCTAAGAGAATCATAAAAATTCTCGAAGCCACTCGCTTGCGTTTTCAGCCGTGAAAATAGATATTTTAGAAATTGATTCTCGCGAAACTTGAAAGTACCCTCTCGATCGTAAAGAATTTAATGGTAGAGTCTGCTCGTTTTCAGAATCCGATTTATATTATCAAATTGTAATATCATATCTCCCTCGCTGATTTCATACTCCCCATTTGTAATATTATCAACATAATTAAAGTCATCCCCCCTCTCTCCCTCATGCACTCACTTTTATTAATATCACTCTATACTTATTTTTCATTATTTTTAAAAGTCAAAACTATAGGTATATTGTTTTGGTTATTTTTAAAAAAATGTATCTAATCTAATTTTTTTGAATTATAACTTCAATTGTTTTTAATTTTATTATTTAATTGTTTTACTTATAAATTTACTATTATTGTTATAATTAATAAAAAAATTAATTTATTTTTGTTAGCAATTCAATGCACAATAAATTATGACAGAGGAAGTTAATTTGTGACTATAAAGTTTGCATGGTGGTCTGTTAGGGAGTAAATAATACTGTAACTGTAAATTAATTGCCTTCGATTTAAGAAACATAATGTTCAAACGAACAGAACCTAATAACAGCTCTTTAAAGAATAACAACCTCAATTTTCTTCGACCTCATTTAACGATAGTTTATTTTCTTGCCCTATACTGAAAAATACACCAATTTTCATGATTTGTTTAATCTGTTTATATACGAAATTCAAACATTTTTAATTTAACATTTATTGTTATGTTTAATTTTGTAATTTTATAATTTTTAATTCTAATTTTTTTTTACATTTTCTAAATTTTTTTAAATACTGATACAAAATATTTCAAATATTTTAAAAGTGATTGGGGGCCGTCCATAAATTACGTAAGTCACTTTTTTGGAAAATTTGACCACCCACCCCCCTTTGTAAGATTTTTTACATACATTAGCGCCATTTTTTCTACGGTTCGTAAGATTTAGCAGACCCACCCCTCCCCCCAAAATGTCTTACGTAATTTATGGACGACCCCTTGTTAATTATTGTATTTTCTATACCTAGATAGCACGTAATCTTGCAAAAATCTTGCAGTAAATATCTGTAAAATCATAAATAAATATTTGAATTAAATAATTATTAAATATTTGAGCATTATGCTCAAATTTACTTGAAACGAGTTACTTTTGTGGCTTTTTGGGGTCGATGATTCTTATAAATCCATTGTCAGTTTTTCAAAATAAGCCGATAATATTTTTTTAATCAAACAGATTCACTTAAAATGGGTTACTCAATGATTTTTAAGGTAACTGATTACGAATCCGATGTTAGTTTTTCCCAATTCAAAAACCCTCGAGTAACACGTTTCAAACTAAACCGAACGCCATTTTGAATTTTGAAAAACTAACACCGGATTTATAATCAACTACGCTAAAAACCCCCGAGTAACCCGTTTTAAACAAATCTGTGAGATCTTTTGGATTTTTAGTTTTCTTTACTCACATGGTCAATTTCTTGTATTTTAGTATGACACTCAAAGGGTTAAAGTTTACAATTTTTATAGTAATTTAATTTCAAAAACCATCATTTTTATCATAAAAATTGAAATGCAATATTATGATAAAGAACTTTTTTTAATAAATGGAGACATTAATACGACCGTAAATACAACTTTAAATAATATTCTATTTACGCTGATATCTACGGTCATATTCACTATCACATTTACGGTCTTACTTAAGATCTTTTTTCAAAACAGCTACAGTTTAGAATTTATTAATTCGATAATTTTTTAATTATTAAATTATTTTTCTTATTAATGAATCTTTGAGAAAAAATTATTGACCACAATTATTTAACAACTTCATAAACAATTGTTATAACCAAATTTCAAATTAGCAACAAGTAAACGTGTAAAGATTTCGTTTTTTCTTTCATTTTTTTCTATAGGTTTAACCCCTTCGCAGTCTATATAGTTAAAAATTGCTTGTGGTCCAAAAACGGCCAAAAAAAAAGTTTACAAAAATTTGTCTAAAAATATTTATTTTTGGGAGTTTTTGAAGTTTTTGAATAAAACCAAACGAAAATAAAAAGATTGAGTCATTTACCGCCACGCCACCTTTCGTGACTCTGTTCAAGAGAGTGTAAATAAATAAGTGATGTGCTTTTAAATAACAAGAAAAATTGTTTGTTAATGTTATTAATAATTTAGATTTTTTGTAGTCGTAAATAAAAAAATTTTTTTCTCGAAATCCAGTTGCCGATTTTAAAATACCAAAATGGGTTTTTTTCGTGATGAAACAAAGTATTTAAAAATAATTTTTGTTTTAAAAAAAATTAATTTTGAATAGTTGTTTATATAATTTGTTTATAAAATGTTAATAACAAATTATGTTCTGCGCCTCCTAGAAAAAAAAGAAAAATTGTTTTGTATTGCCAACATACCCCTGAGTAAAAAACTTTGGGAAAAAAAACAATTTAAAAATAATTTTTGTTTTTAAAAAATTTATTTTTAATAGTTTTTTTATATTATTTTGTTTTTAAAATGTTAATAACAAATTGTGTTCTGTCCACGTCAATTACGAAAAAATTTATTAAAAAGTAACTGTGGCTGTGCAAAGCGATACAGGACGTTAAACGCTATTATATATATGGGCAATTCCACGTGAGATTTTAGTCGACCTCCTAAAATTCGCCAAAAATATTTTTTTCTATTCTGTATCGAAAAAAAAACAGATACGTATTTTGTTATTTTTGTTTAATTGTCCAAATTTTCGAGTTATGAATTTTCGAAATTTTGGACTTTTAATTGTAGACCTATATTCTGTAGCTATTATACGTCCGAAAATATTAAGTTTAAAAAAAGTTGTCAAAGAATGAAAGTTGTAGCTTTCTTTCGACTTTTAAGAAATGTAAACAAAAAGATTTTTTTTTAATTGTTTATTAAAAAAAAACTTTTTTTATAAACAAAATAATTTTTTTAACTTTAGGCCGGATTTTTTTTTTTGTTTTTTTTAAATTTATTTATACCTTGTAATATAGAGAAGATTTTCCAAAAAGTCCCGAAATGGGCCTGATGTGTTAAATAAGTTTTAAAACATTTTCAAAAATCACTTGCAAGCATCACAGTGGCATTTTTTTTACAATTAACTTTTTAAAACTGTCTACAGCGTAGACCCTTTAATTTAAAACAAAGAAAACTCAAATAGATTAAAAATTTTACGCTGTAGACAGTTTTAAAAAGTTAATTGTAAAAAAATCCAACTGTGAAGCTTGCAAGTGATTTTTGAAAATGTTTTAATACTCATTTAACACATCAGGCCCATTTCGGGACTTTTTGGAAAATCTTCTCTATATTATAAGGTATAAATAAATTTTAAAAAAATAAAAAAAATCCGGCCAAAGTTAAAAAAAAATTAATTTGTTTATAAAAAAAATTTTTTTTTAATAAAAAATTAAAAAAAAAATTTTTTTGTTTAACTATCCAGAGAATCTGGCTTAACACTCAAAACCTTACCCTCAAAGTTTGACTATCCAGTTTTCTCAGTGTGGAATTGCCCATATATATTGTGACGTTATTTTTACGATTTACGTCACAAAAGCACTAATCTGAGAACATTTTTTCTAGTATTTGAATTTTGGTAATATTAACTGTCTTTGTTAAAGTAAATTTGTTACAGTGTCTGTTTTAGTATTTGTTTAAGTAATTATTCTACACTTAGCACAAGTCCAATTGAAACATTGGCGCTCCACATTAAGGAATTTTGATAAATTAGTTTAGTTTTAGTGAGTTGGCAGGCTTTGTCAAACGAAAGCGACTTCGTTTGGCAAAGAAGCTCTCCTTTTGGGTTAATTGACAGGTTCCTATGGTCAAGAAGGTCGCAATCTTGCCATAGGAAAAGTCGTTTTAGTTTAAGTATCATAGTATTAGTAATTCAGAATTCTGGGAGAAGCAAGGTAGGAGAAAACCCCCTTTTGTAAGAAAATAGCGAGAATACCGATAAGTCTCCTAACGCCAAAATTCAGTACTAATTTCAAATTAAAAATAATTCTGCAAAACCTGTTGAATCTCTCTCTTGTCATCGACCCCTTGTTGTGTTAACATCGTTAGTTAATTTCTCCGGTTTTTAGTAAAAATGTAGCAGATTTAGAATCAGTTCTAGTTAGTTACAGTTTAATTCATTTATGGTTTCGAATTGTTAAATAATATGTTACAGTGAGTTTAATATTCCAATTAATTATTAGTTTAATGTTTTCTTTAATAAATAATAAATTAAAAGTGTAAAATGAAATCATGATCCCCATCACGAGTCAACTTATCATCGATACAGAATCCGTAAGTTATTTATATTATTTATGGTTCTTTGTTATAATTCAGAATACTCAAGTAATTCTGCTTATGGTATTTTATTATTTAAATTATTAATTATAAACGACAAAATGATCATCATAATTTATTGTAACTTGTTAATTGAATTTCGTTGGTACAATATACTTAATTATTTTTATCTAATCGATTGTTAATTTATTTATAATTCCGTCTCTGTGTTTAAACTACCTTCTCTTTCTTGAATACAAAACTCACCCCTCTCTCCACGACCAGCATAGCTGACTAGTACCGGCACGTGCGAAAAATCTAGTTAATATTAATGTTTGTTTAGTCGGTCTTAATTAAGTATTGAGTAATGTTTGATTTAATGATTTTTGGTTAATTACGTTTTAGTCCGGTTGACAATACCGGCGATACAAAAATTGTCTGGCGCCCTACCGGGGACCGCCCAGACAAATTATAAAGAACTAGATTGCACAAGTAACGTTTTCTTTGGTTAAATATTGAAGTTCGGTTAAAATCAGGTTTTAAGTATGTAAAATTGTCTTAGAATTCAGCTACAGTAACTTTAAAATTATAGTTTCAGAACTATTTTGGATTTGTAAATGATTGTTTATTATTAATGTTCCATATTTAATTTCCTTATAATAGTAGTGTAGAAAAAAGCGTTACAATATATATATATATATATATATATATATGGGTGATTTTACAAACGAAGGACGAAAATCAAGAAAATTTGGACACAACATTTTTTTCTCATTTAAGGTCTGAAAAGTATTTTAACTTCAAGTTCATGGTACTAGTAAAGACATCCATAAGTGGCCAGACAAAATATTAAAAATTACAAAAGTTATGGTTATTTATAAACAATTTATCCACAGAATTAAAATCGTGTCAAGAAAATTCACATTAACATACAAATTAATCAATGGATTTTTAAAAAATTGGTTACTCGGGGGTTTACGGGGTTGCTGATTAAGAACTCAATGTCAGTTTTTCAAAATTCAAAATGGCGGATCCAATATGGCGGACGACTTTTGAAAAAACTTCTCGTATTCGTCTAAAAATCGTTACCCGGGGGTTTTCGGGGTTGCTGATTAAGAATTTACTGTCAGTTTTTCAAAATTCAAAATGGCGGATCCAATATGGCGGACGAATTTTGATAAAACTTATCGTATTCGTCTAAAAATCGTTACCCTGGGGTTTCTGAGGTCGCTGATTAAGAACCCAAGTGCGAAATTAAAAACGGCCCAAAACTGGCCCAGTGACGGCATAGTCAGTGCCTACTCTTGGCAGACAATAGTGGCCCGACTGTCGGGAGGTTAACCGCGGTAGGCCGTCGGCAGCTAATCTTTGGCCGATTCTCGGTAAACATTAATGGCCCATTATTGGCTGCCATTACTCCCCAGTGTTGAAAAAATTAAAAAAGAATATATTTTTTATTTAAATAACTAATTAATTCATAATATTTATACAGTTTATTTCCCTAAATTAATCGCAAACTTACAAATATTTGAAAAATTCTTACCGCTCGCGGGGATCGATACCTGAACCTGACGCACCACAGCCTAACACTCTGACCACTCTGCTACTCTGACGTGAAGTCGATAATGCAAAAGGGTTCTTATAAGCTACACTACACTGGCCGATACTGTGCCATTATTGGGCCGAGCTACGTCCCAATATTGGCAATTATAATTTGCCATCATAGATACAAAATGATAGACATTAATGTGCCATTATTGAGCCAAGCTACGCCCCAATTCTGGCAATTACAGTTTGTCATCAAAGATACAAAAGGTTTGCCATTAAAGTGCCACTAATGTGTCATTAATGGGCCGATCTTCGTCACATCACTGGCAATTGAATTTTTCCTTTAAAGATTTATCAACTTTGCCAATAATGTGCCGTTATTGGGCCAAGCTACGTCCCAATTCTGGCAATTATAATTTGCCATCAAAGACACCAAATTTTTGCCATTAAAGTGCCATTAATGGGCCGATGGTCGGCACATCACTGGCAATTGCTTTTTGCCATTAAAGATTGATCAATTTTGCCATGAATGTGCCATTATTGGGCCGAGAGCTGGCCCAGTCTTAAAAAATTTGAAAATCTGACCAGCGGCGCCATCATTGGCCCATCAATTAGACGTTTTGAACACCAGTAATGGCCCAGTAACTACTGCCAATTCTCGGCAGACATTACTAGACCAATGATGGGCCGTTTTTGCAGTCTTGGCATTTCGCACTTGGGAATCTAATTAAGTGAATTTTAAAAAAATTGTTCGATTTTTATTAAATTTGATTTTGTAAAATGTATTTAAACGTTAAATAAGTTATTAACCTAGAGGAAAAGTTAGAACCAACAATTTACAAGTTACCACCATTTTCGCAACTTTTGAATCAAATAGTTCAAGATTATTTAAAATACGGAATACTTGATGCATACGGAGATTTATGAGGACTGAAAAGAAATCGAGTACTAGAAAAAATCGAATACTAAATACTTTGAGTACACCTCTAGTTTTTAACGTTGAGTTTAATTTTGAATTTACTTTTTAATAATTTATTAATGTATTTTTATTTAATTTATTTTTATTTAATTTATTTAACTAATTAATAATTAACAAAAATAATAATAAATTGTAATTATTTAATTTTGATTATTTTTTTTTTTATTGTTTATACTCCTGCCCTATTGGCCTTACGCACTTCGACAAGAGTCCCCGAGAAATACTTTTTTGGATTAAGCATAACCATTCTACTTTAGAAATTTTTTCTATATATTAACCTAATTTTGCGTCTACAGCCGACTTTATAATAGGAGTACTCGCATTACGCCTGGACCACCCGTCAATGGGTTTTCTCGCCAGAGAAGAGGGAAACTGTAGAAAACCTCTCTGAGTACAACCGGTTTATCGACAGTCGAGTTCTAATGGTGTGTACCGGACAATAATCGACAATGCACATCATTATACCTCGACGTCAAACCTCCCGCTCAGATTGTCTCACGTACCGGAAAAATACCAAGCCAAGTGGGCGCGAACCAAGGGCACTTATACCCTTGGTCCTTAAACGACCACCAACGCCAGGCATCTATCCGACTGAGCCAATCTGTCGGTTTAATTATGATTATTAAAAATTATTTAAAATTTATTTATTTATTTTTATACATCTATGAGCTATAAATATAGTAGTAGAAGTAAAAAACATAATTAAATTGTTTAAACAAATTGTAAAAACAATGGTTAATTTGAAAAAAGTTGACCTCGGATTGGTAATAAGCGAAACAGAAAATCACCGAGTAACGATTTTCAGACGAATATGTTAAGTTTCTCCAAAATCGTCGGCCATATTGGATCCGCCATTTTGAATTGAAAAATTTTAAAAACTGACATTAGGTTCTTAATCAGCAACCCAGAAAACCCCCAAGTAACGATTTTTACGAGGATCAATAAAAGTCATCGGTTTAATTAATTTTTGTTGTAATGAGAACCAGACGAATGAGAATTTGGCATTTTTTGTTTAAAAAATAGAAAAATAACATTAAATGAAAAAATCCTTCAGTACTATCTTATAGAGAATAATAATCTGCAAAACATAAGTCTATAGAATAACCAAAAAATAAAATATTTTTTTAAAAAATGCATGCCAGACGAATGAGAATTTGTCTGGTCACAACACAATCTCCGTCACAAATTGAGAAATCTTGGTTAATAGATTAGAAGATTCAATAAAACCCGATTGGTATCACATTTAGTATAGTTTAATTAACAACTACAACGAACAGTAACTTCTTCAGAATGTTGATTTTTAATAATTTTTACATTTTTTGCACTGCCAGACGAATGATAACAAATTCAGGGGACAAACTTCGCGAAGATATTTTATAAATAAGATATAGAGAAACGTCATAATTATTTCCATATTAGTAATCTACAACTATTCAAAATTACTAATTCAGTATGAATTTTCCGCAAAACATTTGAAAATAAAAAAAAAATAAATAAAAAATATTTTTTTTTCATAGGTTTTTTTTCTGTGCTATAATAGAAACCATTAAGATTTACAATTGCCATTAAAAGTAAAATTATTCTTTCCAAAATTAATATACAAAACATGCTTCAGACATCAAAATTCCCTCTTTTGTAGAATCACCCATATATATATATGGGTGATTATATATATATATATATATATATATATATATATATATATATATCCATCAAAGCAATTTTTGTTTAGAGCTCTGTCTGTGTTGACGTGGAATGTCCCATATATATATATATATATATATATATATATATATATATATATATATATATATATATATATATATATATATATATATATATATATATATATATATATATATATATATATATATGGGACATTCCACGTCAACACAGACAGAGCTCTAAACAAAAATTGCTTTGATGGATTTAAACGTTCTAGGGCTTAAAAGATTTCTACGTTCATGTACTTTAAGATGCCGATGGGCGTTTGTTGAGAAATTCCATTTCCGATGCCAATAGAACTGTCGAAAGTCAAAAGGTCCAAAAATCTCAAAATACTTTTATGAATTAAAAGCAAAAAACGAGGTAAATAATTCTGTATCTCATTCTTTATCAGTTTTTAGGGTTCCCGAATATAAATCTTAAGTTTTTTTTTAAAAATCCAAAATGGCGAATTCAATATGGCGGCCAAAATTCAAATTTGATCAGATTCGATTAAAACTTGTTACTCGAGGGTTTTTAGGGTCGCTGATTACGAATCTAAAGTCACTTTTTAAAAATTCAAAATGGCGGATCTAATATGGCAGAAAAAATTTTCAAATTTTATCCGATTCCCTTAGAACGTGTTACTTGGAGGCTTTTGGGGTCGCAGATTATGAATATGAAGTTACTTTGTAGAAATTCAAAATGGCGGATCAAACTTTTTAATTTGATCAGATTTAATTAAAAAGTGTTACTCGGTGGTTTTTAGCGTATCTGATTATGAATTTGAAGTCTCAAACACAAAGTAACTTCATATTCATAATCTGCGACCCCAAAAGCCCTCGAGTAACACGTTTTAAGGGAATCGGATCAAATTTGAAAATTTTTTCTGCCATATTGGATCCGCCATTTTGAATTTTTAAAAGTGACTTTAGATTCGTAA
Source organism: Leptopilina syphax (assembly GCA_032872505.1). Taxonomy (NCBI): domain Eukaryota; kingdom Metazoa; phylum Arthropoda; class Insecta; order Hymenoptera; family Figitidae; genus Leptopilina; species Leptopilina syphax. Next base: position 16,874,029 of record CM065469.1, on the reverse strand, counting down.
TCAGCGACCCTAAAAACCCCCGAGTAACAAGTTTTAATCGAATCTGATCAAATTTGAATTTTGTCCGCCATATTGAATTCGCCATTTTTGATTTTTTAAAAAAAACTTTAGATTTATATTCGGGAACCCTAAAAACTGATAAAGAATGAGTTACAGAATTATTTACCTCGTTTTTTGCTTTTAATTCATAAAAGTATTTTGAGATTTTTGGACCTTTTGACTTTTGACAGTTCTATTGGCATCGGAAATGGAATTTCTCAAAAAACGCCCATCGGCATCTTAAAGTACATGAACGTAGAAATCTTTTAAGCCCTAGAACGTTTAAATCCATCAAAGCAATTTATGTTTAGAGCTCTGTCCGTGTTGACGTGGAATGTCCCATATATATATATATATATATATATATATATATATATATATATATACTAGGGGGGCTCCGCCCCCCTGCGCGCTTCGCGCGCCAACCCCCTTGTTTTTTCTTCTTTTTTCTTTAATAATTTACGTCAATAGTATTTTATAATATTTAAAAATTATAATTATTGGTTTAAAAAAAAAAAATAAAAACATAAAATTCTTAAATAAATAACATAAATAACATAAAATTCTATGTTGAAATTATGAATTTTATTATTATTGTTAATTATAATAATTATAATTTATTAATAATTAATATAAAAGTAAAAAAAGGTTGTTTTGAATATACTATAGCTTTCACTTGCAAGAGGCCTTTGAGGTTATACTTGCCCTGTGACCTGTCCTTGGGGATAAAGAGGGAGGGGCAATTTTGAGGTTATATTTGACGTGTGACATGTGAGTGAGAATAGAGGAGAGGGGAGATTTTGAGGTTATGATTGTCCTGTGACCTGTGAGTGGGAAGAAGGGGTGTAATGTAATAATATAAATGAGGGTTTAAGGTAATGTTTTGAGGGGGTTTCGAGATTACATTTGTCATGTTACCTATGAGTGGGGAGGGGGGTTTGTGGTCATATTTGCCATGTGACCTATGAGTAGGGAGGGAGTTTTGAGGTTATGTTTGACCTGTGAGTGGGAAGGGGGTTTTGAGGTTATGTTTGACCTGTGAGTGGGAACGGGGTTTTGAGGTTATGTTTGACCTGTGAGTGGGAACGGGGTTTTGAGGTTATGTTTGCCCTTTGACCATGAGTGGGAAGGGGGTTTTGAGGTTATGTTTGACCTGTGAGTGGGAACGGGGTTTTGAGGTTATGTTTGCCCTTTGACCTTGAGTGGGAAGGGGGTTTTGAGGTTATGTTTGCCCTTTGACCTATGAGTGGGAACGGGGTTTTGAGGTTATGTTTGCCCTTTGACCTTTGACCTTTGAGAAGGGGGGATGGAATCTTGAAACAGCGGCGACAGCGGCGACAGCGATATATTTTTGTAATATAGGGAGATATACTGATTCAGTCATTTCTAAGGGCCCCTTAGAAAGGGCACACAGTCAAGGTTGGCCCACTGTTAAGGTAGGCCCGTCGTGAGAAATAAGTTACATTTGACCCATATTCAGGTCAATTTTAAGGGCAGTTTTAACCTACAGGTCAAAAATTGATAAACTAATCCCTCTGCCCTCAAAATTAGGTCAGTTTTAAGAGCAGATTTAACCTACAGGTAAAAACTGACAAACTAAACACTATGCCCTCAAAATTTAAGTCAATTTTAAGGGTAGTTTTGACTTAAAAGTCAAAAATTGACACACTTATCGCTCTGCCTTTAAAATGTAGGTCAATTATAAGGGCAGTTTTAATAAAAAGGTCAAAAATTGACAAACAATTCCCTCTACCCTCAAAATTTAGGTCAATTTTAATAGCAGTTTTTATGTACAGGTCAAAAATTGATAAACAATTCTCTCTGCTCGAAAAATTTAGTTAAATTTTAAAGGCAGATTCAACATGCAGGTCAAAAAATGACAAACTAATCCCTCTGTCCTTAATATTCATGTCAATTTGAAGGGTAGTTTTAACCTACAGGTAAAAAATTGACAAACAATTCCCTCTGCTCTCAAAATGTAGGTCAATTTTAAAAGATTTTGACGTAAACGGAGAAAATTGACGAACAATTCCCTCTGTCCTCAAAATTTAGGTCAATTTTAAGAGCAGTTTTTATCTACACCGCAAAAATTGTCGAGAAAACTTCTTCTGACCTGACCTTCCCTCATAAATTAGGTCAAATTTGACATATTTTTTAACCTACTTATCAAAAAAGCAAATTATATTAAAATTTGACAAAATTTTTGACCTATAGGTTAAAAGAAGCTTGACTTAAATTTTAATAGTGAGTTTAAATCAATAAAAGATGTTATAAACTGACATCTATTTTTAAAAATTTTATTAAAATTTATTTTTCTTTAGAGGAAAACAACCTCAAGCTTAGTTTAAAAGTTATAGGTGAGAGAGTAAAAATAAAACACTAAAATTAGGTCAAAATAATAGGTGGGAAAGCAAACATAACTTTAAAATTAAATAGAGTCAAAATATAAGTCAAAATTTAATCTAATTTTTCACATTTAGGTTAAAAAAAGGTCAATAACGATTGTTTCATTACTTTAAAATCCATGTGTACTTTGTCATATACTTATTGTAATTTATTATGATGCATTCATATTAAAAAAACATTATTTGAAATTTATAAAAATTAAAATAAATATAAAAAATACAGATAGGGGGTTGTATGTAATTTATTATGATGCATTCATATACACGGAAAAAAATGCATAGTTGGGACAACCATATATATTGAAAAAAGGGATATCCATTTTTAAGGTTATCACATCCATATACCACATCCATTTTTTTAGTTGACACATCCATAGAAAAAAATGGATATCCCGTATTTTTCAATATATATATATATATATATATATATATATATATATATATATATATATATATATATATATATATATATATATAGGGGAAGTGCGCCAGTTGTGGGCACCCCCCGGTTGTGGGCACCCCTACGTAAACTTCGACGGCAAGCAGACTTTACTGATCTAAGTATTGCAAGTCGTGTTCTTTGACAATACGGACTTTTCGTATTGATAAAGAAACAAATATAAGCATTTGTGTAATAGCTGTGAGCATAATAAAGAAAATTTTCATTAAATAAATAAAAAAGTAATTTTGTATTGTTTTCGAAGAGCAAAATATGGGTGTAGATTCGTTCAGAAAAAAAGGGTTTAATTTTTTTTTTTGCAGTGTTGTCATTATATTTTGTAATTTACCTTCGTGTTTAACCAAAATCCTACATCACAAAATGTGTTGGTCTTTTTAAAAAATGACTGTCATTCCCGGTTGTGGGCACCTTTATGTTAAGGAGGCTCTACCATCTGACAATGATAAGGACTACTGTCTCATCTATCTAAACTTTCTGCCAAAGAAAGTGACAGCCGCAAACTCCAATAAATGCAATGAATATAGTCGTTCAGTGCATTAGAAGAGCGTTATGGTATGCGTACTAGCTACTTCACATGCAAGCATTATGCTTTTGTTAGCGATGAGCATAGTGTGAAAACGTGTCATCATTTTTGTTCTTTATCCCGGTAAATTCTCTTAAAATAAATAAACTTTCATTTCTTCTTTATTTGTGTTGGTTTCCTTTAATATTTTTCCATTTTTAGCGGATTTTTCAAGGGTGCCCACAACCGGGTACAAAATTTTTTTTGTCAAAAAATTCCCATTTCACTAAATTTCTAATAAAACTTATTTTTATTTAAAGGAATCAATTTAATTTCTTCACTGACAGTCACCTTAGACCTCTAGCTTTAAATTCGTACACATATATTTGTATAACATGCATATGGACAAATGTTATGAGGCAAAAACAAAAGGGTGCCCACAACCGGAACACTTCCCTTATATATATATATATATATATATATGGGTGATTCTACAAAAGAGGGAATTTTGATGTCTGAAGCATGTTTTGTATATTAATTTTGGAAAGAATAATTTTACTTTTAATGGCAATTGTAAATCTTAATGGTTTCTATTATGGCACAGAAAAAAAACCTATGAAAAAAAAATATTTTTTATTTATTTTTTTTTATTTTCAAATGTTTTGCGGAAAATTCATACTGAATTAGTAATTTTGAATAGTTGTAGATTACTAATATGGAAATAATTATGACGTTTCTCTATATCTTATTTATAAAATATCTTCGCGAAGTTTGTCCCCTGAATTTGTTATCATTCGTCTGGCAGTGCAAAAAATGTAAAAATTATTAAAAATCAACATTCTGAAGAAGTTACTGTTCGTTGTAGTTGTTAATTAAACTATACTAAATGTGATACCAATCGGGTTTTATTGAATCTTCTAATCTATTAACCAAGATTTCTCAATTTGTGACGGAGATTGTGTTGTGACCAGACAAATTCTCATTCGTCTGGCATGCATTTTTTAAAAAAATATTTTATTTTTTGGTTAGGGGAGCGTGGGGTAATTGGAGCCCCTTGAGGAAAATTATTTAAAGAACCAACTTATCTTTATAATAATACATTGTTTTTGTTATTTCCTACTCATTTCGTTATTTATCTTTAATTATGTTTAATTAGAAACTGAAAAAGAGAAAGTAAATTGGAAAAAAAAATTTTTCAAAAAAAATAAATTTTTTGCGATCACCTAATTTGTGGGGTAATGGGAGCTTTCACTTGAAATTTAAAAAATTTCTATATTTTAGGAATATTTTTGGTTTTCTAATAGAAAAAGTGTTAATACTTACAATGAAGCCAAAACTTTAGACTTAGAATAAATTTTTTCCTAAATTATAATTGAATAAAAAATTTTTGAAAAAAAATTAAATTTTTCATTTTTCCCACCAAAAATTATTTTTTAATTAAAAGTTTTTTCATAAGGTGATATCTTTTACAATTTTCAAAGAAATAACGAAATTCGCAACATAGTAACGAAAATTCTTTAGTCTGACACTAATTCTCCCATTACCCCACAGAATTTTTACAGGACAAAATTTGAATAAAAAAATAAAAACATAAACAAATTTTATTATTATCTCGATTTTTATACAAATATACATATCCACACATATTCACCTATAATATAATGAAAAAAACAGAACTAAATAATACGATTTTAACTACTTATGGTGATGTTTAGAAATATTTGGCATTTTACAACGAAAACTCAAAAAATACATTTTCCCTTGTCTTTACTAAAAATTTGTCAAGAATGTGATCGTTTGTTTTGGAATGATATAAACAAAGGTTGTAGAAGATTTTCTAGACATTGCAGCGAATTTGAAGGCTTTTAAGTGCGTGAAATTTAAAAGCTCCCATTACCCCCAAGCTCCCATTACCCCACGCTCCCCTATTCTATAGACTTATGTTTTGTAGATTATTATTCTCTATAAGATAGTACTGAAGGATTTTTTCATTTAATGTTATTTTTCTATTTTTTAAACAAAAAATGCCAAATTCTCATTCGTCTGGTTCTCATTCGTCTGGCACTTTTGAGATAGGATGTATACTATATCACTAAAAATAGCGTAAAACTAACAATTTTCAACTATTGTTCGATTTTCTGGTCTTAAAATAATCCTAATTAAATTTACAAGAAATTACTATAACTGAATTTTCAATTTTCATTCGCATAAATAATTATATTGACATAAAAAAAACAAATGGAATAAGTAGGTATTTTTTATATGAATAAAGTTTAGCCCACTAAAATCAAAGTAGTTCTTTATTATTAGACACTTGAAATTACTTTTACAATTCTATGATTTGTGAAATTGTGCTTATAGAAACAAATAGACCATCCGTAATTTGTTAAAAAAAATTATTAATTAAATTACAACAAAAATTAATTAAACCGATGACTTTTATTGATCCTTGTAAAAATCGTTACTTGGGGGTTTTCTGGGTTGCTGATTAAGAACCTAATGTCAGTTTTTAAAATTTTTCAATTCAAAATGGCGGATCCAATATGGCCGACGATTTTGGAGAAACTTAACATATTCGTCTGAAAATCGTTACTCGGTGATTTTCTGTTTCGCTTATTACCAATCCGAGGTCAACTTTTTTCAAATTAACCATTGTTTTTACAATTTGTTTTAACAATTTAATTATGTTTTTTACTTCTACTACTATATTTATAGTTCATAGATGTATAAAAATAAATAAATAAATTTTAAATAATTTTTAATAATCATAATTAAACCGACAGATTGGCTCAGTCGGATAGATGCCTGGCGTTGGTGGTCGTTTAAGGACCAAGGGTATAAGTACCCTTGGTTCGCGCCCACTTGGCTTGGTATTTTTCCGGCACGTGAGACAATCTGAGCGGGAGGTTTGACGTCGAGGTATAATGATGTGCATCGTCGATTATTGTCCGGTACACACCATTAGAACTCGACTGTCGATAAACCGGTTGTACTCAGAGAGGTTTTCTACAGTTTCCCTCTTCTCTGGCGAGAAAACCCATTGACGGGTGGTCCAGGCGTAATGCGAGTACTCCTATTATAAAGTCGGCTGTAGACGCAAAATTAGGTTAATATATAGAAAATTTTTGAAGTAGAATGGTTATGCTTAATCCAAAAAAGTATTTCTCGGGGACTCTTGTCAAAGTGCGTAAGGCCAATAGGGCAGGAGTATAAACCTATGAGTAGGGAGGGAGTTTTGAGGTTATGTTTGACCTGTGAGTGGGAAGGGGGTTTTGAGGTTATGTTTGACCTGTGAGTGGGAACGGGGTTTTGAGGTTATGTTTGACCTGTGAGTGGGAACGGGGTTTTGAGGTTATGTTTGCCCTTTGACCATGAGTGGGAAGGGGGTTTTGAGGTTATGTTTGACCTGTGAGTGGGAACGGGGTTTTGAGGTTATGTTTGCCCTTTGACCTTGAGTGGGAAGGGGGTTTTGAGGTTATGTTTGCCCTTTGACCTATGAGTGGGAACGGGGTTTTGAGGTTATGTTTGCCCTTTGACCTTTGACCTTTGAGAAGGGGGGATGGAATCTTGAAACAGCGGCGACAGCGGCGACAGCGATATATTTTTGTAATATAGGGAGATATACTGATTCAGTCATTTCTAAGGGCCCCTTAGAAAGGGCACACAGTCAAGGTTGGCCCACTGTTAAGGTAGGCCCGTCGTGAGAAATAAGTTACATTTGACCCATATTCAGGTCAATTTTAAGGGCAGTTTTAACCTACAGGTCAAAAATTGATAAACTAATCCCTCTGCCCTCAAAATTAGGTCAGTTTTAAGAGCAGATTTAACCTACAGGTAAAAACTGACAAACTAAACACTATGCCCTCAAAATTTAAGTCAATTTTAAGGGTAGTTTTGACTTAAAAGTCAAAAATTGACACACTTATCGCTCTGCCTTTAAAATGTAGGTCAATTATAAGGGCAGTTTTAATAAAAAGGTCAAAAATTGACAAACAATTCCCTCTACCCTCAAAATTTAGGTCAATTTTAATAGCAGTTTTTATGTACAGGTCAAAAATTGATAAACAATTCTCTCTGCTCGAAAAATTTAGTTAAATTTTAAAGGCAGATTCAACATGCAGGTCAAAAAATGACAAACTAATCCCTCTGTCCTTAATATTCATGTCAATTTGAAGGGTAGTTTTAACCTACAGGTAAAAAATTGACAAACAATTCCCTCTGCTCTCAAAATGTAGGTCAATTTTAAAAGATTTTGACGTAAACGGAGAAAATTGACGAACAATTCCCTCTGTCCTCAAAATTTAGGTCAATTTTAAGAGCAGTTTTTATCTACACCGCAAAAATTGTCGAGAAAACTTCTTCTGACCTGACCTTCCCTCATAAATTAGGTCAAATTTGACATATTTTTTAACCTACTTATCAAAAAAGCAAATTATATTAAAATTTGACAAAATTTTTGACCTATAGGTTAAAAGAAGCTTGACTTAAATTTTAATAGTGAGTTTAAATCAATAAAAGATGTTATAAACTGACATCTATTTTTAAAAATTTTATTAAAATTTATTTTTCTTTAGAGGAAAACAACCTCAAGCTTAGTTTAAAAGTTATAGGTGAGAGAGTAAAAATAAAACACTAAAATTAGGTCAAAATAATAGGTGGGAAAGCAAACATAACTTTAAAATTAAATAGAGTCAAAATATAAGTCAAAATTTAATCTAATTTTTCACATTTAGGTTAAAAAAAGGTCAATAACGATTGTTTCATTACTTTAAAATCCATGTGTACTTTGTCATATACTTATTGTAATTTATTATGATGCATTCATATTAAAAAAACATTATTTGAAATTTATAAAAATTAAAATAAATATAAAAAATACAGATAGGGGGTTGTATGTAATTTATTATGATGCATTCATATACACGGAAAAAAATGCATAGTTGGGACAACCATATATATTGAAAAAAGGGATATCCATTTTTAAGGTTATCACATCCATATACCACATCCATTTTTTTAGTTGACACATCCATAGAAAAAAATGGATATCCCGTATTTTTCAATATATATATATATATATATATATATATATATATATATATATATATATATATATATATATATATATATATATATATATATATATATATAGGGGAAGTGCGCCAGTTGTGGGCACCCCCCGGTTGTGGGCACCCCTACGTAAACTTCGACGGCAAGCAGACTTTACTGATCTAAGTATTGCAAGTCGTGTTCTTTGACAATACGGACTTTTCGTATTGATAAAGAAACAAATATAAGCATTTGTGTAATAGCTGTGAGCATAATAAAGAAAATTTTCATTAAATAAATAAAAAAGTAATTTTGTATTGTTTTCGAAGAGCAAAATATGGGTGTAGATTCGTTCAGAAAAAAAGGGTTTAATTTTTTTTTTTGCAGTGTTGTCATTATATTTTGTAATTTACCTTCGTGTTTAACCAAAATCCTACATCACAAAATGTGTTGGTCTTTTTAAAAAATGACTGTCATTCCCGGTTGTGGGCACCTTTATGTTAAGGAGGCTCTACCATCTGACAATGATAAGGACTACTGTCTCATCTATCTAAACTTTCTGCCAAAGAAAGTGACAGCCGCAAACTCCAATAAATGCAATGAATATAGTCGTTCAGTGCATTAGAAGAGCGTTATGGTATGCGTACTAGCTACTTCACATGCAAGCATTATGCTTTTGTTAGCGATGAGCATAGTGTGAAAACGTGTCATCATTTTTGTTCTTTATCCCGGTAAATTCTCTTAAAATAAATAAACTTTCATTTCTTCTTTATTTGTGTTGGTTTCCTTTAATATTTTTCCATTTTTAGCGGATTTTTCAAGGGTGCCCACAACCGGGTACAAAATTTTTTTTGTCAAAAAATTCCCATTTCACTAAATTTCTAATAAAACTTATTTTTATTTAAAGGAATCAATTTAATTTCTTCACTGACAGTCACCTTAGACCTCTAGCTTTAAATTCGTACACATATATTTGTATAACATGCATATGGACAAATGTTATGAGGCAAAAACAAAAGGGTGCCCACAACCGGAACACTTCCCTTATATATATATATATATATATATATATGGGTGATTCTACAAAAGAGGGAATTTTGATGTCTGAAGCATGTTTTGTATATTAATTTTGGAAAGAATAATTTTACTTTTAATGGCAATTGTAAATCTTAATGGTTTCTATTATGGCACAGAAAAAAAACCTATGAAAAAAAAATATTTTTTATTTATTTTTTTTTATTTTCAAATGTTTTGCGGAAAATTCATACTGAATTAGTAATTTTGAATAGTTGTAGATTACTAATATGGAAATAATTATGACGTTTCTCTATATCTTATTTATAAAATATCTTCGCGAAGTTTGTCCCCTGAATTTGTTATCATTCGTCTGGCAGTGCAAAAAATGTAAAAATTATTAAAAATCAACATTCTGAAGAAGTTACTGTTCGTTGTAGTTGTTAATTAAACTATACTAAATGTGATACCAATCGGGTTTTATTGAATCTTCTAATCTATTAACCAAGATTTCTCAATTTGTGACGGAGATTGTGTTGTGACCAGACAAATTCTCATTCGTCTGGCATGCATTTTTTAAAAAAATATTTTATTTTTTGGTTAGGGGAGCGTGGGGTAATTGGAGCCCCTTGAGGAAAATTATTTAAAGAACCAACTTATCTTTATAATAATACATTGTTTTTGTTATTTCCTACTCATTTCGTTATTTATCTTTAATTATGTTTAATTAGAAACTGAAAAAGAGAAAGTAAATTGGAAAAAAAAAATTTTTCAAAAAAAATAAATTTTTTGCGATCACCTAATTTGTGGGGTAATGGGAGCTTTCACTTGAAATTTAAAAAATTTCTATATTTTAGGAATATTTTTGGTTTTCTAATAGAAAAAGTGTTAATACTTACAATGAAGCCAAAACTTTAGACTTAGAATAAATTTTTTCCTAAATTATAATTGAATAAAAAATTTTTGAAAAAAAATTAAATTTTTCATTTTTCCCACCAAAAATTATTTTTTAATTAAAAGTTTTTTCATAAGGTGATATCTTTTACAATTTTCAAAGAAATAACGAAATTCGCAACATAGTAACGAAAATTCTTTAGTCTGACACTAATTCTCCCATTACCCCACAGAATTTTTACAGGACAAAATTTGAATAAAAAAATAAAAACATAAACAAATTTTATTATTATCTCGATTTTTATACAAATATACATATCCACACATATTCACCTATAATATAATGAAAAAAACAGAACTAAATAATACGATTTTAACTACTTATGGTGATGTTTAGAAATATTTGGCATTTTACAACGAAAACTCAAAAAATACATTTTCCCTTGTCTTTACTAAAAATTTGTCAAGAATGTGATCGTTTGTTTTGGAATGATATAAACAAAGGTTGTAGAAGATTTTCTAGACATTGCAGCGAATTTGAAGGCTTTTAAGTGCGTGAAATTTAAAAGCTCCCATTACCCCCAAGCTCCCATTACCCCACGCTCCCCTATTCTATAGACTTATGTTTTGTAGATTATTATTCTCTATAAGATAGTACTGAAGGATTTTTTCATTTAATGTTATTTTTCTATTTTTTAAACAAAAAATGCCAAATTCTCATTCGTCTGGTTCTCATTCGTCTGGCACTTTTGAGATAGGATGTATACTATATCACTAAAAATAGCGTAAAACTAACAATTTTCAACTATTGTTCGATTTTCTGGTCTTAAAATAATCCTAATTAAATTTACAAGAAATTACTATAACTGAATTTTCAATTTTCATTCGCATAAATAATTATATTGACATAAAAAAACAAATGGAATAAGTAGGTATTTTTTATATGAATAAAGTTTAGCCCACTAAAATCAAAGTAGTTCTTTATTATTAGACACTTGAAATTACTTTTACAATTCTATGATTTGTGAAATTGTGCTTATAGAAACAAATAGACCATCCGTAATTTGTTAAAAAAAATTATTAATTAAATTACAACAAAAATTAATTAAACCGATGACTTTTATTGATCCTTGTAAAAATCGTTACTTGGGGGTTTTCTGGGTTGCTGATTAAGAACCTAATGTCAGTTTTTAAAATTTTTCAATTCAAAATGGCGGATCCAATATGGCCGACGATTTTGGAGAAACTTAACATATTCGTCTGAAAATCGTTACTCGGTGATTTTCTGTTTCGCTTATTACCAATCCGAGGTCAACTTTTTTCAAATTAACCATTGTTTTTACAATTTGTTTTAACAATTTAATTATGTTTTTTACTTCTACTACTATATTTATAGTTCATAGATGTATAAAAATAAATAAATAAATTTTAAATAATTTTTAATAATCATAATTAAACCGACAGATTGGCTCAGTCGGATAGATGCCTGGCGTTGGTGGTCGTTTAAGGACCAAGGGTATAAGTACCCTTGGTTCGCGCCCACTTGGCTTGGTATTTTTCCGGCACGTGAGACAATCTGAGCGGGAGGTTTGACGTCGAGGTATAATGATGTGCATCGTCGATTATTGTCCGGTACACACCATTAGAACTCGACTGTCGATAAACCGGTTGTACTCAGAGAGGTTTTCTACAGTTTCCCTCTTCTCTGGCGAGAAAACCCATTGACGGGTGGTCCAGGCGTAATGCGAGTACTCCTATTATAAAGTCGGCTGTAGACGCAAAATTAGGTTAATATATAGAAAATTTTTGAAGTAGAATGGTTATGCTTAATCCAAAAAAGTATTTCTCGGGGACTCTTGTCAAAGTGCGTAAGGCCAATAGGGCAGGAGTATAAACAATAAAAAAAAAAAATAATCATAATTAAATAATTACAATTTATTATTATTATTAATTATTAATTAGTTAAATAAATTAAATAAAAATAAATTAATAAATTATTAAAAAGTAAATTCAAAATTAAACTCAACGTTAAAAACTAGAGGTGTACTCAAAGTATTTAGTATTCGATTTTTTCTGGTACTCGATTTCTTTTCAGTCCTCATAAATTTCCGTATGCATCAAGTATTCCGTATTTTAAATAATCTTGAACTATCTGATTCAAAAGTTGCGAAAATGGTGGTAACTTGTAAATTGTTGGTTCTAACTTTTCCTCTAGGTTAATAACTTATTTAACGTTTAAATACATTTTACAAAATCAAATTTAATAAAAATCGAACAATTTTTTTAAAATTCACTTAATTAGATTCCCAAGTGCGAAATGCCAAGACTGCAAAAACGGCCCATCATTGGTCTAGTAATGTCTGCCGAGAATTGGCAGTAGTTACTGGGCCATTACTGGTGTTCAAAACGTCTAATTGATGGGCCAATGATGGCGCCGCTGGTCAGATTTTCAAATTTTTTAAGACTGGGCCAGCTCTCGGCCCAATAATGGCACATTTATGGCAAAATTGATCAATCTTTAATGGCAAAAAGCAATTGCTAGTGATGTGCCGACCATCGACCCATTAATGGCACTTTAATGGCAAAAATTTGGTGTCTTTGATGGCAAATTATAATTGCCAGAATTGGGACGTAGCTTGGCCCAATAACGGCACATTATTGGCAAAGTTGATAAATCTTTAAAGGAAAAATTCAATTGCCAGTGATGTGACGAAGATCGGCCCATTAATGACACATTAGTGGCACTTTAATGGCAAACCTTTTGTATCTTTGATGACAAATTGTAATTGCCAGAATTGGGGCGTAGCTTGGCTCAATAATGGCACATTAATGTCTATTATTTTGTATCTATGATGGCAAATTATAATTGCCAATATTGGGACGTAGCTCGGCCCAATAATGGCACAGTATCGGCCAGTGTAGTGTAGCTTATAAGAACCCTTTTGCATTATCGACTTCACGTCAGAGTAGCAGAGTGGTCAGAGTGTTAGGCTGTGGTGCGTCAGGTTCAGGTATCGATCCCCGCGAGCGGTAAGAATTTTTCAAATATTTGTAAGTTTGCGATTAATTTAGGGAAATAAACTGTATAAATATTATGAATTAATTAGTTATTTAAATAAAAAATTGAGACGAATAGATTTTCTTAAAGTCAAATAATAAAATAAAAGTCGAAATAATAAAGAGAAAACCTATCCACATCCAGCGCGACCAGGTTCAAAGTTGCTGGAGCTCTAATTATAATTTTAATATCAAAATACACGCTCGCGGGCGCCAGACAATTTTACAAAATTGACAAAAGAACAAGAAACAATCTCATAGGGAGGGTGGCGTCGGTGAACCTTAATAAAAAATAGATAAACAAAGATCAAGCGACTTCCAGGAACATGATTTATTAAACAAGCTCAAGAAAACATTAATCACTTACGTGCAATTTCGATCAAATATCGACTCTTGTCGATCACACAGATAATTTCCTCTTAATTTAACAATTTTCGTCGAACAGATTTAAAATCAAACATTCACATACAAATAGTGATCAAAGCTTCTATACGGTCGAACAAAGAGTAACACGATTATTTCAAAATTTTGGTAATGCGACAATTGATCAAAATATTGGCGCTTCTATCGATGTAAGGTCGCAGGGGCGAACTATTGACCTCACAACCCTTACCCTTATTCTAGGATATTTGATCGAATATTACTTGAAATAACGTCAGAATGACTTTCCCGTCACATTCTCCCCCTTCAGAGATGACGTTAGTTCAAGAAAAATGAGAACTTGAAACTAAACAAAAACAATTAATTAATCTGGAAAAATTAAATTGATAATTAATACAAAATAAGACAAGTAAAATAATAGTGATCAATGTCTGTAAGAAAAATTAGATTAATATTATTTTTGCTTCTAAAAATTAAGATATTTAAACATTCCTGGAAGTTTCTTAGTCAATGTATAATATGGTTCAAACAATTTTTTTAAACTAAGAAATCTTAAAAATTTGTCAAGTTTGGGTTGATAAGAAATCAAAATTACCAAGGTTAGATATAAAAAAGAAAGAAATTTCGTTTAACTTAATTGTATATAAAATTATGAAAGTTGAATTAATTAGATCAAAAATAAATGAATAAATGAAACTTTGGTACAACCCTTGGTCAAAATTGATTCTTATTTTGTCGAAGTTTTTCAACAAAGAAAATGCAACGCATTGTCGAATATGCAATACAAAAAAAAAGAATATACAGTCCAATATCGAAGTCAAAATCATATTTCGTTACTCTGGTACAAGTCCTTGTTCACAATGATGTTTTGATCATTCGATGCATCCAATTTGACGCTGGTACGATGACACGATATTCTTCTCCATCTTCCAATTCCGGTCTGAGCCTCATCACTTTGTCAAGTGTCATATTAGCAAAAGATGTAGTCAGCTATATTCTTTTTGTCTTCCGCTAATTGATGAAGTCCAGGCACAGTTGGATTCGCAGGCTCTTCAACAACAGGCAAAGCAATCTCCTTGATCAAAAATTGTCTGATTCGATTTGCTGAATCAGGACTGTCAAAACTATCCTTGCCCTTGCGTCGAAGCTCTTATACTTCTGTCTCCTTGATCATCTGATCTCTCAGAACTGACTCAGTTGTCATCGTTGTATAATTTGGACGAAGTCAATCAATCAATCAACATATGGAAAGATGCAGTCGTCAGTTCCAATCCATCAGCTCCACAGACACGGTAAAATCAAGACCTCATCTTGATCTACCACTGACCAAAATCCCTTCATCAGCAATTCTGCCCTCTTGATAATAAGCATTTTCAATAACTTATCGGACAAAATTCTGTAGTCGGTCCTGTAAATTGGTGAAGACTGGTACTCCTGAATGATCAATTTTAGCATTCCGAGTTCTTCCCGAGCTTCGTCAAAAGCTGGAACATCCTTCATAGTATAAGGCAAGCGCTCCACTTTTACTGAAGATGTAATAACCGCCGCAGGATCATCTGTCGACATGGAAATATGTCCCTCGACAATCTTCGACTCCTTTAGCCTTGGAAACCTATTCCTCTGGAGACTCTCAGCATCAATTTGTAGCTGAGTCAACCTGGTTGTTCTGGATGGTTTAACTGGTTCGGGTTTCTCGAATGAATCTCGTCAATAAGATCTTGAGTCTATGATGTGACCTCCCAACCTGTTGACCATCAAACTTTAATCTGGCAGACATCATGGAATAATCGAAAACGCCGTAATCTAAGTAACTTTCCCTTGAGTCAGTGCAAGCTTGATAGTTGATCATCTGCTGATCAAGATCCCACATCAGGTCGTCGATCTTTTCTTTAACTTCCCGAGTTGATCCAATTTCCCTCGTACATCTGATGATTCAGCTAGTTCAAAATTCGAAGCTATCTTGAACTCAACAAGCGACTCAATCAGACCAGAATTCTCTGTGATCTTCCAGGAACAAGGTTGATGATTCCGCAAAATGTCGTCGCTTACAATCGATCTACAAAAACAATTCTATAACAATCGCAAACTTCGACGTAGTATTTTCAAATTTGATACAGAATACTTGCCAACAAATCTACCATTGTTGTCTGTCAGTAGGACTATACTCAGACCACACATTTTAGAAAATAAAACATGACCTAAGCAAAAGTGAGCCAAACCTGAGGAATATCATTCAACTTTACTATTTAACTTATAATTCGGATAATAATCCTCTATACCCTCTTTAAGTTCAACTGACATTATCTCTATCGGCATTCGACTTGGCGAATCGAGCAATTTATGATCAAATCATGATTTAATGATTATTATAAATCATGATTTAATCATGATTTATGATTGCTCAATTTATGATTGATTCATTCATTCTCGATTTTATGACGAAATTCGTCAATGATCTTTATGTGATCAATCCAAGTTCTTACCGCGTCGTCGGCAAATTCGTCAATGCTCATATCGGACTCGTCTGATTTTAATTCTCGCTAAGCTTCGTGACCGTAATTTCAGAAAACGGAGGACTCGAGTACCGGTATGAATCACAGTTTACGAACAAATTGTTTATTTGATAAATTTTCATCGCGTTCTCTACGATCTTAATCTGTATAAGCGGAAATTATAGGTTTTATCATTCGATCTACATGCTCGATCGGATTACTTTGAGAATATGCTAACAGGTTAGTAATAAGTATAACGTCTCTGGCCAGTAAGTACGCTTTGACATCTTTGTTTATAACTTCTCTCCCGTTATCGGTCACTTTAGTTTCCGGTATTCCCAAAATCGATAAACTGTATCAAGTACTTTGACAACTATTATCCTGTCCGACTTCGAACTGCAACCAAGTCTAAAAACCCAACAAATAAGTCATGAACAACCATATCCGAATTTCCATCTTTAGAACGAGTTTGAGGCATTACTGTGTCAATCAACTTTTATCGCTAACCAACACATTCTGAAAATCTGTACTTTCGCTTGTCAAATTTAAAGACTCTTTATTAAGAAAGCTTTTTAATCTAAGAGATTACTTAATTGAAAAACTCTGGAAAAGATTAAAACCTGAACAACGTTGGGATATGAATACGTATGTTTACCATAAATGTTTACCATAAACATCACCCATGTCAATCCCAAAAGAAGTTCAATCTTTGGTTTTAAAAATTAATCCATCACCCAACCGAACTCCACTCTTAGAAGTAAAATTAGGGGAAAGATATCGTAATTTATTTTCAAGTTTTTAATAACTCACAATTAACTTCCTTTACAGGAACTAACTTTCCCAACTCATCTCTGGTAATTGTCGATAACTGACAAGATTTTCTAGTTCACATCAAACCAGATTATTGATCTCGTTTTCAGAGTCGAAAGAACAAACTCTAACTAAATCATTGGTTTGATCTATATTAAATGAAAACTTAAGTTGAATATTTAGAATTTGATACTGTTTTTGGTTGATTAATTAATTTATCAAAATCCTGATTCAATTCCTGTTTACTAAACAATTGATTTTTTCGAGATCTGGGTCCATTCCTAAAACGATTAGATTCACGATTCTGAATCATGTTCAAACTACTTTCCTAATAAAAATGAATTATTTCTGAAGTGTCTGATTGAACAACGATCATCTACCTGGTCATTATCGGAATGTATTTGATCTTTTTACAACACACAAATCTGTTTTAGGGTTTGATACTGATTTTTAAATGACAGTTGAACAATTAAAGATGTAATTAAGTTCATTGACATTATGTAATAATTCCTAATAATTCTTTAAAGTCAAGTTCAAAATTTCAAATGTTAAATGAGGGTTAAATTTAGACAAAATAAATAAATTCTTATCTATACCACTCGTACTTAAATAGTCCTTTAGGATGAGTAAAAAAATTGTACTGGATCTTTGTCTGATCTAGGGAAGGAAATATTCCAAGAATTTACTATTCGACCGATCTGGATAGAACTTGAATTCTCCGCAGAAGCTGAACAATACGGAGGAATTAATCTATTCTGTGATCTATTCGAAGAGAACCTCTAAATCGATTTTGATCCCCAGACATAAAATGATTTTGTCCAATTTGTCCATCCTCTCTAAAGTCACTATCATTCCATGAAAACATTGAACCTGTTCTACGAACAAATGATCTTGACAAATCACGATCTGGAAAACTGAAATTACTACGAGAAAAACCCAAATCACGATTCACATTAATATTATCAATTTGATTTACGTTATGCCCTGAAGTATCGATCATTTGACGACACTGATCTTTGAAAATTTCTTCGTTGGTCAAAGTTCTATTCATTACCCTAATCATGCGTGGGATATAATTGTTTTCAATATTCGATTCTGTATTCGAACGCAAATTATCAGCGCCCCCTATTTCGCCAGCAATGGATTGAGAATTTTCATTCAACAAACAAGAAACATTTTCTAAACGTACGAGTCTTGAATTATTCTCAAATTGCGCGACTTGTTGAACCGAATCTAAATCACCACAATTTTGACTTAATTGTTTTATTTGGGTATGATCGACCGAAGATCGAGGGTGAACTGACGATTGTTCGTTTTTACGCGAATCAATATCGATCAATTCTTCGTCGGAGGAAAAAGATTGTTCTATTATTCGCGCTTCTCCCCCTTCATAGCGTAAGTTACCCCGAGAGCTTACGATATTTAAAACTTGATCAAATTTAGCCGTCAATAAAATCAAGGCTTCTTCCAATGAGTCTATTCGACGATGCATTGCAGATGCAACGTAAAGAGAGGGGGTATTAATTCTATCATTTCCCCTTCCGATCGCAGATTCAATTGCAAAACCGCAAAGACTTCCGGTACTGTTACGCGACAATGATCTTAACTGATCTGCATTTGTATCCGAAAAATTTCGCGTATTAGGCAAAGTCGAATTATTTTGTGACTCTACACGGAGAGAAATCTGTTGCTATTATTGCTTGCAGAATCTTTACAAATTTTATTAGTCACTGCTGAATAGAATTTTAGCTTGAGGTTATAATAGTTTATATACGAAATAATCTATTTAATGTAACGGAGAGTTCGATGCAATAAAAACAAAAAGCAGCTGCTAATTTTGCACGAAATCTTTATTATAAATATAAAGAGAACGTGCTATAAAAGTATTAGATTCTTCTTATAAGAATCGCTCGAATTTCGACTGATTTTCAGGCGGACTTTATACAACACAATCTTACTTGCGTGTACGCACATATAACTCACACACACATATATTTATCTGGATGGTTTCGAGGAACGGAACGCGTACAACTCGGTGACGTTTGCAATAACATAACCTAACAATTTTCACATGTTGCTTATACATTCAAACACGAATAAAAATGCAATAATGTTTAACTAATATACTTACTATTAAATAAATATTATCTTTTTATAACAGCAACAAGTATTAAATACTACATATAATATATAATGTTTTACAGGGCAGAGAAATATCATATATAGAGAGAGAGAGAGAGAGAAATATATGGGTGTGTGAGTTATATGTGCGTATACACAGGTAAGATTGTGTTGTATAAAGTCCGCCTGAAAATCAGTCGGAGTTCGAGCGATTCTTATAAGAAGAATCTAATACTTTTATAGCACGTTCTCTTTGTATTTATAATAAAGATTTCGTGCAAAATTAGCTATTGTCTCTTATGCTTATTGCATTGAAAGTATTTTTACAATAAGTATATGAATCCATGCTAAAAATATAAGAGAAACGTTAAGCAATTTAAGTAATGTGCTCTTTCGAGTAATATTAGCAGCAGATTTCTCTCCGTGTAATGTATTATAATCCTTTCGACCCGGCAAATCTCCGCCCGAAACCAACACGATTGAATCCAAATTTCGTTTTGGAAGAGAAAAGAACATTGACGCCATTGCAAACGAAAGAAAAAAAATTAATCAATTATAATCGAGAAAAAAAAATCTTTCTTTATTTTAACGTCAAGCCAAGTCGAATTCCTATTTTAAAAATTTTTTTTAAATAATTTTCTAGTACATATAATTCAATAATAAAATCTGTAAATCAAAATGAATTAATAAAATAATACAATTTCAAATAATAGTTACGACTATATTTCGTCGTTATATAAGGATCATTATCCGAACAAAATATTCATCTAAAATAATTTTGACAAACATTTATATGTAAAAAAAATGTTGTCAAACAATTGATCTTATTAACGAGATTTCAAATATTCTGACTCGAGACAAGATCACAAAATAATTTTAATTATATGTACAATCAGCTGTTCATTATTGTCAATTATTAAAGAAAAAAAATCAATTTATTTAAGTCAAAATTTTCTTTAGACAACTGATTAGTTAAAAAAAACATTTATGACAGCTGAGCAAGACCATACCGTCAGGAAATAAAAAAAATAAGTTTCTTTAATGTTTAAAAAAAAAATTTTCATTTAGCAAAATTACTAATGACAAGAGCAAGAACTTGAATCATCAGCACTTATACAAAATAATTTTTATAAACGATCAAATATTTTGTTGACAGGAGCAAGATCTTATATCAACAAAACTGAATGAAAAAAAAAATTCAATAAATAAATTTTACTTTGCACAAAAACCCAACAGCAGAGCAAGATCTAACTGTCAAAACAAAAAATTTTATGCAAAATAAGCAATATTAAAGACAAAAAAAATTTCAATTTCTATTTGAAAAAAGCAAAAAAAATCAAGTTTTTATGACAAGAGCAAGATCTTGAATCACAAAAAATACAAATTACTCTTTATAATAAGAGCAACAAAAATTTTGACAGCAAGAGCAAGATCTTGAACTATCAAAACTAAAATTAATACAAAAACTCAAAATCGTTGCGAACATGCATCGAGCCATCGTCAACATAACAACAGTCTTGTATTAACACATCAAAGTTCTCATTGTCAAAATGTAAAGCAAAAAAAATCTCGACAACAAGAACAACAAAATTTTTGACAACAAGAGCAAGATCTTGAATTATCAAAACAAAAATTAATGCAAAAACCAAAAATTGTTGCGAACATGCATCGAGCCATCGTCAACATAACCAATGTTCTGCATTAACACAAACAAAGGTCTTATTGTCAAAATACAAAGCAACAAAAATTTTGACAACAAGAGCAAGATCTTGGATTATCAAAAATAAAATTTAATGCAAAAACTCAAAATTGTTGCGAACATGCATCGAGCCATCGTCAACATAAAAACGCTTTACATTAACACAAACAAAATATTTTGACAACCAGACAAAATTTCAAAATCAAAACTGTTTTTGCCAACAAGAGCAAGATCTTGAATTGACAAAATTCAATAATTTCAATGACAAAATCCTCAAAATTGACTCACGGTCATCGAAATTAAAATCAAAACAAATTTCAGCGAAAATAATCGCCATCAAATACAAAAACAATTTTTCTCGACGGAGCAAGATCCTGTCGAAAATCAAATCAAAAAATAAAAAATGACTCTTTGTTCTACACTTTAAAAACAATTTTCAATAAACAAACAAATTTTTAGCTAAAAACAATACCAAAAATATTTTTTGTTTACAACTAACAGACAAATTTTGTCATTCGACATACCAATTTAATTAAACAAATAAAAATTTTAACACAATAATAATTTTAGTTTAATTAATATACCGTCGACAAATAAATATAAAATAAAATTATCAAAATTCCCAGTTCGTCACTATTCAAAATAAGTTCATAGCTTTGATCCTTCAAGGTCGCTTAGACAATAAATATAAACACAGACCAAATACTCGAACATACAAAATCACAATTTAAACACTTTAATAATTTCATCATTCCAAAATTTTATTTCAAAATTATTAAAGAAAATTTAATCTGCACACAAAATTCAAAATTATTGGCATATATTCAAACAAAATCCAACGTTTCCCCACGTTGGGCGCCAAATGAGACGAATAGATTTTCTTAAAGTCAAATAATAAAATAAAAGTCGAAATAATAAAGAGAAAACCTATCCACATCCAGCGCGACCAGGTTCAAAGTTGCTGAAGCTCTAATTATAATTTTAATATCAAAATACACGCTCGCGGGCGCCAGACAATTTTACAAAATTGACAAAAGAACAAGAAACAATCTCATAGGGAGGGTGGCGTCGGTGAACCTTAATAAAAAATAGATAAATAAAATGAAAGCGACTTCCAGGAACAATTGATTTATTCAATAAACAAAAGAAGATCAGACAATAATCACAAACCTTTTGGATCGAATATCGACTCTCGTTATTGACAAAGGATCACACAATCACACAATATAAAAAAATAAAACGTTCAGCACACTTTTACGTCTAGATCAAGAGTGACGATCTAGAAATTTTTGGCAAGGTGGTAATTGATCGAAATATTGGCGCCCTTATCGAAATTCAGTGATCAGGGGCGAAATCACTAATTATTTAACCCTTACCTTTTTTATTAAGATATTCAATCATTAATTCTCGAACTAACGTCAATAACATATTTTCCCGTTACAAAATATATTCTTTTTTAATTTTTTCAACACTGGGGAGTAATGGCAGCCAATAATGGGAAATTAATGTTTACCGAGAATCGGCCGATGATTAGCTGCCGACGGCCTACCGCGGTTAACCTCCCGACAGTCGGGCCACTATTGTCTGCCAAGAGTAGGCACTGACTATGCCGTCACTGGGCCAGTTTTGGGCCGTTTTTAATTTCGCACTTGGGTTCTTAATCAGCGACCTCAGAAACCCCAGGGTAACGATTTTTAGACGAATACGATAAGTTTTTTCAAAATTCGTCCGCCATATTGGATCCGCCATTTTGAATTTTGAAAAACTGACAGTAAATTCTTAATCAGCAACCCCGAAAACCCCGGGTAACGATTTTTAGACGAATACGATAAGTTTTTTCAAAAGTCGTCCGCCATATTGGATCCGCCATTTTGAATTTTGAAAAACTGACATTGAATTCTTAATCAGCAACCCCGTAAACCCCCGAGTAACCAATTTTTTAAAAATCCATTCATTAATTTGTATGTTAATGTGAATTTTCTTGACACGATTTTAATTCTGTGGATAAATTGTATATAAATAACCATAACTTTTGTAATTTTTAATATTTTGTCTGGCCACTTATGGATGTCTTTACTAGTACCATGAACTTGAAGTTAAAATACTTTTCAGACCTTAAATGAGAAAAAAATGTTGTGTCCAAATTTTCTTGATTTTCGTCCTTCGTTTGTAGAATCACCCATATATATTTATAAACATAAATATTTTTATTTAGCCAAGACTTTTATAATGATATTAAAAATTTGAATAGTTAATTTTTATTAGCTTTTAATACCATTTATATTTTTTTATTTCTTAAACTTATTTATATCATTTTAAAGAAAAGAAATTTTGAAGAAAATTTTTGAGAAAAAAGATATGTATGGAAAAGAAAAAAAAATTGTAATTTTGAAATTTTTTTTAGAAATATTTGTAAATAATAGAATAAAATTATTTTCTAATTTAATCAAAATTAAATTTAATAACCTACAAAATTTTTACATTTGTTTATTACCTTTTTATTATTTTCTGTTAAAACATTGGTAATTATATATCCAATGTCTAGGTACGATAATAGTCGTCCTTATTTTTTTTAAACATTCCGTATTTTAAAAAATTGTTCTCTATAATGCTGGGAGACTCTGTCAACCAAAAAAGGGCGACCCGGTCGCCCCTTTTTGGATGCTCCGCGCGATTACACTATAAGTTGCACTGTTCAACATGCTGCGAGTGACCTGCACTGCCAAAGTTCTTTCCGTGTAATACTATTTTTTTTAAAGTTGTCCGTTTGAGAAATTCTGACCCATTATTAACATGGAACATTATAAATAACATATCTCTAAATATCTATAATATATTTAAAATATAAGTCAATAATGTTAATTATGAGAAACAATTTAAATATTCCTTATGTGTTCTAATATTCCACGCTATCGTTGGAGCCGGACATGAGGTTCAGGAATCTTTAAATTATTCAAGTGGCTAGTTGGTTAGGATGGTTTAGACCAAGATTTGGAGTCTGATTAGGGCAGCTTCCGGTCAGTGAACAGAAATCATGTTTCAAATATAGAACATCTCAGTAAAATTAGGATTAATTTTAACTGACGTTTCGATTTCAATATAGTATCTCTAATTCTAAAATTGAAAACTGAATTTTTATTTAAATATTTACTCAGTTTTTAATAAGCACAAAGTCAACTTTTATAAATTCAAATTGCTAAAACTATATTAGTTCATAACTGTTGATGTTATTTTTGTTTTAATATAATTAGAAACAATGGAATTTATATATAATACACAACCGATATGGTACATTTGAGAAACTGTTGTGAATAGTTTATAAGATTTTTATGACGATATAAATAGGATTGAAATATAAAAAATTAATTTCTCATATTGCGAAAATTCGTTTTCTATATATATATATATATATATATATATATAAATTGTAACTAATGAAATCTTGAATTTTTATTATAAAAAAATAATTTATAATTTTAAATACAATATTCTGACTAGTTGATAATTGAAGAAAATTATATTTTTCATCAAAATTTTACTTAGAGAGGTAAGTTTTTTAATATTATAGGTCAAATTATAATCAATCTTAAAATTGACTTGTAAATTAACGTACTTCCATACTAATATATTCAAAACTCTTCTCAATTCAGCGAGTAAAAATATTCTCAATCAATTTCTGATTCACGTTGAAATCGTGGTAACGAACCAAACGTTTTAATTATTTAATGAAAACTGGAATTATGCCCCTTTTAGAAGCAAGTCGAGATCCTTTATTATTAAATGCCATCGTATATTTGAAGATGAAAAATATTTTTCGAGAGCAGGAAGTGAGTTTTTTTCCGTGGCAGCCGGAGCAACGGAAATGAATGAGAGACAACCTGATGAACTCGTTACTTATTCATAATGTACTTCCGTTTCGCGACGATTTAAGTAAATGTAATCTATTCGTACATATACATATAAATTTAACAAAAGTAAAAAGCGTATATATATATATGCACTTTACTTTTGTTAAATTTCTATTGCAATTATATTCCAGAAAAAATATCCGGATGACAAAGTCTGATCAAATTTAAAAATTTACGGTACGATTAAAATTTCCTTAATTGAGCCAGCGCATACAATAACAGCAAGTGCGCTCGGGCTGTCTTTCCCAATCGCTGTATCTACTTCAAATTGCGAGGTGGGGACTAAATCTGGCCAATAAGGAGACTAGATTTTTTTCTCTTTTTCTCCTCTCAAAGTAGATATTGCGGTTGGGAAAGTCAGACCGAGCGCACTTGCTGTTATTGCACGCGCGGGCTCAATTATCGATAAATAATTGAGCCCGCGCGTGCAATAACAGCAAGTGCGCTCGGTCTGACTTTCCTAACCGCAATATCTACTTTGAGAGGAGTAAAAGAGGAAAAAATCTAGTCTCCTTATTGGACAGATTTAGTCCTCACCTCGCAATTTGAAGTAGATACAGCGATTGGGAAAGACAGCCCGAGCGCACTTGCTGTTATTGTACGCGCGGGCTCAATTATACCTATACTTTTAAAAAGTAGAGAAATATTGATTAATTTGAAAAAAATTTTGCAAAAATAAATTCTTTCAATGAAAATCTAATTTCAGAATAATTTCATGACTCCAATAATCTTAGCACGAAATTGACTTTCGTACAAAATTGACTTCTACATTTTAATTTGATAGTAATTAAAAACCAAGGATTAATAGACGCTGGAAGGGTTTTGCTCGGTAGCTGACCAAACCTTAACTAAGTTTCTTGGCCCCGAAGGGCAACTGACCAAAAGTTTTCGTGCACACAATTATAAGGGTTCGATGCTCATTTATCATATTCTATAAATTAGTATGTAATTGTAATTATTCCGCTTGATTAATCTTTATAATTAGACCATCCTTAGATGAACAAGTTTCAAGTAATATTCGATAAGATTAAAGATTAAAAAATTTATGTTAAATTCTTGTTATGAAAAAAAATATTAATGAACCATTATAATATAATTTACAGTCTTTGTATATTAAAATAATTATCTTAATAAATATATAATAATATGAGGTAAATATGTAAATATACAAACATAGTGTAGTATTTCATTCTCATATTTTCTTATAGCGATAGATGAACATTTCTATCTTCTAAATATAAATTTAATAATTATATGTACTTATAAAATCCTTCGATGGATTATTTTAATCCTTTTTCAAAATTAAAGCAATAAAACTTCAAAAGTCATTGTAATTTAAATAATCTACTCATCGGTGCACAAAAGATCCAAAAGCCGAAAACGTGGCTAAAAGTCGGAAAATTTTTTTTTATTTAGAGACTTTTAATATCTTACATGATATGTTCAATTCAATATTCTCATATTATGAACGTGCATCACTAGTTAAAACTATTTTAGTTAACAATTTTAACTAAAGAATCAATTTTTGTGATTTGGTTCTTTGGTAATTTAGTAATCGTTATTTGGTTCTATTTTAATACCAAAATCAGCTCTAATTTAAAACCTTTTTTTACAACGTAATGAATCATCTGCAACCCACTATTACCATTTTGAATCAAATTCGGGATGTAATTCATACCTTCGATCAATTTAACTAATATGTCTGAATTTGTTCCTCTCGTAATAAAGTTGCGTTATAGGTAATATTTAGAGTT
Source organism: Leptopilina syphax (assembly GCA_032872505.1). Taxonomy (NCBI): domain Eukaryota; kingdom Metazoa; phylum Arthropoda; class Insecta; order Hymenoptera; family Figitidae; genus Leptopilina; species Leptopilina syphax. The sequence continues at coordinate 16,847,444 of CM065469.1, read as the reverse complement.
GTGCAAAAAGCTCGATCGAGTATTTCAAGCTTTTCGTTTTTCTAGCAGAGCTGAGCAGAATCAATCCGAACTTGAACCAAATTCCATCCGACACGTGCAGTATTAAACCTAAAATAATTTTGAGTACTTGAATTTTTCGAGCACTCAAATATTTTTGAGTAACTAAAACTCGAGCCTGGCTCGAGCTCAACCATGCTATTCGAGCTTTTTGCACACCTCTAGTAATATTGTTTTTCCCAAAAATCAGTAGAGTTTGTATATTGTATTTCCCGCAAAGTCGGAGGTTTTTATTTTATTCCCAAAATAAATTTGTCGATTTGTTGAATTGAATAATTAAAGTGTATTTATAACGTGAAAATCGTAAAGTGAAATATTAGAAAATAATAGATTAAATAGTTAAAAATATTGAATCGAAATTATCGTATGAAATGATTTTGGATTTTATTTCAAAGCAATAAATACTCATTTTTTTATTCTCTTGTGACTCTTTAAGTATTAAAAATCGATTTGAATTTAACAATTTTAATTTACAATATTGTTGGAACAAATTGTTCTTTAATTTCTTCTTCTTTAAATTTGTTCTATAAAATCAAAATTTTTTTTGACTTCTCTGTCCGCCATATTGGAGCCACATTTTTGACATTTTGGAACCACCGAGTAGATTATTAAAACAATGAATTTTTCTTTAAAATGAACAATTTAACTTTACCATTCACAGATACCATAAATCAGATAAATACTAAATCTTAAGGAATACAGAAAACTTGACCGTAATATTTAATCGACCAATGCAATATCTCCAATTAAAATTAATTTAAAAATACAATTTTAAAACAATGAATTAATTTGCTTTCTTGACATGAATTCAGTTAAAACAGTATTTTATCACACTTACTCATCCAGCTATAAAACAGATCACGGTGCGCCTTAACTAAATAATAAAACTAAAATAATCTGTGGAGAGATTTTCAAATAAATCCACTTTGAACATTTTTGCGCACGAAGTACGTTATTTTGGAAAATATGGCATTGTTTATTTATATGAATAGAAAGGAAAAAATTATATAATCATAATTTTTAAGTGGTAATTCTATTAAACTTTTATTATTTTAACACTTTAGTACTAATAAAATATAAAAATGTAACATAATTTAATTATAATTACATCAATTTAAACATGTGAAGCATTATATCTACAAACAGCGCTGAAAAGGTGTTTAGGATAATCCGGGTGATTTTTTTATATGGGAGAAAAATAACTAAATTTTCTATTTTTTAAATAATGATTATTTTATATGGCAAAATTAATCATTTTTAAATAATTAATTTCTATAAACCCTCGTTCGGTTGTATTTCAACTTATTTGTTTTTATTTATTTAAATATTTATTTATATCAAATATGCAATTATTTTTCATAATTAATTATTTTAAATTGCTCTCTAAATCTGAATTTGTAGTTTTCTACTAATGAAATAGTGCGAATTCGTTTACCAATCAAATAAGTAACTGTTTCTTTCCAATGTTTAGTAGTTTTTTACTAATTGCTAGTAGGAAATTACTAATTCAATTAGTAGAACGTATTTTTTACTATTTCAAATTAGTAGGGGAGAGGGCCCCAAGGTGGTCAGGGCCCTAAGGTGGTCACCCTAAGAAAATTTTTGTATATTAGTTAGTATCTTCAAATGTTTTTTGTTATTGTTATTATTTGAGAAGACAAAGATTTTAGTAAAGTTTTGAGGTAAATAGTCGTATGAGTCTCTTTGTAACGTGAACGTCGTAAAATTTCTATTTTTAAATGATCGAGAAATTTTTTTCTCAGGGTGTTAAAATCATCGAAATCATCATTTTGAATTAGTAAAAATCGTTATAATTATCTTTATATATCGTACAATAAGATTCTAAATGAATATAATTAATATTGTGCTTTACAAAATTTTTTCATTAACGTTTAAAAAATTGTGTCTTGGCCCAAAGGTGGACACTTTTTTGGCCTCAAGGTGGTCACTTTTGATTTTTTATGAAAATGTGTTTATACGCTATATTTATCAACATTTATTACTGTGAATGTGAATTTTATCAATTTTTAAGTTTTATGATGAATAATAATGAAATAGAATTATTTTCAAAATTTTACCTGTCTAATACATACACAAAAACTATCATTTTTGACGAAAGGACAAAGTGCAAAAAAAAATATGTAATATGCTTCTGTGATCCTGAAAAACAATTAATATTAAATAAACAACTTAATAATACGTTTTTTACATTTTTTTAAAAACTTTTTTAGTGAATTTTTGTATGGTGACCATCTTGGGGCCACTTTTTTAAAAGTCGAATTTTCAACTTTTTTTAAAAAGTGCAATAATTTTTTTTTTATTAATGAAATGAAAAAAACTTTATGATAGAAAGTTAGGTAATAAGATAGAGTTTCAAACGCCGTATTATTGGCCTTTATATATAATTCCATTTGAAATCTACAGTCATTCAAAAGATGGGTGACCACCTTAGGGCCCTCTCCCCTAAATTTTCTACTAATAATTACTTTAAAAAACTACTAAAAATTAGTAAAAACAGTTAGTCATTCAATTGGTCAACAAATTCGCACTATTTCATTAGTAGAAAACTACAAATTCAGATTTAGAGAGTAAATTAAAATAATTAATTATGAAAAATAATTGCATATTTGATATAAATAAATATTTAAATAAATGAAAACAAATAAGTTGAAATACAACCAAACGAGGGTTTATAGAATTTAATTATTTGAAAATGTTTAATTTTGCCATAAAAAATAAACATTATTTAAAAATAGAAAAATTTAGTTATTTCTCTCCCATATAAAAAATCTTCATATGGAGTCCGTACATTTTGATTTCCTAAAGTCTTCCTGGAAAATGAATAAGGTTGCTGCGAATCACCCAAATTATCCTAAACACCTTTTCAGCGCTGTTTGTAGATATAATGCTTTACATGTTTAAATTGATGTAATTATAATTAAATTATGTTACAATTTTATATTTTATTAGTACTTGATACCGGTCACATGTATGTGAAAATTCCGCGAAAGAAAAACACCACTGCACAAGTTGAGAACCCTTCTTTTGAAGGTCTCAACTTCTTGAAAATGTGGTATCTTCCCTTGGGTTGTCTTTTTCGACATCGACATGTAGAAAAAATTGGTCTAGCTGGGCCTTACTCGTCGATTTCCCTGACCGCGCGCCTTTTTCTGTCTTTTCTATCTCTGTCTCTCTCTACTCTACGTTTCCGCTTTTCCTCTTTCGCATTCCTCCCCAGCAAAGATTCAAAGGGCCCAGCAGCCACTTTATCTATATATATATATATATATATATATATATATATATATATATATATATATATATATATATATATATATATATATATATATATATATATATATATATATATATATATATATATATATATATATATATATATATATGTATATACATTTCGAATTACAATTCGTTTTAAATTTTAAAAATCAAATGGATATATTTTAATAATGATTTAATAATCATTGATACTTATACTTATATTGTTTTACTAAGAATTAGTTTAACAATATTTGACTGCCCAAGTAAAAAAATCTGCATAAAGTATGCAGACATTCCGCAGACTTTGAGCAAAATCCTGTCTGCAGACAGTATGCTGAAAGTCTGCAGATATACTGTTGTAATTCTGGTCATTTAAAAGACTATAAACAACAATTATTTATTGAAAACTAGTAGATTTATGATTATCCTGCACAGAAAAATGAACAATTTAAGATGTTGATGTTTAAGCGATGTCTTGAAACACACTCTCACAACAAAAGGATATCCTAGGCGATATCCTAGAGACTGTCGGTTTGGATATCCTAGGCACATCTTCAGGATATCTAAGGATATGCATAATATATCCTCTGGACATACAAAAAATATACTAAGAACATCTCTAGGATATCCCAATGACATCCTTGCATCAATCCTAAGCTATCCTTAGAATATCATCTCGATGCACATAAAGTAACTCTAGAAATTAAGATACTTATTCAATAAATTTAATAAGTTATTAAAAATGTCACTAAATATCTATAATATATTTAAAATATAAATAAAAAATGTTGATATTTTTTCACATTGAGTCTGAACGTTCTAGAAATATTCTTAGGACATTCTAGAGATATTTTTATAATATCCTGAGGATATCCTGGAGATATCGTCACGATAACCTGAGGATATCCTAGGACGTCCTAGGGATATCCTTAAAATATCATACAAATCGTCGGTTTGGATATCCCATGGATAACCTTTGCATATACTAGGATATCATATGGACTTTGGTATATCATACTTTTACTTAGGACGTCATAAGGATATCCTTTTGTTGTGAGGGTCTGTTTTAAGACATCGATTTAACATCAACATCATAAATTGTTCATTTTTCTGTGCAGGATAATCATAAATCTATTAGTTTTCAATAAATAATTGTTGTTTATAGTACTTTAAACGACCAGAATTATAACAGAATACCTGCAGACTTTCAGCATACACGGAGAGAAGTTTGAACCTTGTTTGTTTGTTTTGTAACCTAAAATCACGGTGTGATCAGAGTTTTAGACGATGATTGGAAACTCAACCTAGTTTTCGACAAGATGTAGCGCTCTCTGACGGTGACTGTCACCGCCACTTGCGATTCGTGAATGGAAAAACTCTGTGAGATCACTAAGATTTACAGTGATCTTCCCCCTCTTTTAACCTTCTGAATTAGACACTGTCTTTTATGGTTCAAAGTTCTCTCCGTGTACTGTCTGCAGACAGGAGTCTGATTAAAGTCTGTGGAATGTCTGCAGACTTTCTGCAGATTTTTTTACTTGGGTGATTAAGTATAAATATTATTATTGTTATTATTATACTTATTATTATATTAGTGTTGTTATTATTAATACTGTTAATATTATCAACACTATTATGTTTTATTGAATTGCTGTTTATTTTATTAATTTAATGTTAATTGTTTTTTCCTTTGAGAAATAATTCTTTTAATGTTTAAAAAATAATAATTTTATTATTAATACGTTTATATTATCCTGAGTATTAATTCTGATTATTGTTTAATTAATACATGAATTAGTATTAATTAAATAATTAATAAATCAATAACAAATTAAATAAAGAGATAAATATATTCTTTTATTTATAATATAATTAAACAACGTTATGCAAATTATATGCATTATTATGTCTGAATTAGGGTAATATTAATGTAAAATTAGATTTTTAAGTTTAATTAAGTTTATTTTATATTTTAATATTAATTTTAGTTATTTGGAAGCTGACTAGCAAGTTCGTCTCTTGTTATCCCTCTTACATGTATAAAAAATCTTCCCCTTCCGAGAGGCAGATTTTTTATGCATAGAGTTATTAAGTATAAAAGGCGACGAAAATGCCCAGTCAGGGAGTCACTTCGCCGCCAACCCTTGTAACGGAACTACATCCGTAGTCCTCCTAAATAAAATTCTAAAAGTTCAACTTAACAGTTGTCTCTTTTCTTTTACCTACACTACTCTACGCAAGTCCCCAAGTACTTTTACCGTGCACACTGGCCTTGGCATACGGGATTTATTTCCTGACTTTGCCGGCGCGTGAGTCGGTATTTTCGTATTTGAACCCTTACACCCACAAACGTTTAAACCCCAATCTAACACCACACTGATCGTAGCCATACGGGAATTAATTTTCCTTGCTTGTCTCAATGCGTGAGGTGGACGAAAGGGACGACCGTTTTTGGGGTTAATGGGTCTGACGTCATAGAGAGTTTGCCACTTTGACAGAGTCGGGCGGGATTTGTTTCCTGTTTCTGTGCACTGTGCGAGAGGCAGAATCTCATGGCGACAGTAGTATGATAATTGTGTAAACTATACTTTCACTGCACTATATGCATTTAATTTTGGACTAATCTGAATTTTATTATTAACAATAATTAATTAAATTTGAACTTTTAAACTTTGGTTAAATTCAAACTTCCCTTAGAAGTGAACCATTAACCAGCATCGAATTACAAATTTATTAATTAATTATTTGTAATTGCACATTTCCAACACCAGAAATGTCAACAAACCATCCTAACCTTCAAGTTTGTTTACGTTCGTGTGTTTAAATTCCTCCTCGATTTGACGCTTGCTAAAGGCCTAAGCACAATAGGTTCGCGAAAGTCGTTCGCGAACGCAAAGCATGAGTTAGAAAAGGACAGAGATATATTTGTGTCCTTGTCTATCTCATGCGTCTCGTTCGCGAACGACTTTCGCGAATCTATTGTGCGTTGGACTTAAGCTAACCTCAAATTTGGTCTGCTTCTGAGCATTTAAATTTCCTCAAGGCATCCTCGCCAATCTCGATAGTACCCCGTCGACTATCGATTATCGACTATCGAACATCGAGAGATCGATATATTGCTGACGTCACGGTTTAACGCCGGCTACGGAGAAGCTGCCTTCCCCTAAGGTTGAGTCCACAATAGGTACTTTTCTTAAAGCGATGTAGCGATGCATACCCTCTACATCGATTTCCATTGTTCGAACAATAGAAATCAATGTAGAGGGTATGCATCGCTTTAAGAAAAGTGCCTATTGTGGACTCAACCTAGGGCCCAGCTACTCTGATGTCACTGTCGCACTACGAAGGTGCTACACGGAAAAAATTTTGGTGCACCAGTCGTTCCTACTAGTGCACGAGCTATACCAAACCGCAGGACGAATGTTGTCCTAGCGCTTAGGGCGGTATTCATAGTCGATACTTATTTCTTAAGCAGGGACTTAAGCTGCCACCTAGATTCATAGTCGTGCAATGAGCATTGCCTTAAGCCGCAACTTAAGCATTTGCTTGGAAAAGTAAATTGTTCGATTTTGAGATGCATAGTCCCATCTTAAGAACGCCAAGTATTCATAGTCAAATAAGATGAACTTATTTGACATTGCCGGTGAACTTATTTGAACGAATTGAGGTTATGATTTTAAGTCAACGTTTTACATGACTTAAGCAATTACTTATTGTCTTTTTATAAATATTTATAATAAAAATAAAAAGATTTGTGATTAAAAACAATTTAATAATAATTAAAATTTAATAATTTAAAAAAAAGGTTCAAAATTTATCAAATTTTCACGAGAAATAAAAAGTATTTTTTTTCATCGAAATGTTGAAAAAACATTTCGATTTGGCCTTAAGAATGTGTCTACCAAATAAATGCATCCACACACATACATCTGGAGAATTTGTTCCCTATGTTGAAATATTTATATATACACTATACTTGAAAATTTGTAAAAATAATTGATTCTTAGAAAATCGACACCCTATATGAGGAAATAAAACTGTTAATATTAAATAATTATTAAAAAAATATTTTTAAAAATTTTGTAGTTCCAAACGAAAGTTAATTGTTTCACCCCTTTTGTATGCACTCTTGATTCATTGGTTTAGGAAAAAAAGATTTTGTTCAAAAAGTTGCAAAAAATTCTTTTTACAATAACTTTTTTTAAACAAAATTTTTTCTGTCGTTTGTTGGCGTTTAATAGAGACAATGACCAAATAAAAATTTTTTTTTCATTTCGATTATAAAAATACTCCTTATTTTCTGTGAAATTTCACTGATTCTGACTCAGAATAATTTTTTTAGAAACAATATAATAATAGTTGAAATAATTTTTTCTATCTTTTAATACAGAAAAATTTAGAATCTAAATATAATATTTCGTTAGGAATAAAGAATATTTCAATTTTTCATCATTCTGGTAGTCATTTCTTGTATCCTTTTATTTTATAACTTTTTTCCTAAAAATATTAAAATATGCATATTTTTAAGTTTTTTGACCCCCCTCCTCTCCATTATAAGATATTTTATGTGCATTAGCGTCATTTTTTCTAATGAATATAAGCTATCTACCATCGCTTATTGGTAGATACAAGAGAATATTGACGGAAAAAGCCGAACGCTCAATAAGATCATCTTAAGCATTTGCTTGGTCAAGCAATTCTTAAGGTGCATTTCCTTTACCAAGCAGTTGCTTATTTTTGACTATGAATACATACGGTCTTAAGCTCGACTCATTCGAATAAGACCGACTTGATCAAGCAAAGCTTAAGTCCTTGCTTAAGTCGGGACTATGAATACCGCCCTTAGTATAGCAGACGTATCGTTTTGTGACAGCAGGCGCACCCTTTTGGTGAGCCCTCTGCATTATTTAAAAGAGCAGACGATATACTACACCTATACGGATAACATACGTCCCATTTTCGTGCATCTGACGCGCCAAAACGAGATAACAGTGCGCCGAACTACTGGCACAACAGCTGTACTATAGGCAGCGCAAATGATGCACCAAAATTTTTTCCGTGTACATAAGTATCGAACGCCGAGGCGTTATTTATTTTCTCCCGATACGAAATATCAATCCGTTCTTTGCCCTGTCCCTTCCCTTCACACGGTGACCGGTAACATACTAAAATGTTAAAATAATAAAAGTTTAATAGAATTACCACTTAAAAATTATTATTATATAATTTTTTCCTTTCTATTCATATATATAAACAATGCCATATTTTCCAAAATATCGTACTTCGTGCGCAAAAATGTTCAAAGTGGATTTATTTAAAAATCTCTCCACAGATTATTTTAGTTTTTTGATTTTTCTCATCTATGAACATTGTAAATTCAGAAACTCTACTAATTTTTTAGGTATAAGACCTTTTTATTTAAATTTAGTTAAGGCGCACCGTGAGATATGAACAATCTTTTATTTTTAAAATACCGACAGATCTTTGAGCTCCTCTTTCTCTCAATAAAGCTTCAATTTTTGAATGGAATGTAGTTACATTCCATTCAAAAATTGAAGCTTTATTGAGAGAAAGACATACATAATAATTAGACTGGATTTTTATTCCTCGTTGACCTCTACGTCTCGTAATTGACACAATTTTGTTATGTTGTCTGCTGTCTCCCAAGTCGGGATTTTAATTTAACTACATCCACGATTGCTTTTGTTGCTTGCTCTTTCTCCTTGACCATTGTATTTTTAACCTTTTCTAGAAAATCTCGGGCTTTAAGTCCATCCTTCCTCTTATTACTTATTACATGATAAAATTTATTTTTGTGGTATCAACAAACATTTGAGATTCTAAAAATCGTAAATTTCACACATTTGCATCCGTTGATGTCGTTAAGTTAATTAACCTTAATTATTTTTCAAATTAATGTTAAGTCGTTGGAAATATTTGTATTTCTCTTTAAGAGCTACTAAAATTGTGGTGTCAGTAGGTTGCTTTTTCTTTCACACACAAAAATGGAAGGTAAATTCTCGAATGAGTGTATTTTTCACAATTGCAATAATTTAACGTAAAGAACCATTCTGTCAAATTAGATTCGTATATAAATATAACCCACGTTGCATTTCTTGGCATGTTAGTTTAAGGGGTTGCCGTACAATCTCAAGCGACCCCATAAAATTTGATGTACGGATTCTGGCGCGACGTATAAAAGCAGTTCTCGTGGAGATTTGTGTCCGCCGGCATTAGAAACAAAAGCTGCACAAACGAGAAGTTACGAGTCGCACTTTATGCTTTCTCTCTTTCCAATTTTCTGCTTTGGCATCCGCAGGTTTGTCTCACCGGTTGTATCATGACGGATGCCTTATTGTTTGTTAACTGTTCGCATCCCAACTTGTCTTCAAACTCAAAAACTTTAATATCTTTTGTGCGTGTGCCACAATTCGCGATTGTATATAACATCGTTTACTTGAGACCGTCTCCCAAATATAAGCAATCCTTTAACGACCACATCCATTGCCTTTTGATAACTATTATCTTGATATAACAATGGAAAGTATTTCAATTTATCATTCGACATTAATTTCGCTTAAGTCAACAATTCCAGTACCCAATATGTATATACATAGGGGAACATAGTCGAGGTCGGCCACCTTTTTGACTTTTGTTTATAACTTTTTTTTAAAAATGAATTTGGACAATTGAAGTATATGGTTGGAAAGTCCTGTTTAATAGGAACATCTTTTCTGTACAAAGTAAATTGATTGGTTTTAAAATGAAAAAGTTATAAAGATAATAATAATAATAATAAAACTTGTTCCAATTTCAATTACTACCAGTCGAAAGAGTGTCAAAAAAGGAGTCAGAAACTGTTTTAGTCGTTTCATTAGAGGTTGCGGCAAGGGGTGAAAAGTAACATTGAAATTTTAAATTAGCGTTTTTAGAAGTTTAACGATCGTTTTTTCAGTCTATAATAAAATTTGTTCCCGTTTTAATTACTACCATTGGAAAGAGCATAAAAAAAGGAGTCAGAAACTGTTTTAGTCGTTTCATTAGAGGTTGCGGCAAGGGGTAAATAGTAACATTGAAATTTTAAATTAGCTGTTTTTCAAAGTTTAACGATCGTTTTTTCAGTCTATAATAAAACTTGTTCCAATTTCAATTACTACCGGTCGAAAGAGTGTCAAAAAAGGAGTCAGAAACTGTTTTAGTCGTTTCATTAGAGGTTGCGGCAAGGGGTAAAAAGTAACATTGAAATTTTAAATTAGCTGTTTTTCAAAGTTTAACGATCGTTTTTTCAGTCTATAATAAAATTTGTTCCCGTTTCAATTACTACCATTGGAAAAAGCATAAAAAAAGGAGTCAGAAACTGTTTTAGTCGTTTCATTAGAGGTTGCTGCAAGGGGTAAGTAGTAACATTGAAATTTTAAATTAGCTGTTTTTCAAAGTTTAACGATCGTTTTTTCAGTCTATAATAAAATTTGTTCCAATTTCTATTAATACCAGTCGACAGAGTGTCAAAAAAGGAGTCAGAAACTGTTTTAGTCGTTTCATTAGAGGTTGCGGCAAGGGGTAAAAAGTAACATTGAAATTTTAAATTAGCTGTTTTTCAAAGTTTAACGATCGTTTTTTCAGTCTATAATAAAATTTGTTCCAATTTCAATTACTACCAGTCGAAAGAGTGTCAAAAAAGGAGTCAGAAACTGTTTTAGTCGTTTCATTAGAGGTTTCGGCAAGGGTGAAAAGTAACATTGAAATTTTAAATTAGCTGTTTTTCAAAGTTTAACGATCGTTTTTTCAGTCTATAATAAAATTTGTTCCAGTTTTAAATACTACCATTCGAAAGAGCATAAAAAAAGTAGTCAGAAACTGTTTTAGTCGTTTCAGTAGAGGTTGCGGCAAAGGGTAAAAAGTAACATTGAAATTTTAAATTAGCGTTTTTAGAAGTTTAACGATCGTTTTTTCAGTCTATAATAAAATTTGTTCCCGTTTCAATTACTACCATTGGAAAGAGCATAAAAAAAAGGAGTTAGAAACTGTTTTAGTCGTTTCATTAGAGGTTGCGGCAAGGGGTAAAAAGTAACATTGAAATTTTAAATTAGCTGTTTTTCAAAGTTTAACGATCGTTTTTTCAGTCTATAATAAAATTTGTTCCAATTTCTATTAATACCAGTCGACAGAGTGTCAAAAAAGGAGTCAGAAACTGTTTTAGTCGTTTCATTAGAGGTTGCGGCAAGGGGTAAATAGTAACATTGAAATTTTAAATTAGCGTTTTTAGAAGTTTAACGATCGTTTTTTTCAGTCTATAATAAAATTTGTTCCAATTTCTATTAATACCAGTCGACAGAGTGTCAAAAAAGGAGTCAGAAACTGTTTTAGTCGTTTCATTAGAGGTTGCGGCAAGGGGTAAATAGTAACATTGAAATTTTAAATTAGCTGTTTTAAAAAGTTTAACTATCGTTTTTTCAGTCTATAATAAAATTTGTTCCCGTTTTAAATACTACCATTCGAAAGAGCATTAAAAAAGGAGTCAGAAACTGTTTTAGTCGTTTCATTAGAGGTTGCGGCAAGGGGTAAATAGTAACATTGAAATTTTAAATTAGCTGTTTTTCAAAGTTTAACGATCGTTTTTTCAGTCTATAATAAAATTTGTTCCAATTTTAATTAATACCAGTCGACAGAGTGTCAAAAAAGGAGTCAGAAACTGTTTTAGTCGTTTCATTAGAGGTTGTGGCAAGGGGTAAAAAGTAACATTGAAATTTTAAATTAGCTGTTTTTCAAAGTTTAACGATCATTGTTTCAGTCTGTAATAAAATTTGTTCCAATTTCAATTACTACCAGTCGAAAGAGTGTTTAACGAAAAGTTTAACGATCGTGTTTTCGGTCTATAATAAAATTTGTTCCCGTTTTAAATACTGCCATTCGAAAGAGCATAAAAAAAGGAGTCAGAAACTGTTTTAGTCGTTTCATTAGAGGTTGCGGCAAGGGGTAAATAGTAACATTGAAATTTTAAATTAGCGTTTTTCAAAGTTTAACGATCGTTTTTTCAGTCTATAATAAAATTTGTTCCAATTTCAATTACTACTAGTCGAAAGAGTGTCAAAAAAGGAGTATATTATTATTATTATATTATTATTATTATTAATATTTATTATGCACGGTTAGAATAAATAGTAAATATTATATATAAAAAATATGTGGAAAATATGATAGTATTTTTAAATTTTGTATCATACGTGAAAAAAGTTTATATTCTTTTTAACATTTAACAACATTTTTATTCATTTCATTGTAATTTAATTTTTGCGCTACAAATTTATTTAGATTTTTTTATATCTACGTTTAATTAATAATAATATTTTTATAATTCTACAATAAAATAAATAAAAATATCATTGTCGATTACGTGACGATTACTGAAAAATACCGTTTAACACTGTTTAATAAACTTCAGTCGCGAATATAAATGAAAACACCTCTATCACCACTGGCTTAGTACTCAGACGATTGTTCGGCGTAGTTTAGCCGAGCCTCGACAATTAGTGCTGGCGCAGTGCAGAATTTTTGTTTCGCCAAAGCTGAGTATAGAAAAATTGTTCACAACGCTCTTTGCCAACATTGCCTTTTTGACATAAACTTGAAAAAAATTATAAAAAAAGTTTATAAATGTTAATAAATATAAATTTATTAAAAAAAATTAATATTTTACTTTTCAGTTATTTATTTTTTATTTTTATTAAATTAAATAATAACAAGTTAACATAATTGTATAATTTTGTAAATAATAAATTATTTAAACAAATTAAAATTATAAAAAATTACCACGTAATTTAAGAATTACGTAAAATGTTAAATGCAATAAGTAAAGTAATTTAATTATTAAAAATTTAGTTTAATTTATTTTATTTCAATTTATTATTTCTAATGTATCTCTATTTTTTTCTCATCTTTGACTCAATAATTGTATGTCTGAATGATACTGAGATATTAATACTTTTCTGTACACATGTGTCGTTAGCATAGTGGTTAGAGCGTTAGTCTGTTAGTCCGTAGGTCGTATGTTCGATTCCCCTCGTGAGCAATTTTGTTTATTTTCATAGGTTTGCGATATTTCTAGATTCCAATCATTAGGTACTAAAATATAAAAATCTAATGCACACTTACTGTAATTGTTTATTATTTAATTTTTAAATGTTATAAACAATTTTTTTCTACTTTATTTACTGTATCTATTATTGGTCTCCATCTTTAATACATTTTCTTTAAGAAGAGAAATTTTATTTTATGAATAATAACTATTTATTAATATTATTTACCATTTTGTGGTTAAATTATTTATAATTATTAATTTACGACTAATTAATAACAATACGGCATTTATTGCGTCAATATTCTCAGCCAGCACTGGCCCAGTGCTGCGCCAGCGCTGTCTGGCAGCACTGGCAGGCAATACTTCGCCAGCGTTAGACAGCGTTATCATCCCAGACTTATGCCAGTGCTGTCTGTCAGCGTAGCTGCCAGTATTGCCAGTGCTGGCGCAGTAGGGGAGACCGGGGCGTAATGGCTAAGGGGCGTAATGAATAATTGTAATTTGTTTAGAAACCGTAATTTGTAATAATTTCGCACAATAAACAAGTTATTGTACTTGGTATACTGCAAGTTTGTCGGAAGTTTCATTAATATTTATTCATTATTGTAAGAAATATAGTAGAAAAACTATTTTTGACATACGAAAGTAACTTTTCAAAATTTTCGTTTTTTCGTTCTATTTTTTTCAAAAATAGCTTTAAAAAAACTGAAATGAGGTTTCGATCTTGACACGTTTGTTTTTAAGGGACAATTCGAGATTTTTGATTCACACTTCCGGTATTGTTAAAAAAACCAAATATTTGCCGAGTACCCCCGGGGCGTGATGGCTAGTTTTTCCCGGGGCGTGTTGGCTAATGCAATACGCTATGTATAAAGAGCAACCTACCATATCGGCGAAGTGTAGGTTTGTTTTAGCGGTTACTTGTCACTTAGTTTAAGTATGTTTAGGTGTTTTTATCAAAATTTTTAAGTTTTGGTCTAAAATTTACAAATAGTAGATTTCAAGCTACGATTATTAAGAGAAATTACAAAAAAAAAATAAAGAGAGTGCCAATATCACAGATTATTATTGAAAAAGCGATAAGAGAAGTATTGCTAAATAAAAATTGCACTCACGGAATACCCAGGAACCTTAATTTACAATATACAATAAGATTGGAAACTGTAGATAATAATTAGAAATCATTATTCATTACGCCCCGGCTCGGGCCGTATTTTGGAGCTCTGCATTGCTCCAGAAAAACTGTTCTAGAACATCACCCACTGCTTCTAATTCAGTTTTAAAGCCCTATCGTTTGGTAATAAGCATAATGGAAACAAATTCTAATAATTACTCAAAAAGCCATCGTTAACGTTTAAAAACTGTATTTCAAAGATTTACTGCTCCTTTTTACCCCTTTCCGAAACATCTTTTGAAATATCACGGACTGTTCTTGACTTACTCTTTGACGCTCTATTAATTGTCAATAAGCATAATGGAAACAAATTTTAGTAATTAGTCAAAAAGCCATCGGTAATGTTTAAAAACTGTTATTCGAAGATTTAATGTTACTTTTTACCCCTTGCCGCAACCTCTAATAAAACGACTAAAATAGTTTCTGACTCCTGTTTTTATGCTCTTTCGAATGGTAGTAATTAAAACGGGAACAAATTTTATTATAGACTGAAAAAACGATCGTTAAACTTTGAAAAACAGCTAATTTAAAATTTCAATGTTACTTTTTACCCCTTGCCACAACCTCTAATGAAACGACTAAAACAGTTTCTGACTCCTTTTTTTATGCTCTTTCGAATGGTAGTAATTAAAATTGGAACAAATTTAATTATAGACTGGAAAAACAATAGGTATACTCTAAAGAAGGCTAAATTAAAATTTCAGAGTTACTATTTACCCCTTGCCGCAACCTCTAATGAAACGACTAAAACAGTTTCTGACTCCTTTTTTTTATGCTCTTTCCAATGGTAGTAATTGAAACGGGAACAAATTTTATTATAGACTGAAAAAACGATCGTTAAACTTTGAAAAACAGCTAATTTAAAATTTCAATGTTACTATTTACCCCTTGCCGCAACCTCTAATGAAACGACTATAACAGTTTCTGGCTCCTTTTTTGACACTCTCTCGACTGGTAGCAATTGAAATTGGAACAAATTTTATTATAGACTGAAAAATCGATCGTTAAACTTTGAAAAACAGCTAATTTAAAATTTCAGAGTTACTTTTTACCCCTTGCCGCAACCCCTAATAAAACGAAGAAAACAGTTTCTGACTCCTTTTTTTATGCTCTTTCGAATGGTAGTAATTAAAATTGGAACAAATTTAATTATAGACTGGAAAAACAATAGGTATACTCTAAAGAAGGCTAAATTAAAATTTCAGAGTTACTATTTACCCCTTGCCGCAACCTCTAATGAAACGACTAAAACAGTTTCTGACTCCTTTTTTTTATGCTCTTTCCAATGGTAGTAATTGAAACGGGAACAAATTTTATTATAGACTGAAAAAACGATCGTTAAACTTTGAAAAACAGCTAATTTAAAATTTCAATGTTACTATTTACCCCTTGCCGCAACCTCTAATGAAACGACTATAACAGTTTCTGGCTCCTTTTTTGACACTCTCTCGACTGGTAGTAATTAAAATTGGAACAAATTTTATTATAGACTGAAAAACGATCGTTAAACTTCGAAAAAACGCTAATTTAAAATTTCAATGTTACTTTTTACCCCTTGCCGCAACCTCTAATGAAACGGCTAAAACAGTTTCTGACTCCTTTTTTTATGCTCTTTCAAATGGTAGTAATTAAAACGGGAACAAATTCTAATGGACACTAATAATCACGTTTTTAAATTCGTTAAGGTTTTAACGTTACGTTCTTCAGCTCAATACTTTTTTTGAGCTTTTTTTGTACCGACGTCACAGAAAACACAATTTTCGATCCTCCGAAAATGTAATTGAACAAAAAGTTAGGTTTTACTAAGATAAGCATGCGCGTAGGTGGCGCTAGTGAACTTGACAAAAAAAAACTCAAATGGCCTACCTAGACAGTGGTCCAACCTCGACTAAACTCCTCTATTTTTAAAATAATTTTCTATTTAATTTAAAGTTTTGCAAAATATCAAATTCGGAAATTCAGGTAAATAACTTTTGAAAATTTGCTATCAAGAAAATCCAGTAAAATTGAAATTCGATCAATTTGCTAAAGAGCAAATGGTAATTCATTCGATTTTCATTTAGCGGTGATATAAAAATAATTCTGTTTTGCCTAAGAAAAAGGATAGTAAGCGGCTTTTGCCGAACGGGAATTATTAAAAACAGTTTAATTTTTTGTTGTTCACTGAAAGCATAAAAATCCGACTCTTTTATTTCAGATAATTTCCGCCAGCATTCTTCCGTACTTATTTTCTTTTTTTTCGTTCGTCCGCTCTAATCGCTGCCCCTTCGATGGTAATATTTAATTTTTAATCCGGTCGTATTTAAATGCACCTCTGCCATCCCACAAAATTTCTCAGTCCCTCCTAACAGTCCTAATGGGAATACGATTTATATCCTGGCCGCAGCTTATTTTACATTTATGCTAAATAACCGTTGAACGTGCGCCCAACTGTGTGCTTGTAAAAGTTTTACCAAGTCGAATACGTGTATAAGTGTTTAAAAATTGCCCAACCAGGCGACACACAACGTTGCCTGTTTTTTCTAATTATACTCTAATTTATTATTATATTCATCCGTTTACTCCTATTTTTTCGAATTTAAATTAAATTTAGAAGTTATTTTGTAAATTAAATTAAAATTACGCTTTACATAAGAAATAAATTATTCTTTATATTAATTAATGTTTTTAATTAACATTTATTTAGAAAACTGAAAAACTCTGTTCATTGTTCATTGAAAAATTCTTCTAAGAATCCAAATATTCAAGAACTAAATACCCAAAGAAGTAACACACAAAAATTTGCTGTTTCAACCTTTCTATACACTTATACTCACCTATACCTTAAGCCTCACAACAAAAGTATATCCTGAGGATATCCTCAGCATGTCCGGAATAAATGTAGGATATCTCGAGAAAGTCCACAGGATATCCTAAGATATATGTAGGTTATCCGAGGGATATCCAAACCGCCGCTTTGTAGGATAATTTTTTGATATACCCAAGGACGTCCGTGGGATATCCTTAGGTTATCATCGGGATATCTTATGAATATTTGCAGGCTATATTGAGGATATCTTCGGGATGTCTAGAGGATATTCTCAGGATATGCTAGGGATATGTTAAAAATATCTCTAGAATGCCTTGAGAATATTACTAGTAAAATCCTACGCGCGCATGAACGATTTAAGGAATTACTACGGTATTAATCTGACTACCTGCCTTTCACAGAAAGAGTTTAATAACTTTAATTTATATTGTTCCATGTTTATAATAGTTATGATTTTTAAAAAATCTCGGTATTTAAAAAAATTTCATGAGGATCCAACTCGGGAAAAACAGTATATTTGAAATTTTTGTCGAGGATATTCCAAAATTCCAGAAATTTTAACTTCATTAACTCTTTGCCGTTGATATGTTACGAAATGTCGTCTAGAGTCCTTTTTGGGGGAACAGCCAATGAGAAGAGGCGTTTATGCTTGTGTTGATAAGTTAGTTATGTGTGAGAATGTAAGTGTCTAAACTTGCAGTATCGTACCTTCTCAAAATTGGAACCCATTTATATTTTACAATAAATTATATTTAATTATACTAATTGATCACTAAAAATACGATTTTTTGTGTAAAGTGTAAATGTATATTTGCAATTTATTACAATTATTTAAAAATGGTAAATTTGATTGTTAAAGACTTTTATCAAACATAAATATCCTATGTAAACATAACCTCAAAATCAAACTAACATTCGGCCCTGATATTTTCCACGTGATTCAACTGTCAAACTGCTTGTTTCTGAGGTGGGGAAAACTAATGTACGGCAAAGAGTTAATATTCCCTCGCCTCGGAAGCAATTTTTATCTTTAGATATTTGTTTTTTTATGTTAGAAGCAATTTAATAAAAATTGCAAGAGGATACAAGACGGAGAAAGCAGTGATTTCAATTTTTTGTCACGAATTTTCCAGAAATCCTAGAATATAAAATAAATCATTATTGAAAAAAAACCAAAATCATTGCTTTTCCCTCCCCGTGCAGAAATCGCCACTTTTGTTCCCGATTACCGCCCTGGCCCCGGTCGGGATTTCATGATCTGGCCCCGACTTCGTGGCCCCGACCAGGACCAGGCCGGGTTTGCCCAAGGATCTACAAACAGCGCACAATGGGATTTTTTTTACAATTTACTGTTCAAAACTGTCTACAGCCTACAATTCTTAACCGGTTTCAGTATTCTTTATTTTAAATTAAAGGCGAATAAATTCTTAAGACATCCCTTAAGGTCAATTTTTTAGTTCTTAATTGTTTATAATTTTTATTTTCAATCAAAGTTAACAAATTAATACAATTTTTCAAAAAAGGAGGCTTATTTTCTTATTCCGTTGCTGCATATGATCTGAATCAGTTCAAATTAGTACAATATGACCACCATACAATTAATAAAACAGAAAGTAATTTATATCAATTGTTATAAACAATATTAATTAACAAATAGTTAACTTTGATTTCTTTCCACTAAAAAATGTTTTTTTCACCTTTTCTTTTTAATTTAAGTTCATTTAAAGAATATTTGTCCTTTTTGATTATAAAATAACTTATTTAAATTGTTATAAACAATATTAATTAACAGATAGTTAACATTGATTCCTATTCCACTAAAAATTTTTTTTCACATTTTCTTTTTAATTTAAGTCTATTTAAAGAATATTTGTCCTTTTTGATTAAAAAATAACTTATTTAAATTGTTATAAACAATATATTAAATAACAAATAGTTATGTAACTTATGCTCCTGTCCACCAAAAAAATTTTTTTTCACGTCTACTTTTTAATTTAAGTTCATTTTAAAAATATATGTCCTTTTTGTTTAAAAAATAACTTATTTAAATGGTTACAAATAATATTAATTAACAAATAGTTAATTTTTGTTCCTTTCCACCAAAAATTTTTTTTTCACGTTTACTTTTTTATTTAGATAATGTTAAAAGACCACGGATATATAATATTAAATATTTAAATAAGTTATATTATAAGCAAAAAAGACATATATTCTTTAAAAGAACCTAAGTAAAAAAGAAAATTTGCAACAAAAATTTTCTGTTGGACAGGATCATAAGTTAACTATTTGTTAATTAATATTGTTTATAACAATTTAAATAAGTTATTTTTTAATCATAAAGGAAAAATATTCTTCAAATGAACTAAAATTAAAAAGAAAATGTGAAAAAAAATTTTTTATTGGAGAGGAATCAAAGTTAACTATTTGTTAATTAATGTTGTTTATAACAATTGAAATATATTACTTTATGGGTTTTTAATTGTCTGCTGGTAATATTGGATTAATTTGAACTGATTTAGAGCATGTGCAGTAACGGAATAAGAAAATAAACGTCCGTTTTTAAAAAATTGTGTTAATTTGTTAACTTTGATTGAAATTTGAAAATAAAAATTATAAACAATTAAAAACTCAAAAATTGTCCTCGAGGGATGTCTTAAGAATTTATTCTCCTTTAATTTAAAACAATAGGACAAACGCACCAATTGTCGAGGGTGAACCATTTGTCGATGTTATCATGGTGATAACCAAAAATATTGCCTAAAATGTTAAATTTATTTGTGGTTATAATATTAACATATTATTTTTGACATTTATAACTCTTAAAAACTCTTAATTATTTTTCACACTTAAATTGAAATTCCATGTTTAAGGCAAAAAAATAAATTATTATTAATTAATAATTTTTAGTATTATTGTGAATTATTAATAATAAAAAAAATTTTTATTATTTTAAAAAATAGTTAAATTATAAATAATAGAGAATAAATAATTAAATTAATAATTTTTACCATATTATTATGATAAACATATTAATTTATATATATATAACATACATTTTTAATAATTTTTCTATAAATAAATATGATACAGTCAATTTATTATGATAACACTGTATATAACGGTCCCATGATTCAAAAGGAAGTTTAAGCGAGGTCGCTTCCAAGCTTGCGTGGCTATGCGGTATGTGTATTCGACTTGCGTCCTCGAGGTCTAGGGTTCGGTCCCCCGTGCGTGCGATATTTTTCCGTCTTAGTTTTAAGTGTTTTGTGTATAATTCTTAATAATGTTACATAAAGTATTGGTTTAAATAATTATTAATTTAAATAAGATAGTCTGTCTAAATTAATGAAAGAAAATAAGAAAAATATTTTTTTTAAAAACTTAGTTCAATAAAAGTAATTCTAATAATTATTTACATTTTTAATGACACTCATAAAAGTTTATTTACTACAAAAATATTAATAATAATTATTAATATTGAAGTAAATACTCCCCATGCTTTAATAATCAAATAACGAACTTTAATATAATAAAATGCAGTCAGTATTGGATTTCTACCTGGGTAGCGAAAAGATCGGGGGAAATCCCATGGACCCGACCGGGTCCCGACAGGGCGGCCAGATCGGGCAAAGTGCCATGGCCCCGGTCGGTTTTAGTGTTTCAACCAGGCCGGGGCCAGGTCGGGTTGCCAGATCGGGGCCCGGTTTGTCCCGATCTGGCCCCGACCTGGACCCAGTCAAAATTTCTGCACGGGTCCTTGGATCCTCTTGCAAATTTTTTTAACGACTTCTAACATTAACATAAATAATTAGCAAAAGAAAAAAATTGCTTCCGAGGCGTATTAATTGTAATTTAATTTATAAACCGGGATTTTTTAAAAATCCATGAAAAAAACCAAATTTACTGCCATCCCTGCCTTGGATCTTTTTCCAATTTTTTTAATGGCTTCTGTTAGGTACTAAAATAAATTATTATCAAGTGAAAAAACAGCTCCGAGGCGAAAAACCAATAATTTAGTTAAATTTCAGAGAATTTTGGAAAATTCGTGACAATAAAATCTATATCACTGCTTTCCCCGACTTAGATCCTTTCAAACAACGTTGGTAATTTCAGTTTCGTCAAATCTTTGATGTCCATATTCGTAAAATTGGACAAAGATTAATGAAAATTTTTTCTACAACTTTAAACAGATCAATTAAAAAATTATAAAAACATGCCTCTACTTAACTGAAGTATTAAATGATAAATACATCATTTTTTCATAAAACTTATTGAAAAAACATACGAATGTTGACAATTAAAGGAAAACAAATTTTTAGTAGAATTTATAAGTATTATTTTTTCTGAAAAAAATGCAAAGTACCCGATTCTGCGTAATCGGAAGGGCAAGAGTATCAAAAAATGTAGAAAATATGGGATATTCGATATTATAATTTAAACTTTTTATCAACACAAAGTTTGAGACATTTAATTGAATTTATATGAATTTACAAAATGATAATGATTTCTTGGAAAAATTGTACCAAAAAACTGGGGCTATTTTGTGCATCCGGGGGCTATTTTGTGCACGCGAGTTTTTTAATGAAAAAAATTATTAAAATGAATTATTTTAATCTGCTATTTTGTAAAATGAAAGTTTGATTACATGACAATAGAGAGCAATGAATGTTATTATTTAATTCTTTGGCAATTAAGAGAAAAAAATTCCTAAAAACGGAAAATTTGTTTAAAAAATGTTGAAAGTTCGGAAAAATTATACCAGATCTTCTAGAGTTTTAATGTGTCTCATAAACTGTGTTAGATATTTGTTTTCAATTGTGTTGTGATGATACATACGTAATGCGCTAACTTTTTATTCATTATTTTAAGAGAAAAGTGGAAAAAACTGAAAAACCAGGATTCCATGGGGCTATTTTGTGCACTTAAAAAAATCAAATATTTTTCATAAATATTTTATTTAGTAAGTAAAGAAGATTCTGTTTATCATTTTGATACATTTTTGTCTTACTTTTCTGTCAAAAAACTGTAAATACGTTAATTAAAATCATTAAAACGATTAAAAGCTCTACCGGTGCATAACGTAACCTCAAAAAATGAACTTTAATTAATATTTATAAGTTTTTCAAATTAGTTTTAAAACTATTTTCTCGTTTCTCTTAAAATAACTTGAAAATCATATTAGATATTAAATTGTTATCTATTTAACCTTAAAAATATTTATTTCAAGTTTTTTAAAAATATCATTCAAAACCATTAAAAAAGCTCCTATTGAAATGATGTTTTAAAGTTATTTATAAGTGTTTAAACGATCATTTTATAATTATATTAGTATATTATTATATAATATATATTAAAAAAGAAAAAAATTTTATTTACTATCTGCGTAATATACAATTTAAAGAAAGATTGTTAATTTTTAGTAAATCCAGATTTTAGCAAAATTTTAGTGCTTTATTTTACATTTTTTGTATAATATATCTACAAAAAAAATTTTACTAGGTCATTCTT
Organism: Leptopilina syphax; assembly: GCA_032872505.1. Taxonomy (NCBI): domain Eukaryota; kingdom Metazoa; phylum Arthropoda; class Insecta; order Hymenoptera; family Figitidae; genus Leptopilina; species Leptopilina syphax. Next base: position 16,824,539 of record CM065469.1, on the reverse strand, counting down.
TTTTTAATTTACTCTCAAATATATACACAAAAGATTTCATGAAGCAGAAACGATTAAAAAAATTGTTTACGCAACATTATAGAAAAACAAAGTTCGATGCACAAAATAGCCCCATCCCGGGAGTTATTGTGTTCACGACTTTCAATGACTATAACTAAGACAAAAAAATTTTGTTCTTTGCAAAATTTATAGGAAACCTTCAGAAGGATGTCCACAACATATATCAAAAGTTGATTTTTTTTATTCTCTTAATTCTGAATTTAAATAAATCTTTGAATAAAAAAAAGCTATTTGGTGCACAAAATAGCCCCGGTTGACGGTATGTATTTACTATATATTAAACTTCAGCTGAATAGAGGTACGTCTTCATATTGATCAATTTGGAAAAAAAATTATTTTCTCTAGATATGATTAATTTGAAATGGTTATCACAAACATTTTATAACTAAAATCATCTGTCAAAACATTAAATACAGAAAAACAAAAGACGATACTTTCTGATCACGGAATTGCAAATTATTATACATATATACGAGCAATTCCACGTGAGATTTTAGTCGACCTCTTAAAATCGGCCAAAAATATTTTTTTTCTATTCTGTATCGAAAAAAACAGATACGTATTTTTTTATTTTTGTTTAATTGTCCAAATTTTCGAGTTATGAATTTTTGAAATTTTGGACTTGTAATTGTAGATCTATATTCAGTAGCTTATAAGTTCAAAAATATTGAGTTTAGGAAAAAGTTGTCAAAGAATGAAAGTTTTAGTTTTCTTTCGATTTTCAAAAATCACTTGCAAACATTACAGTAGGGTTTTTTTACAATTAACTTTTTAAAACTGTCTGCAGCGTATAATTTTTAATCTATTTGAGTGTTCTTTGTTTTAAGGTACTACTACCCAGGCGCGAGCTGACAGTGAGTTCAGGCTTTACAAAGCTTGATTGAGGCTTGGTCAGTATTGGTCGAAGCTTGGTGGGACAGCGGAAGCAAGGCTGCTTCAGTCCGGAACACTGAGAGAAGTCTGGGAACTAATACGTCCCGTGCGAGGCTTGAGTGATAATTTTGAATGTTCTTATGTGAACCCTCGATCGGGACGTCTCAAGCCCCGATAAAAAACGTGGAACGTCCCGAAGCGGGATTACTTATAACTTTTAGTTTCGGCCACGAGTTGTTCTCTCACATGCGGAAACAATGTTTGACGGATTCGGGGCGTCTGAGCCCTAGATTCGAAACATCTTAAACGCGACAAGCAGAGTAGCTTATAGCTTCTTCTTCTTCTTTTTAATTTAATGGCTTCGACACAATCTTCAATCCATGCTGCGGAAGCCTAATGCAGGACTGAACAAGACTGCTTCCACTGTTCCCAAATTTACACGCTTCTCACGCGTTCATTCAATATAAGTTATATATACATAACGTGAATATATTAATTATTATTAATAATAATTAATATTATTGTTATTAATATATATGTATTTACATATATAATGACAATAAGTTATTATTATAATAATTATATTATTTTCATATAAATATTATATTACTACCCAAGTGCGAAAACCAACGCGGCCCAACACTGGCCCAGTATTGGCAAAGCTGGCATCGAGACTTGGCAGACAATATTGGCCCGACTTTGCGCCGACTCTTGTGGTGTTAACCGCGGTTGGACGTCGGCAGCCAGATCTCGGCAGACATTACTGTCCCAATATTGGCACCAAATCTCGGCAGACATTAATGGCCCATTATTGGCAGCCAGATCTCAGCAGACATTAATGGCCCAATATTGGCTGCCATTACTCCCCCAGTGTTGACAAAATTAGAAAAAAATAAAAATAATTTTTTTTTATTCAATTAACTAATTAATTTATAACATTTATACGGCTTATTTCCCTAATTTAAACGCAAACTTACAAATATTTGGAAAATTCTTACCTCTCGCGGGGATCGATACCTGAACCTGACGCTCCACAGCCTAACACTCTGACCACTCTGCTACTCTGACTTGAAGTCGAGGAAGCAAAAGGGTTCTTATAAGCTACACTACACTGGCCAATACTGTGCCATTATTCGGCCGAGCTACGTCCCAATATTGGCAATTATAATTTGCCATCATAGATACAAAATGATAGACATTAATGTGCCATTCTTGGGCCAAGCTACATCCCAATTCTGGCAATTATATTTTGCCATCAAAGATACAAAATGTTTGCCATTAAAGTGCCAACAATGAGCCATTAATGGACCGATCTTCGTCACATCACTGGCAATTGAATTTTGCCATTAAAGATTGATCAACTTTTCCGTGAATGTGCCGTTATTGGGACAAGCTACGCCCCAATACTGTCAATTATAATTTGCCATGAAAGATACAAATTTTTTGCCATTAAAGTGCCAATAATGAGCCGATCTTCGTCACAACACTGGCAGTTGTCTTTTACCATTAAAGATTGATCAACTTTGTCGTGAATGTGTCATTATTGGGCCAAGCAACGCCCCAATTCTGGCAATTATAATTTGCCATGAAAGATACAAATTTTTTGCCATTAAAGTGCCAATAATGAGCCGATCTTCGTCACAACACTGGCAGTTGTCTTTTACCATTAAAGATTGATCAACTTTGTCGTGAATGTGCCATTATTGGGCCAAGCAACGCCCCAATTCTGGCAATTATATTTTGCCATTAAAGATACAAAATTTTTGCCATTAAAGTGCCATTAATGTGCCTTTAATGGGCCAATCTTTGTCACATCATTGGCGATTGAATTTAAAAAAATTTTAATATCATAATTCATGGTATATTTTTAATATTTAATTATTATCTGAAAATTTGACTAGAATCCATTTTGAAATCAATTTTTACTACAAAATTCTACGAGAATTTAATTATTTAAATGCAAAAATAAATAATTTATTGAATAACTAAATGTTTCTTAAAATTGAATTATGAGAATTAAATTTTAAAAAACATTCATTTATTCAATAAATTTTCTTAAGGAAATAATTTGCATCATTTCTATTTCTTAATTACAATTGCTTTAAGAAAAATTCAAAGATTTTTAAAAAATGAAGGAAAAAAATGTTTATAAATTCTATTTGTCAATTGCAAATATTAATTGAAAGTGAAATTGAAAATTTCTTAATTTTTAGATAATAAAGGAAAAATTTTACTCAAAAAAAGGTTTCTGTAACATTTATTTACGAATTTCTTTAATTGTAAAATTATATGAAAACATTAATAACTTCTTTTTTAAATTAATACTTAATTAAACTTTTTCAAAAAAATTAATTCTTTAAAATTGACAGTTAAAAATATAGAAAATTCAAAGTTTCAAATATTTTAATTTGAATCCTTTTCAAGCTTATTCAATTATTTAAATACAAAATAAATAATTTATTGAATACCTGAATGTTTCTTAAATTTCAATTCTTATAAAAAATTATACCAAATTAAAATGGCATTAATGTGCCTTTAATGGGCCGATCTTCGTCACATCACTGGCAATTGAATTTTCCTATTAAAGATTGATCAACTTTGACAATAACGTGCCGTTATTGGGCCAAGCTACGCCCCAATACTGGCAATTATAATTTGCCATCAAAGATACAAAATGTTTGCCATTAAAGTGCCACTAATGTGCCATTAATGGGCCGATCTTCGTGACATCACTGGCAATTGAATTTTGCCATTAAAGATTGATCAACTTTGCCAATATTATGCCGTTACTGAGCCAAGCTACTCCCCAATACTGGTAATTATAATTTGCCATGAACGATACAAATTTTTTGCCATTAAAGTGCCAATAATGAGCCATTACTGGGCCGATGGTCGGCACATCACTGGCAATTGTCTTTTGACATTAAACATTGATAAACTTTGCCATGAATGTGCCGTTATTGGGCCGAGAGCTGGCCCAGTCTTAAAAAATTTGAAATTCTGACCATCGGCACCATCATTGGCCCAGTAATGGGACGTTTTGGTTACCAATAATGGCCCAGTAACTACTGCCAATTCTCGGCAGACATTACTGCACCAATGATGGGCCGTTTTTGCAGTCTTGGCATTTCGCACTTGGGTAACAATAAATGTCATTTAACATAATAATATTGAAATATAATTTTAGCAAAAAAAGACAATTTGTGATAATTTGTACATTTTTCTAACTTCATTGTTTAACAGACTTTTAATATTATTTACAAACATGTTCACAAGTTTTTATTCACAATACTTATTAATTATAGGTACAGATTAAATAGTAATTTTATTATTTTATGAAACGCTTATAATGAAAAAATGCCGTATATTCTGTTACTTATAAGGACAAAGTGAAAACTATGACTAAAAATTTTACACATAATAATCCTGAATTATTTTAATTATTAAAAATGAATATTAAATAATTCATAATAAAATTATAATCATTACACAATCATTACAAAATTCAACTTTTAAAACATTTTACAATTAAAAATATTTCATGGATAATTTAATGAATATCGATAATTGATATTTTTTATTATTCAGTAACAAAATTATTAACATTTATTATTAGATAGGGGAGACTGGGGCGAAAAGTTAAATTTTGCATAAATGATTTTTTTTTTGGCAATATAAGCCGCTTAGATGCAATTATTTGTATATCAATATTGTAGGGCAACTTGTCCCCTACAAGTTTCAATAAAAAAGTTCCTGATATTTTCGCAAAAAATACATGTTTTGTCCTTTTTTGAAAATTTTGTTTTTTTTAACTTTTCGCCCCACCCTGGGGCGAAAAGTTAAATTCTATTTTTAGCCTACTAAAACTATTTTCTGATAGGTGGTAAGTAGTAGATAAGTTAAAGTATACGTAAACAAGTAATTTAGTAAATAAAAGATCTTTGTTTACTTAACAAAAGCTTTAGAATAGTTGTAAAGTTAAAAAATTGAAATTTCAAAAAAAAAAAAAATTTTTTTGGTTTATTTCACGTTAACCGGCTTATTTTTTGACAGAGTACTTGCCCAATGTCAAATAAATAATGTTTAAACAAATAAACCCAAAAAAACGAAAAATAAAAAAAAAATTTAACAACATGTAAAAATACATTTAACTTTTCACCCCACCCATTATTTAACTTTTCGCCCCAGGGTGCGTTTTTGGCTTTAACAACAAATATAAAAAATCTGACTAAAGATATTTAGCAAATTCCTTTTGGTATCTCTTCAGGGGACCCAAATAATGAAGTAAAAAAATCGCGGTGAGAATAAATGCAAAAAATATACAGTGAGTTCTCGCGAGTCGTTCAATTCTCGAAAATTTTCAAGATCATAAAACTCACGAGTCGTTCAACGCATAAGCCACGCCTCCAAGGCGATTTCAGGAATGTGTGAAACATATTTATCGCCCCGAAAGACACAATATTCAATGACTTTGGTCCGTTTAAATTACACAGCACTGAGCACCGGCGCGCGCATGCTAGAAATTGAACGACTCGTGAATCGGACACTGATCAGCTGTTGAACGACTGGCGAGTTTGAACGACTCGTGAGTTGAACGACTCGCGAGAACTCACTGTACTTAAAAGTTGATATTTTCTTTTTTGAAAAAATTTTCAAAAGTAGGTTGAAAAAAAAATTTCAATATCGACACCACAAAAATAAACAGAATTGCACACAACTCCGGACATTTATTTAGGGTGATAACACCCTTCTATAATTAAAATTGCAATGCTCTAACTATTTTCGTTCGAAAGATAATGAATTTTAACGGTTTTGGCAGTTTAACTTTTCGCCCCAGTCTCCCCTATATTAATAATATATTATTTAAATAAATATAATTTGGAATAATAATGAATTATATTGTTAAATATTATAATTATTATTAATTATAATAATATTTATTAATTAAATAATAATTATAATAATTAATAAAATAATTACTTAATAAACAAATAATTAATTAATTAAATTAATATTAAAAATTAACATAATTAATAAAGTTATTAAATATGATGCAGTGTTTATTGCACATTTTAATTATTATTTATTAATTATCTATAATAATTTTGAGAACTTTTATAAAAAAAAATTTTCTATATTTAACTTTCTTTAAATATGAATGTTGCAATTAATAAAATATTATACTAAATAAATATTTATTTATTAATCGATAACTTAATGTTAATTATTATTATTATTTGAAACAATTATTATAATTACTTTTTATTATAAAAAATATTATAATATTATTTAATTATGTGAACATGGGACGAGCATTGGGTCCAATGTTGAACCAATATTGAACTAATATTCTTCTTTTGTTTTAATGGCCTCTTGTATAAACAAATAGCCAATACTAAGTATAAGTTTAGTATGTAGTGTTCAGTTAAGAACGTAAGAAATAGTGTATATTATCGTAGAGTTGATGGTAAGTCAGGTTGGTGAGTAGTTTTCGTTGATCATATGCTCAAACTTCAAGACGGTGTTTCAAGAATGGCGGGCACTTTGAACAGTTCCTCGGTTACAGGTGATTACAATTGGAATAACGAAATTGAGAACACGTTCCAGAACTGCATGGATATTCAGGTTTGGAAATTGTGAAAGGACTAAAGATTAAAATGGACACATATATATTTAATAATTTAATTTAAAGCAAACTCGCATTTATATAAATTTGTATAGCAATGATATAGAGTCCAAGTATTCAAATAATTGTTAACAATTCAGTTAATAGATGAGAATAAGGTCCCGAAATAAATTTTTAATTCATTACAACCAAAATAGGACAAGGATAGTTCAATTAGCAACGAAAATCATAAAAATAAAATCATAAATGACATTAGTTATAATTTGATTAATTAATTCACTTAATATTAGGACTATGAAGCTCCTGACAATAACATAAACAATAGATACGATTCAAGCGCGACAATTGTGCTTAGGTATCATATTTCCGAGGGGTTAACAAAAATATATATCAGGGCACATCGCTCTAAAAATCTCAGCATTGCTATGCATTATCAAAGAGATTACACTGTGTAAATAGATTATATTTATAATAAAACCTTTAGAAAAAAGAAGAAAGCAAACGAAAAAACAGGTTCAAGTCTGTAAGTATTAAATTGCAGAGTCTTCTATAATTTAATTACTGAATTTGTTTATTATTTATGTATACAAGTATTTGAAGGTTGAATACGTGAGATAAAGGTTGAATAATTAAATTGTTTTCTTTTCAGATCGAAAATTTAATTATTGTGTTTATATTCGTTGTTTACATTTATAGAATTAAGTAATACGAGAGATAAAGAGAAAAATCAATTTATTATAAAGAGGTTAAATGAATACTGCCGTACTGACGAAGAAAGTCACTATCTACATTTTAAGTCGAACGGAGATATTTAATGAAACGCGTTTGCATTAGTTCCTTTTATTTTATTACATTTTTTGGAAAAAAACTCATCGTTCTTGGGTAAAGCGGACACGCTCTATCGATTGGCACAATAAAAAATAATAAATTTTAATTATTTATATCAAAAACTGTAGATAGTACCATTTTTTATGTGCGAAATCGTCGGAAAAACTGGCCTATGTACATAGGCCCAAATTTCAATGGACGTGTATATCTATATATATTAGTATCGATCGGTCTTCTCGAGTCACTTTGCTGACGTACTATGTACATAGTGCCTTTTTAATCAGTTTTTCTCGGCGGCTGAGGCTCGAAATACTGATATTTCTGTAGATAGGACCGCTGTTCTGTAGATAGTGACTTTCTTCGTCAGTATTTCACCAAAATCGATGTAGTTAGGCCAATTAAGCATTAATTATCTCCAAAACTAATTAATATTTTTAATTGTGGATTGCACAGTTAAATTCTAATTTTTATTACGAATTCAACGGTATAAAAAACTCATTTTACGTCAAAAATGTAGATAGTGACTTTCTTCGTCAGTACGGCAGAATACTCGATTTAAGTTACTAAAATTTTAAAAATTGAACAAATAAGATTACTAAAATGCGTCAATTTTACCTTTCCTGATTTAGGTTTGGGTTTGAAAGTAATAAGGATGTAGAAGGAGTGCAGTCACGTATTGTAAGATATGGACAAGCTTCACTATTTAGTTTCTTCGTTTCAAGATTGACGTTCCCACGTGGTGATTATGTTTAAGGAGAAAGAAGTTAAAATAATACAAATTTACAACCCAAAATTCCATGGGACAATCATTAAGGAATAAATCATCCTCAATAACAACACTAAATATTTAAAATTAATTACACTTATTTAAACATAGTTTAATACAAATTTACACTTAAAGCGGGACTCAATCAAAGTACGTGTTACCCGCTCAACATACAAATCCGGAGTCGAACTAATATTGAGTGACAGTGATGTAAAGACTGTTTCTACTGAGGGTTACCCACACTGAGCGTTCAAGACTCAATCAAGCTTCAATCTATCGTCAGCATTGGTTTTTCGCGCCTGGGTACACTTTAGAATTAAAATTTTTTTAATTTTTTTTATTGTATTTTTTAACTCCTTATGACTTCAAAAAACACCTTTTTAAGTATTCATAACCGATTGTAAAAAATAAAAGTAAATTTTTTAAAAAGTATGCAATAAATATAAAGAGCTATTGACAAATTAAATAAGCCTTTAAGGGGATGGCGTGGTCCAGCTTTTTGTTACGACTAGTAGAAACATTGGTGCTAATGTATGTAACAGTGTCTGACATAAAAGAAGTGGAGGGGTTTCAATTTGCAAAAGAATTTTAGGTAATTTATGGATGGCCTCTAACGATACATATAAGGTTTAAATGCGTTTTTCTCAAAATAACGTTTTTTCAAATTGTGGACACTTTATCTCTGAATCTACTAAATTGATTTTAATAAATAATAATTCGTTTTGTTTGTTAGCATGTCCTGTGTGTGAATTTACCAGAAAATAGTCAAAAAATTAAAAAAAAAAACATTTTTGCAGACTAGAAAAATACTGAAAAACATAGTGTATTTTGACAAAAATTATTGAAAAAACTTCTTTTTTTTTTAGTCGATTTTTCATTAATGGTGGTGGATTTCTATGCAAGACACCTTCCTTTTTAAAAAGCAGTTTGAATTTTTTGTTTCCAACTGTCAATCTTGAGATAAACTGTCCGCAATTGGACAATTAACATTTTGGAGTTTCGATCTGGATGCTGTCTGCAGATTATGATATTAAATAAAAAGTAAAAACAAACCATTAATTTTATTCTCTAAATATGTACTAATATAGGCAAAGAAGTTTTTTTACATATTTATAATAAAAGACGTAAGAAATTTTTTTTAAAATTTTGTCTTTTAAGAGCCTTTTAAAGTGTAGTAGTACCTTAAATGAAAGGGTCTACGCTGTAGACAGTTTTAAAAAGTTAATTGTAAAAAAAATCCCACTGTGATGCTTGCAAGTGATTTTTGAAAATGTTTTAAAACTCAATATTTTTGGACTTATAAGCTACTGAATATAGATCTACAATTACAAGTCCAAAATTTCGAAAATTCATAACTCAAAAATTTGGACAATTAAACAAAAATAAAAAAATACGTATCTGTTTTTTTCGATACAGAATAGAAAAAAAATATTTTTGGCAGATTTTAAGAGGTCGACTAAAATCTCACGTGGAATTGACCGTATGTATAATAGTAGGGGTGCGTGGGGTAATGGGAGCTTTTAAATTTCACGTACTTAAAAGCCTTCAAATTCGCTGCAATGTCTAGAAAATCTTCACAACCTTTGTTTATATAATTGCAAAACAAACGATCACATTCTTGACAAATTTTTAGTAAAGACAAGGGAAAAACAAAGAAGTGAGGATTCTGATAAAGAGAAACACTTCATTATCCACTCTCAATACTCCTCATGTGGTAATATATTGTATATTTCGGTTTCTCATTTTAAAAAAGAGATAATTCAGCAAAATAAAATATTATTGTCAATACACTATTATTAAAAATCTTCAATTATACATATATTACCCATGAGGAGTATTGAGAGTGGATAATGAAGTGTTTCTCTTTATCAGAATCCTCACTTCTACGCCAACTAATTTCCAAATACAGCATTGCACTGTCAGTTAAAAAGTGATATTTTAGAAATCTTGTTCTTTTTCCTCACTCAAGGTATTTTTATGACTAATTTTTCTGTATTTGTCTGGAATTAAGAATTCTCTAAAGTTTCTGTAACATTTCAGTACTTTTTTTCTTAATTCAGCAGTTTTTTAGCCACGAAAAACATTTGGGATGATTGGGCCTAATGCTTTGGATAATTGAGGAACCAGTCCAATTGTCCAAATGCCGTTTGGACAATTGAGCAGACGGCTTGCTCAATCGTCCAAAATGCTATATTAAACAATCCTTTTTTACTGGGTAGTGTTAGCCAAAAGAATTTTCGTTACTATGTTGCGGCTTTCGTTATTTCTTTGAAAATTGTAAAAGATATCACCTTATGAACAAACTTTTAATTAAAAAATAATTTTTGGTGGAAAAAATGAAAAATTAAATTTTTTTTTCAAAATTTTTTTATTCAATTATAATTTAGGCAAAAATTTATTCTAATTGTAAGTCTAAAGTTTTGGCTTCATTGTAAGTATTAACACTTTTTTCTATTAGAAAACAAAAAATATTCCTAAAAAATATAAATTTTTGAAATTTCAAGTGAAAGCTCCCAATACCCCACAAATTGGGTGATGGCAAAAAATGTATTTTTTAAAAATTTTTTTTTCCAATTTACTTTCTTTTTTTAACTTTCTAATTAAACACAAATAAAGATAAATAACGAAATGAGTAGAAAATGACGAAAACGATGTATTATTATAAAGATAAGTTGTTTTTCTTAATAATTTTAATATTTCCTCACGCACCCCTATTTTAATTTCTAAAGTTACTTTATGTATATCGTTATGATATTCAATGGATATCTTAGAATTAATGCAAGAATATCCTGCGGATAAGGGCATTCTAGGGATATCTTGGGATATTAGTTGGATGTTCATAGGATATCTTATGTATATCCTGAGGATGTCCCTGGGATATCCATACCTCCGGTCTCTAGGATATCCTTATATTATCCGTTGGATATCTCTAGGACATCCTTAGGATATAAACGGGATGTTTCTATAATATCCTTGGATATCTAGTGCTATGAGGGAACCTACATCTTCTTAAAAGAAGGTTCCAAATTTTTAATAAAAATTTGATAGAGGTTGAAAAGAGGTTAAAAAGAGAGGCAATAAGAGTGAATGGAGGATTTTGAGAAGTAAGCAGGTTTAAAAGAGGTTCGATTTACTGTTATGGAGGTTCAAAAAAAGGTTTAAATTTCGACTCAGTTCCTGGAAAGTTTCCAAGAAATCCTGGTTTCGAGTATCCGTTACACATACTATTTAATCGATCTTTAGGATCTGACGTTTTTCTATTTGTTTGGAAGAGATGGATTATTGTACCGATTTATAAAGAAGATGGCAAAAGAAAGATGTGGTAAATTATCGCACCATAACTTCCCGAGTCGAACTTTTAGACCTGCTTCCTTAAAACTGACGGTTTTTAAGGATGTAATAGCACAGAAAAAAACCGAACTCAAAATGAGTAGCATATGATACTCCCCAATGGGAAGTAAACGATTGGTTCAATAATGGGCCATGCTTGGCGAACTCCGTTCCATTATTGGAACATTAATGGCAACCATCATTGGACCACCAATGGTTTAAGCTTGGGATGATCACGCTACTGCCAATGATCGGTAGCCAAGCATCGATTCAATATTAGTTGCCAAGGAAACAAAATCGATTTTTAAAAGCTTGATTTTTTATTGGCAGCCAACAAAAAACCAAGGTTTTGAAAATTTATTTTTTTTAATTATTAATTAAAATTTATTTTTGGAAAATATATTTTTCAAAAATTTATTTAAAAAAAAAATATTTTTTTAAAATATATATTTTTTTAAATTAATAAAACATATTAATTTAATTTTTCACCTCTGGTAAAACAAAGATGAAAGACTGATAAATTCCCTCACTTTATATCTTACAGTGGAGGGATAACTGTGAATGTCCAGGCCCGGTTAACTCTATTGTATGAATACGGCAGTTTTTGGCGCCACCTACGACCTACATAGTAACTAAATTTACCCCAGCTTGTATATCTATATCTATTATATATATATGTATACAGTATATCTATATCTATTGTATGTATAGATATACAAGCTGGGGTATATTAAGTTACTGTTGATGGTAGGTGGTGCCAAAAACTGCCGTATTCATACAATAGAGTTAACCGGGCCTGGTGAATGTCTTTGCGAGAGAAGAGCAGGTACTTATATAGAGCCAGTGAAACAGGTCACAAGCGAGAAGAAATCACTAGCATGCACTCTGGCGGCGCTTGTCGGAAGTGGCGCAACGTTGGTTGCCAAGCGCTGTGTCGATAACATCAGGATATGCATGCGCGCCAGAAAACAGTTCCGACAAGCGCTGCCAGAGTGCATGCTAGTGATTTCTTCTCGCTTGTGACCTGTTACACTGGCTCTATAAGTACCTGCTCCTCTCTCGCAAAGACATTCACAGTCATCCCTCCACTGTGAGATACGGTGAGAGAATTTTTATCAGTCTTTCACCTTTGTTTTACCAGAGGTGAAAAATTAAATTAATATGTTCTATTAATTTAAAAATATATATATTTTTAAAAAATATATTTTTTAAAAATAAATTTGTGAACAATATATTTTTTAAAAATAAATTTTAATTAATAATTTTAAAAAATCAATTTTCAAAACCTTGGTTTTTTGTTGGCTGCCAATAAAAAATCAAGCTTTTGAAAATCGATTTTTTTTCCTTGGCAATTCCTTGGCAACTAATATTGGCCCGATGCTTGGCTACCGATCATTAGCAGTAGCGTGATCATCCCAAGCTTAAACCAATGGTGGTCCAATGATGGTTGCCAATTGTTTTGCCAAGAAAAAACCATTGGGCACCAAGCATGGCCCATTATTGAACCAATCTTTACCATTGGCAACTTCCCGTTGGGTCATTTTGAAGTGCAACAAAAATGATACCCCTTCGACTCATTCTGAGTTTCTGGGGAAAAGACTCAAAATGAGTAAAAGCGGTATCATTTTGGGTTTATGATAAAATTACAATAACATTGGAATAACTGGGAATAATTCATAAAAATATGAATTAAAATAATTGTTTATAATGAATAAACACGTTGCACTTGTCAAATCATTAATACTTGAAGCCGATTTATCGTATTTATGAGAAATGAAAAACAAATTTTTAGGTTAGACACTTGTGAATTGACTGGCAGGGATGGCAACCATGTAACACGAAATATAAGAAACACCAAAAAAAAGTAACGGCGCAACGCGCAGCAGACATTTTCTACAGTTGTTGCCAACATAACACACACAAAAAAAACTAGAACCTGACATTTTTCTCATTTTGAGTCACATGAAGTTGTCGATTACTTATTTCGTGACCGACTTCCAAATGCGTTGCAACAAAAGTGAGTCGGGTTTTTTTCTGTGAGGATGAAAACAGAGTTTATTTGTATTGCAAGTTAACTCTGATTACCTCCTGCAAACCCTTGGTTAGCGACAAATTTAGATGGTAAAAGGGGGAAAGCAGGTGTTCCTAGAACCTTATTAAATACTGCTTGACCCTTACTTACAGAATTCTTCCCTCTCCCAAAACCCTGGAAAAACTGCTCATAGCATATTTAAGATCATTTTTAACTAATTTTTATAATAAGTTCAATTATTAATAAATGACATTATTATTGATTTTTACTTTTTTTAATTTAATCGTGACCAATAGCGAATTTATAAATAATGTTAGTATATTTGTGGGGATTAATACATATTCCTATATATATATATATATATATATATATATATATATATATATATATATATATATATATATATATATACAGACAAAAATGCGAATGGTAAAAACAACCACATTTGTGTAGTTAGAAAAAAAGTAGTTAAAACTACCATATTCAGCAGCATTTTAACTACGCACTTCCTCAGTTAGTGGAACCAAAATGAAGTAGTTGGTTTTATGTAGTTAAAATAACTACTTTACGTAGTTGAAATAACTAACAGATGCTTGTAAATGGCTCAACTATAGTGTAGTAGTAAAAACTATTGTTAAAAATAGTTAATGTCACTATTGTGGTAGCAAAAATAACTATTTTGTATTAGTTGCAAACAAAATGAGACTTACTGTTTTTATATAGTAAATACAACCTCTGAAAGTTGTTACTTTTATGATTTATGTAGTTAAAACAACTATTTCTTACTAGTTGCAGAGAAAGAAAGAAATTTACTGTTTTCATATAGTAAAATCAATTGTTGAAAATAGTTATTTTTACTATTTATGCAGTTGAAAAGATCATTTTTTTCTACAGAGAAAAAACGTGAGTGGTAAAAACATCCACATATGTGCAGTTAAAAAAATGTAGTTAAAACTACCATATTCAGCAGCATTTTAACTAAACTTCCATAGTTAGTGGAACTAAAATTGAATAGTAGGTTTTATGTAGTTAAAATTACTACTACACGTTATGATTGTTAATAACTCAACAATAGTGCAGCAGTTAAAAGTACTGTTAAAAATAGTTATTTTCGGAATTTCTGTAGTAGAAATATCCATTTCTTGCTATTTGCAAAATCAATTAAAATTTACTGTTCCAAAGAGTAAAAACAACCGCTGGAATTTGTTATTTTTGTGTTTAATGTAGTTAAAAGAACCAATTTTTACTAGCTTTTAATAATTTATCTCTATGGTGGTAAGAAACATTTATTTTTATAACTACAAAAGTCATAAAAGTAACAATTTTTATGTTATTTTTACTATATAAAAATAGTAAGTTTAATTTTTTTATAACTAGTAAAAAGTGGATAATTTTACTACAGAAATTCTGAAAATAACTATTTTCAACAGTACTTTTAACTACTGCACTATCGTTGAGTCATTTAAAATCATATGCTGGCTACATTTCAACTAAGTCCTTGAGCTTAAAAAATTAGTTACTATTCGCAGTTTAAAGTTAGTTGTTGTTTGCTTTTTTGTTTCTTAACTTTTTATAATTTTTCTTTTCAAATATTTTCAATTTTAAATTTAATGTATTGAAAATCTTCGAATTGTTACAAAGAATTATATCAAAAAAATTTGATAATAATAAAATTCCTTCAAAGGATTTCTTTATTTAGAAAAATAACTAGATTGTCGCGAAGAATTTTATTAATATTTTTAAAAATCCTAATTAAATTCTTTTGAAGAATTTCTTTGGATTTTTTTTAAACTAATGGAGTTTTTTTTAATATTTTTAATTGAAAATCTCGAAAGTAATTGAATTTTATGAAGAAGAATTTTATTAAAATTGTATTAAAAATAATTGACTTCTTGCGAAGAATTGTACTATTTATAAAAATAATTGTAATGTTTCGAAGAATTTATTAAATTTTTAAAAAATAATTACATTGTTATGAAAAATTTTATAGAAATATTTAAAAAGCATGAAATTTTTTCGAGAAATTCAACTAAAGTTGTTTCGAAAATAATTGAATTTCTTTAAAGAATTTTATTAAAATTAAGTATATTCTTAATAATTGAATTCATCATAAGAATTTTATTACCATTTGGAAATATGTAATTAAATTCTTTCAATTCTTTTGACGAATATATTGGAAAATTGCATTGAGAGTAATTTAATTTTTATATAGAATTTTTTAAAAATATTTTGAGAATTTTAAATTTTTGTTAAAATTGAATTTTATGGAAATTTTTGAAAATAATTAATCTCTTTCGTTTAATTTTATTTAAATTGGATTAAAAATTATTTAATTCATGCAAAGAATTTTATTACACAGGCACAAAAAAAAAAGTTGTCTGTTCATTGAACCAGACCTACATGTCTTATAGTATTTTGGCCCCCTGAATACGAATATGAAGTCAGAATTGCTCCATCACCCTCTGTTTTTTTTTAAATCGAAAAAACTACCCTTAAGTCTAAAATTCAAGAACTAAATTTAAAAAAATGAAATAACCGCGGTTTTCTTCTGAGTAGAAGAATATATTTATGCGTATTCTTCTTTCAACAAATTAGAAATAATGTCAAAATTGCTCCATCACCCCCTGTTTTTTTTAAATCGAAGAAACTACCCTTAAATCAAAAATTCAAGAACTAAATTTAAAAAAATGAATTAACATTATTTCTGAGTTGTTGAAAGAAGAAAACGCATAAATATATTCTTCTACTCAGAAGTTAACCGCGGTTATTTAATTTTTTTAAATTTAGTTCTTGAATTTTTGATTTAAGGGTAGTTTCTTCGATTTAAAAAAAACCGGGGGTGATGGAGCAATTTTGAAATTATTTCTGAGTTGTTGAAAGAAGAAAACGCATAAATATATTTTTCTACTCCGAAGGAAACCGCGGTTATTTCATTTTTTTTAATTTAGTTCTTGAATTTTTGATTTAAGGGTAGTTTCTTCGATTTAAAAAAAACAGGGGGTGATGGAGCAATTTTGACATTATTTCTGAGTTGTTGAAAGAAGAAAACGCACACTGAGAAAACTGGAGTATTGGACTAAACATCTGGAGGGACAAATCGTTGATATTTGAGAGTTAGCTATTGGATAACAATCTAAATGTTCAAATACACCATTGACAGATATTTGTGCCATTTCTCTTGGAGGGAAAATGAGTTTATAACAGAGGGACAAATTAACCATCTTGAGAAATCCCTTCCTTATCCGGCGCGAAATGAATAAATATGGCAACCTAACCCCTAAATTAAATACATAAAATGTCAGAAAAATAATTTCGCGCGCATCAGATTGTACACATTTTCTGCGCAACTTTTAACCCTCAGATATAATGGGAGAGAATATACAAGTAGATTTCCATTATCAATTCAAAATTTATTTTAGAAGGACTATTTAACTCTCTTCATAAGCAAAGGAAACATACACTTTTTGAACCTCTGAATTTGACTCTCCAGTTTTCTCAGTGCATAAATATATTCTTCTACTCAGAAGAAAACCGCGGTTATTTCATTTTTTTTAATTTAGTTCTTGAATTTTAGACTTAAGGGTAGTTATCTCGATTTAAAAAAAACAGAGGGTGATGGAGCAATTCTGACTTCATATTTGTATTCAGGGGGCCAAAATACTATAAGACATGTAGGTCTGGTTCAATGAACAGACAACTTTTTTTTTTTGTGTGCCTGTGTTATTTATAAAAATAGCTGAATTGTTTCGAAGAATTTATTAAAGTTTTAGAAAATAATTTCAATTTATAAAAATATTTAAAAATATTTGAATTCATACAAGGAATTCAATTAAAATTGTTTTGAAAAATTATAATTTTTAACAAACAAAATTTAGCGAAAAATTCGATATGCTTTCTTAAAAGTATTGCCCAGGGCTACAACATTGCCAAAGAAAGTTATTTTTTTGGACAAAAATGAAAATTTTGTAGCTGATTTTTTAAGCATATTATTTTTGATAAAAAAGTGGTACGCACGTTGAGACACCTATGGTAATTTATTTTAAATTGAAACAAAATGAATAATTACGTCAGATTCTAATTGTTTGTTGTTTATTTACTTATTTTGATGGTCTTAGCGCAAAGAAAAAAATTAAAACATTAAAAAGTAACTTACAGAAAATAATCAAAAAATAAAATTTTATTTTGCACAAAAATAATTAATCGAAATTTTTACAGGTGAACAACTAACAAAACGCATAAAAATTGTAGATTCAAAATCAATATTTAATGACAGTACTATTTTCACACCGCGAGTATTTTAACCTGCGTACCACAGTGTGTCTCAACGTGCAGACATCGCCGTTATTTTTTTAAAGCTTTAAAATTATTTGTAGATGTTAACATATGTCTAAATTTTCGTCGGAACATTAAAGTAGAACCAAAATTGATATGTAAATGTTATCCTCACTTTTTTCTGCCACTAAAAAATACAGTAAATACACAAAACAGAAATTCTGAAAAACACTTTTTTACATTCTCATCAAAAATGAGAAAGTCTTGGATTTTTTAGTTAAAAAATTGGTTCGCTCTAGTTCTACAAAAAAACAGGAGTTATCGCGCTTCTATTGAATAACAAGTTTGGTATTAATGATACTACAAAATGCCAATAAACTTTTAGGTATTATCAGTTACACAGGTTATAATATATCTTAGTGTCTCAACGTGCGTACCTCTCCCCTATTTATAAAAATAATCGAATTTTTTCAAAGGATTTATTAAAATTTTAGAAAATAATTGAATTCTTTCGTAAAACTTTCAAAATAAAAAATTTTGTAATTTGCATAACAATAATAAGTTGAATATCTCGTTCCGCGCGTAACATTTGCTATTGTAAGAATGTAGTAGAAGCAATACATCGTTTAAGGTTCAATTAGGACTTAAAAAAGAGTTGTCAGAGTTAAACCTCCGTTCACTTTTAAGATCTCTTTTCATTCTTATAAACCGTCTTCTATAACTTCTGTTCATTTTAAGAACTTTTTTCATTCCTCTAAACCCTCTTAAGGGGACATTCCAGTTCAAAATGTCAAAAAAATCGATTTATTTTTGTTTTTATATTCGGATTTCTTATAGTGTCAAGAATACTCTCCTAAAATATTATTGCAAAATTCGAAGTAAAACAAAAGTTATACATCCTTATTCTTCGCCATGTCAAAGATGTTTTGTATGCGGATAAGCAATCGAATGATTTAAATGTTTTCTCATTTGCATTTTTTATAAAAGACAAACAAAAATGTACAGTACGGTAGCGTTAATCCGACATTTGCTTTGCACGAAAATGTCGAATTAGCGATTTGTCCCGATTACCGAGTACTTAAACAAACCTCTGTAGTTCGGACAAATTTTTCAACATATACTCTGTAATCCGACATTTAGACTTGTATATCCATAGTTATAATCTTTATAATCATTCTTTATTTCAATTTGTTTATTTGAGCACTACATATTTATATAAAATGAGTAAATAACAATTAAATTGTTTTATATAATAAAATATTAATATGTGACGTGGACAGTGAAAAGGGACCTTACGTACGAAAACAAGTTTTCGAGAAAACAGTATAGTTAAAGTTTAACTTAGAAAAACCCTTGTAACTTTTTTAAATATAAATATTTTTTAATCAATTTAGGCTTATTTTCTTCACAGTGGATCACAGTATCAAAATAAAAAACATAAAAGTAATGAAATTTCTTTTTAATAATTGTTTATATAAATTAATAACAAACTCCCCAAACATAGGAAAAATAATCTAAGTTTTCTAAATAGCAACAATAAGTATAAATAAGTGACACATGTTTGTAAGGGTTTTCGAGGCCACTGACTACGAATATGATGTTTAATTGACAATTTGACATTTGACAGCTGTCAACTTCTCTAAAAAGTGATCGTTTTTTATAAAAAAGACAGTAATAAGGTTTTTGAGGTCGTTGATTACGAATATGATATCAAATTTTAATTTTACCTGTTGACAGTTGTCAAAGAAACTGTCAACTTTTCAAAATAATAAAAAATTATCGTCTTCGTTATTTTAATCTGTATAATAACAAAAAATCAGTTTTTTCGTATTTTTACTCTTGTTTCTTTTGACTTTAAAAAATGTTTTAAAAACACTTCTAATCAACTTATGACTTTTTGGTTTTCACCATCTTAAAGAGCGTTTTACACTCTATCCGAATCAACAAAAAAGTAAAAAATGATTTTTTGACACGTAAGGTCCCTTTTCATAGACCAGGTCACATATATAAATCGATAAATACTAGCAAGTGTAATTATTTTATCATATTGAGGTTTTCCGTCGCGCCCCCCACTTATCTTAGGTGGGGGAAAACGGTCATCTTGATTGTTGTCGGATTACAAGGAGTGTCGGATTAACCGACACTCGGATTAGGTGTCGGATTAGCGCGACCGTACTGTATTTGGTGTTGCTGATCACAAATTATATATCAAATTTTCAAAATTCAAAATGGCGGATCCAATATGACGGAAAAGAAAATTTAAAAAAAAAATTTTTTTTTTCCACCATATTGCATCTGCCATTTTTAATTTTAAAAAAATGATGGCATATTCGTAATCAGCGACTCTAAAAACCTCCCCGTAACGATTTTCAAGCTAATCCAATGATTTTGAAAAAAAATGTCCGCCATATTGGAACCGCCATTTTGAATTTTAAAAATCTGATTCCATATTCGTAATAAGCGACCTCAAAAACCCCCGAGTAACGATTTTCAAGCAAATCCGATTATATTTTTAAAAAAATTTCGAAACTTATGAACAAAAACTTTAAATGCGTTTTTCTCAAAATGTCTTTTTTTATCTGGTAAAAGTGATATCTCGAGTTCTTCTGAAGCGATTTTAAAAAATCAAACGGCTTTTGATTCAGCGTCATCATGCCTATAAGTGGAACCTCAAAAACTGGAAAATTTCTAACTCCCTTTTTTTATAAGAGAAATTCTAAATAAAAACACCTTTTTTTTGCATATTTTGGGGAAAAAGTACTCTAAAAAAAAGAGGAGGGAAGAAAATTCCACTTTTTTTAAGGTTCCACACCTAAAGAAATAACTAACGAAGAGAAGGTCATTTCGTTTTAGGTTTTTTCTGTTTTAGAAAGTTTGGAATCGATCTTACCACCGAAAATGGGCATTTTCTAAAATCGCGTATATCGCCGCCATTTTGAAATAAAAATAAAAATTTTTTTTTTACAAATTCTTAAATAAATTATTTATTACATGTAAAAGAAATTTGTTAAATAAATGTTTATTTGTTAAATAAAATAAATGTTAAATAAAAAATTTTTCTAATTTATGTATAAAAATTTATTAACAGCATATGCGACTATTAAAGCCTCCAATCCTAATTTTTCAACAATTTTTCTCTTAATATATTGAATAAATTAAGCTGAAATTTGCTAAGAATATTTAAACTATTATAAAAAAGGCAGTGATGTTCAAAAGTTAAATTTTTTTTTTAAATTTTTAAATTAATTATTATAAAAACACTTTAAAATCTTTAAAAAAAGAGAGGGTTTTAGTGACCGCCTCAAATAGTAATTTAAAAATGTTTTATTATTAAAACTTTTGCACCTCACTGCTCTTCCTCATCATATTTTTGACTTATTCACAAAAAATTAGGTTAACTTATTTTATAGGGGAGAGTTGTCAGAGTTGAACAGGGTTCAGGGTTGGACCACCGCGTTTATTTCGTTTTATTGCACTAGCGCCATCTATCTTTTTACGTAAATTCTTGCTACTAAGTGTCATCCATCTTTTCATATGAGTCGCAGTTAAGTATACGAACCTATACTTGACCGGCGTACCAATTTGTGATATAGGCTTAACAAAAACTTTTTTGTGGTGTCAAAAAAAGAGATCTAAATGTAGAAGAAATGTACCAAAGACAAAATAAGTTTACAGAAATTGTTCATTAGGATGATATGTGAAAATGTGTAAAGTATTTTGGATTTTGTGTCACGCGTTTGTGTCCTGTGCCCCTATGACGGAAAACGACGCGTGTGTCAGAGTTGGGCCATGAGGGAAATTTTGCAATTACAAAGCGTACTTGCAACAGAAATTTATTTTTTCACTTAAAAAGGTGTTAAAAACTTTATTTCCATTGGAAAGAGAGAAAAAAAATTTTTTTGATAACCTTTTTTCATTTTTTCAATTTTTTAATTTTGGATATCGTTCATGAGAAATAAATTATCTAAACTTATATGAAAATGTATAATATGGGATTTTATTTTAATTTCATGGTTCCTTTCCTCATTCCCAAGTGTCATTCTATCATTTGAAGGTCATTTTTAATCATTTACCTAAATATTTCATTGATTTTCTACAGTGGCCTAACTCTGGCGACCATGATCAACTCTGAAATTTTTTTTTTTTAATTGCTTATAACTCTGAATCTTTTGGTCGAATTTTTTTACAATGTTCAGCAAAAACATTGCATTTGAGTTGATCTTTCCAAAAATATGCGCGAAATCGCTAAATTCGTTCTACAGGGGAAGTTATGAAGAAAAAGTCAAAACTATGCTCAACTCTAACAACACTCCCCTATTAAAAAAAATGATTGAAAAATTAATGGAATAATTTTATTCCACTTCTTTATTGTCTTTATTTTTATGTTTAGGGGAGATTGGGGCTAAAGGTTAAATTTTGCATAAATATATCATTTATATAAATGATTTTTTTATATAGTATAATTCGCTTAGATGCAAATATTTATATATCAATATTGTAGGGCAACTTGTCCTCTACAACTTTCAATAAAAAAGTTTCTGATATTTTTGCATAAAATACATGTTTTGTCTTTCTTTGGAAATTTTGTTTTTTTTAACTTTTCGCCCCATGATAGCTTACTAAAACTATTTTTTGATAGGCGTTAAGTTGTAGATAAGTTAAAGTATACGTAAACAAGTGATTTAGTTAATAAAAGATATGTGTTTATTTAACAAAAGCATTAGAACTGTTATAAAGTTAATAAATTAAATTTTCAAAAAAAAAAAATTTCTTTTGGTTTATTTCACGTGAACAACAAATATAAAAAATCTGACTAAAGATATTTAGCAAATATCTTCAGGTATCTCTTTAAGGGACCCAAATAAGGACCTAAAAAAATCGCGATAAGAATAAATTCAAAAAATATACTTTAAAAGTTGATATTTTTTTTTACTAAAAAATTTTCAAAAGTAGGGTGAAAATAAACTTTAAATATGTACACCAAAAAAATAAACAGAATGTCACATAACTCTGGACATTTATTTAGAATGATAACACCCTTCTATAATTAAAATTGCAATTCTCTAACTATTTTCGTTCGAAAGATAATTAATTTTAACTGTTTTCACAGTTTAACCTATCGTCCCAGTCTCCCCTAGAGATAAAAGATATTACGAACTTTGTTTTTTACCTGCATCAAGTGAAATTATTTAAAAATAAGTTTCGTTCTTTTAACTGCTACAATTAAGACAACAATTTAAAGGTGTATTACCAAAATGTAAGAGGTATTAATAATAAATTAAATACCTTAATAAAATCCTCAGATATCTATATGTTTAATATATTAGTTTGTACAGAGACTTGGCTTAAATCAAATTTGCTATTTTCTGAATTCTTTGACATTAATTTGCTCAACGTTTATAGAAATGATCGTAAAAATAGACCGGGTGGTGTGGTTTTGGTTGCAGTTTCTTCCAAATTATTAAGCTCTTCTTTAGATTTCAACCTATTTACACCATCGTTAAAACTTATTAATATAGTTGGTACAAAAATTTATTTTTATCCCACATGCACAAAAATGGCGCTTTTAGATAGCTGACGACAGGGAGTAAAGTCACTCATTTGTTCGACCATATGAAAATGGCGTCCATTTTCTCCCATGTGCAAAAATAACAGTTGATCTCATGCGTTATTTTTGCTTATGGGAGAAAACGGCCGCCATTTTCGTACAAGTCGAACAAGTGAATGACTTTTACTCCCTGTCGTCTGCTATCTGAAATTGCCACTTTTGTGCATTAGGAATAAAAAATATCGTAAGTAACATGGGAATAAAGGCAGACAATTTGTTTACGATGATTTTTGTGACACGAGTGCAGGTCTCGGGGCGCCCTCGACCTCCACTCGTGTTACAAAAATCACCGTAAACAAATGGCTGCCTTTATACCCTTGCTGCTTAATATACTATTAGGGGACATTCTTATTGTGTTGATAGCTGTTTATATACCACCTGCTATAACTGCACGGAGAGACCAAGATTATTAATTTTTGTATAAAATCACACTACACGGAAAAAATTTCGGACGCGCAGCATTACCTACGCGTACGATTGCAGTGCTAAATGAAAGAACGCCGATGTTCTAAGAGTGAGATATCTGCGTTCTCATTGTGGGAGCTGTGGAGTCTCACAGAGATAAAGTGGAACTACCAAAGGCAGAGACCAGAGCCCTCTGTATGGGGTGTAGAACAGCTTTTCTGTATACGTAATATATATATATATATATATACTTGTCTAAAGTATATTGTTTCACAGAAAAAACTTAGTCTCAAAATGAGTAGCGTACGATACTCAAAATGAGTTGCAACAAAAATGAGACTCCTTGTCTCATTTTGAGCTTGCATAAAAATTACTCATAATGAGACCAATCATATTCATTATGAGTATAAAAGATACGTGGAAATTTTCATCAAATAATGAATAACCCAATAAAAATATAAAATATATTAATTAACTGTGCGTAAATGACGTAAAAAATATTATGTAATATTCATTTCACATATATTTTGCCTACAATTTTTCAATAAAGGCAAGCAAATTTTTAGGTTATAAATGTTTGTTGACATACCAGCAGGCCTGCATACCAGTAGTGCCAATCTGATTTCACACAACTTACTTCAATTAAATGGCGCTAAGTTTGAAAATTTATTCATCCTGTTATGTGTAATTTACTTTAATTAAGTTAATTTTTAATTAATAAATTGATTTTTAAATAAAAAGACATTTAAATATTTTCAAATTAATGAAAATTAATATTTTTCACAGTAAATATATATGAAATATCACAAAATGACAAAACTGCAAATGTTACCAACCCAACATTTTGAAAATGTTTATCGACAGGAAATACTCATTTTGAGCAACTTGAAGTTAGTAATTTGTTCAAATTGAGTAGTACTCAAAATGAGATGCAACAAAAATGAGACCAAGTTTTTTCTGTGTTCTCAGCTGTGGGACTCTGAGGCTCCCACTCGTGAGAGCGATTAGTTCCCACTCTTGTTCTTCTTATGCACCAGGGATAAGGTAGAACAGCATTACCATAGGTAATACGGCTGCGCGCCCGAAATTTTTTCCGTGTACAATTTACTATTTTCACATTGCAACCACCGGAAATAAGGGGACTTTTTGTATTTTTTACTATTTTCTACACCAGGCCTGCACAAATGCGTTGCTCGCGAGCACTTGGCTGAGAGAGAAATTCCCCCTCCTTGCGCAGCGAGGCGGAGTGAAGTAGGCATAGCGCCCGCATGGAGGGGGAATTTCTCTCTCAGCCTCGTGCTCGCGAGCCACGCATTTGTGCAGGCCTGTTCTACACTAAGTCACTAATCCGACAAATCTTCACCAAAGCAAATTAGTAAAGTTTATTACTATTTCGTCCAATAGTTCCAAACAACTGTAGTAAACTCAGAAATATTGTGTACGTAAAATTACTATAGTGGTTTGTAAATGCAGAAAGAAAGAGTGAAAGAAAAAATAGGGATTTTTATGGCCGGTTTCCCGTCAATTCTTGACTAATGGAGATAAACTGGAAGGATTTTTACATACACAGACACACACATTTTTATATATTTGTTGGATAAATATTTGAAGACACACACATGTTTATTTCACTTATATGTATACACGCGGTTAATTAATACACTAATACACAACTGCACGCACGACAACGAATTTCACTGAAAGTATACATCTTTGTCTCCTTATATATTGAATGATGAAAATTTACAGCACTTACGAGAAAGCAGTTTACTTTTAACAACTTATTATAAGACATAGTTCTTGGGACAGGAATAAATGCAAAATTTATTAATTTGTAATGGTCAATTTCTGAGATAACGAACAAGATTGACGAAGTTAGCAACCAATAGAAATGCAGGCGCCAAATGACTGCACTCGCTAGCCACACTTGCTCACCAAAAATTACTACAGTAGATCGTAGGTTTTAGTGGAAAATGTTTTTATTTGTCAGATTTTGTCTAATTAAATTAGAGAAAACTATAATCAATTTTTGCTACATTTACAACTCTTACACAAAATATTAAAACTTGCTATTTCAATGTAGCAAATTTATCTATTTCTTTTGTAAATTTATCTAATTCTGTAGTACATTATGCTAAAATTCCCCTTATTTCCGGTCATTGCAACCATTTTTAGTAATTTTTACAACTGTGGGTCTCTCCGTGTATGCTATATGGGATTTTTTTGGACGGTCTAATTTAGACTTTCTAACTGTATGCTATATGGGATTTTTCTGGACGGTCTAATTTAGACTGTCTAACTGTATGCTATATGGGACTTCATTGGCATCACTAGAATTCAGAGTTTTTAAAGTACAAATCAAAGTACAATCAAGACAGATCGTTCTCTGAAATTCAATTATTTTCCAAATTTTTAACAAGATTCTTGGCAAAATAAAATGTAAGCAAAAATTTAATTACTTTCATAAGTAAAAAACCTTTCACTAAAATTCAATAAGTATTTACAAATTTTTTATAAGGTTCTTCTCAATAATTCAATTATTTTTATAAATAATAAAATTCTCAGAATTTTTTTATTATTAAAAATTTCTTAGTTAATCTCAGAATTTCTTAATTATTTTTAATACAATTTTAATCGAATTCTTCGAAAAGTGTATAATTATACTTAAGAATTCTATTGAAATTCGTCATAAGAATTCAATTATTTAAAAAATTTTTGATAAAACTGAAAGTAATACTTTAAAAAATTGTTTAATGATTATAATTGTAGTAAGAATTATTTATTTAAATATTCATATATAATATTAAAATAATTCGGGATTATTATGTGTAATAATTTTAGTCATAGTTTTCACATCGTCCTTATAAGCAACAGAATATATGACACTGGCATTGATATAGTAAATTAGGAGAGTTCACACCCAGACTTCAGTAGCCGTGCGGTTTAAATGCTTCGCGTCGGGTCGTCAAGGGTGGGGGGCGAGAGTTCGATCCCACATGCGAGCGGATATTTTTCAGTGTAAGTGTTATATAAAATAATAAAATTACTATATTTAATCTGTAGAAGTGTTATAAATTAAAATTGTAAACATGTTTGTAAATAATGTTAAAGGCCTGTTAAAGAATGAATTTAAAAATGTACCAATTAACGCAAATTGTTTTTTTATTAAAATTATTTTTCAATATTACTATTTTAAATGATATTTACTGCTAGTGCAGTATATTATTTATTTGAAAATAATATAATTATTATAATAATAAATTATTGTCATTAAATACATATACACACATATATATGAATAACAATAATATTTATTATTATTATTATTAATTCATATTTTCACATTACATTGAATAAACGTGAGAACCGAGTAAATTTGGGTAAATTATTTAAAATTAAAAAACTAAAATATTGAAATCGAACCTAAAATTTTAAATATTAGCACTGCTCATTAGCCCTAATTAGCTCGTCCAGTCTAGACCAACGCGTGGTTCGATCGTCACTGGTCTGATTAGCTTATGGACAGACAGTCTTTTCAGCGCCCAGTTAGAGAATAGACTGTCTTTCTGGCACCACACTAGAACCCAACAATTTTTCTACACGGGAGCGGATATTTTAATATTACTTTAAGATCTCTGGAACATTCCACTGGAATATTCCGAATATGAAATGCAATATTCCCTTCAATTTAAGGTTATATTTCGTGATACTTGGGTACTTTGTAATTTGATAGTGTTTAGGGTCCTAAATAAGTGTGCCAAAAAGTTTTACAAAATTTTTAATATTTTGCAAGATATTTGCAAGGGAGCGTTCATAAATAATGTCACGTTTTTTGGGGGAAGGTGAAAGGTCTCTATTAAACGTGACACAATGTATTTTAACATGTGAAATTGCATGAAATTGCGTGACAGGGGGAGGGGGGGGTATAAAATCCCGAAAAATTGCGTGACATCATTTGTGAACGCTCTTCAATCAAATAATTTAAACACTTTTTTTTTAGGAATTTTTATCTCGTAAACTATATAAATATGCTGTTTTATTAATTTTTTTGAGAAATGTTTTTTTGAAATTTTTACTACACTATTCTTACGCACGTCACCGTCACCAATATTGTTACAATATATATTGTAACAATATTGTTACGACAAATTTGTCTAGACTTTGTGTTTTTGCAAGTCTAGACAATATAGTTGTATAATAATATAAATTTTTCTTTCTAAACCAGAGTTTGAACATTTACAAAATTAAAACCTTATAGTGGTTAGAAAATGTAAAAAATTATTAATATTTATAAAAATATAAATTATTTTATTTAAAATCATTGTGTAATAAAACAAAAATTATGAAGTGACATTTTAAAAAATTGTCATTGTACATTATACGAAATGTTATTTTTACGTATTCTCTTACTAAATCTTTCATTTCGTCCGCTATCCTAAATTCGCCATTTTGTATTTTTAAAAAGTGACTTTGGATTCACAATCAGTGGAATTTTACTGAAAATCAGTTGAAAAGTACTAAAATATCAGTCATTCTTTACTGATTGTTATTTTATTGTGATTTATTTATTATTGTAAATTTCTGTCAAACAAATAATTTTACTAAAAGTCAGTTGAAAATTACACTTACAGAAATATAAGTCATTTTTCACTGATTATCTACTTAAAAAATTATTGTTGATTTCTGTCAAACAAATAAATAAGTAAATACACAAGTAAATAAATAAGTTCCCTTACAACACAGTCAGCGCAGCATTAGCAAGTGAGGTATTTACGTATATTAAAAAAAATTTCAACAGACACTACGTGCATCAACGAACCTTAAAAAATTCAACAATTTATATTATCAATCGTTTATTAAATCTATATATGTGATTTGTGTATATGTAGGAGTTTATATCTGCATATGAGTCAGTATACATGTGTATGTAATGTATGTACATGTGTGATTAGTGTATATGTGTGAGTATATATGTGTGGGTGTTTTGCGCGCAAGCTTGATATTCATAGAACACTAATGCGCATGCCTGATATTCATAGAACACTACTGCGCATGCGTATCTTTAATAGAACACTACTGCGCATGTGTGACATTGATAGAAAACTACTGCGAATGCTTGATATTTATAGAACACGACTGCGCATGCCTGATATTTATAGAACACTACTGCGCATGCGTAACATTGATAGAAAACTACTGCGCATACGTGATATTGATAGAATACTACTGCGCATGCTTGATACTAATAGAACACTACTACGCATGCGTGACATTCATGGAATACTACTGCGCATGCCTGATATTCATAGAACACTACTGCGCATGCCTGATATTCATAGAATACTACTGCGCATGCGTATCTTTAATAGAACACTACTGCGCATGTGTGACATTGATAGAAAACTACTGCGCATGCTTGATATTTATAGAACACTACTGCGCATGTCTGATATTTATAGAACACTACTGCGCATGCGTAACATTGATAGAAAACTACTGCGCATGCGTGATATTGATAGAATACTACTGCGCATGCTTGATACTAATAGAACACTACTACGCATGCGTGACATTCATGGAATACTACTGCGCATGCGTGATAAGACATGTATGTGTTTTGTGCGTATGTGTAACATTCATGGGTATGTGTTTTTTGGACATGTATGAGTGAAGTATTTTCAAAGATAGTTAGACAGAATAGAAAGAGGTGTGAGTCGGTCGGTCGTTCTCTAACTTAATATAATAGAGTGGATCATCTTTGGGAATCAGTCTTTCGTAAAAAAGGCGTACAAAAGTCATCTGTTTCTTAAAAAAGCTTATAATTAATAATATTGAAAAAATTGCAAATCTCCCCATCTTACCCCACCGGCGGGCAAGATGGGGTACCCTAAGGGGTAAGATGGGGTACTAAAAAACAACCTATTTCTGTCGACTTTACAAGTGAAGGTTGAATCTTGATCTTCGTTGTCTACCCCAGTACAACTGCAGTAAGCCCATTGGCCGCAGACATAACAAGCAGCCCAGCCTTCATTTGAGTCCAAATAATACCCATTACAATAGAGACAAGGTGTATTTTCCACTTTACCATCACTAATTGATGATTTAACCTGACAAGCTTTTTTCTTTTTGGTCACTTTTATTTTATTCAGTCTTGATTTAAGTAGTTTTCTTAACTTCTCTTATTTCTCTTTTCTTTTGCTTAATTTGAGTACCCCGTCTTGGCCCACTCTCTCCTACCCCATCTTGCCCCCACCTACGAAATTAAAGAAAAAGGTTAATTACTACAATTTACGATTTAACAAAGAAAAAAAACGTATGCTTCCCTTCTTCTGTAACCCTTGCCAGTTAGAAAATAATTTATACTGATCATTAACTGTTATTATTAAATATTAAACACCTTCTAAGAAAAGTGAAAAAATGACAAGAAAATCGTCGAAAACAGTTTTTTTTAGTAAAACAGATAAAAGATTTGTTCTCATGGCTTTTAGGTTTTGTAAACAAGAAACTATCGTCTCGGTGCAGTATTATGTAAAATATAATCGCGATTGGTTAATTCGTTTGTTAAATAGGGCCGGTACCCCGTCTTACCCGCAACCCCGTCTTGCCCCTCTCTCCCTTAGCGTTCAAAAATATATTACATCTATTGAAGATAATTTAATTATAATGCCATCAACATTTTGGAATTATATATACAGATTAAAACGTGAATCAAGAATTCCAGGTGTAATGAAATTTGAGGGAATAACTTATAATAAACCAATTGTTATAGTTAATCTTTTTGCGAAATATTTTGATAGTGTGTATGATAAAGTCTCATGTGCATCTACAGTATCTCCTAATACAGATAATTTACAGCTTTTAGGTGACTTCTTGAGAATTGATGAGAGTATGATTAAAAAGGCAATGACTAAAATTTCTCTCAAAACTACATCTGAACTTGACCTAATTCCTGCCTTTGCTATACGTAAACTTTCTCAAGCGCTAATTGAACTATTATTGATAATTTTTAATAAATTCCTTTTTTTAATGACTTCAGGTTTAGCCAACTGTCAGAACACACACTCTTATATACCAACTTGTTTTTGCTTTTCTACAGAACGACTTTGAGGTTAGGAGTACTCGCATTTGCCTGGACCACCCGTCTAATGGGTTTTCTCGCCAGTGGAGAGGGAAACTGTAGAAAACCTCTCCGAGTACAACCGGTTTATCGACAGTCGAATTCTAATGGTGTGTACCGGACAATAATCGACGGTGCACATCATTATACTTCGACGTCAAACCTCCCGCTCAGATTATCTCACGTGCCGGAAAAATCCCAGGCTAATGGGCGCGAACCAAGTACCCTTGGTCCGCCCACCGAGCCAGGCATCTATCCGACCGAGCTAATCTGTCCGTTAATAAATCCCTTAATAATGGCATTTTTCCTTTTGTTTGGAAGGGTACAAAGGTTTGTCCTATTTATAAGAGTGGCAATAAATCAGAGATAGCAAATTACCGTCCAATATCTATTATTAACAGTTTTTCCAAAATATTTGAAAAGTGCATTTATGACTTTGTGCTTGATAAAGTATCTGCTAATTTATCAATATATCAACATGGCTTTATTTCAAAAAGATCAACCTCTACAAATTTGTTGGTGTTCACGCAAGATTTATTTAATTTATTGAATGATTACCAACAGGTTGATGTAATTTACACAGATCTATCAAAAGCTTTTGATAAAATTAATCATACTTTGTTGCTAGATAAACTTCTTACTTTTGATATATCTAATAAACTATTAAAACTAATAAAATTATATTTAGTAAATAGACCTAATCAAGTACAGTATAATGGACATATTTAAAAACCATTTTTCTCGTCATCTGGTGTTCCTCAAGGATCCAATTTGGGTCCACTTTTGTTATCAATTTATATGAATAATGTATCAATGCATTTAGGCTGCCCTCATCTTCTTTATGCAAATGATGTTAAGTATATATACATCTATTTCTAATTTAAACTCTTGCTTATCTCTTCAAGATAACCTAAACATTTTTAATATTGGTGTTGTGACAATAAATTTAATCTAAATTCTACTAAATGTAAAATTTTATCTTTTACTAGAAGTTCGTCAATTTTAGAATACCAGTATAAAATTAATGATACTGTGCTTTAGAGGGTTTATAGAATTAAGGATCTTGGAGTCACTTTCTGACCTAATTTGTCTTTTAAGGATCATATTAGTGAAATTGTTAACAGCGCTACTAAGTCTTTACTCTCTAAATTTGAATTAGTAAAATTTTTACTATTTAAATTAGTAGTTTAATATTTTACTAATGAAATAGTAGTTTTATAAACTATGACTAATGAATTAGTAGAATGTCGACGCAAAAATATAACTACACTGCAAAAAGAAGTATCTTAATTTAAGATGTTTTGGTAGACACTTTTTAGTTACTTGAAACATCTTAAGGTATTTGTCGCGCGACTGGTCACTGTCAAAAGTTTGTATCCGTTGACTGTACTTATGAAACGATTATGAATGCGAGTTTCCGAAAAACTTTTGCGGACGTACAGTTTGACACACAGATGTTCTCAAAGTATATTCATAACCTCTCGCATGAAAAACGATCGTGGCAACGTCGCAAGTTTGGCGTATGGCCTTCTTTAAAATTTCGCGCCAAAAGTAGCAGACAAGCTGTAGTATTTAACAAGCGCTATTGCCACGTTTACAAATTCACCTGTCATTTACAGTAAATGTTAAAATAATTTTTCAAGTTTGATGTTAAATATCTTTTAAACAAGACGGTGAAAAATTTTCATTTTTTTTATAAAAGTTCATTTTGGTTCGATAGATAAAACTTTAGTTTTTCTAAAAAATCTGACGATTAGTATAAGTGCAAACATTAAAAATCTGTGGTTTTCATATGGTTTTCCTATACCGTACATGTTAAAAATCGAAACTTTGATTTCATTTTTTGAGACTTACAGACGGTCAATTTTATTTTAATAGGCCTTATTTTGTAGATAAATATCCAAAGAATAATTATGTGAAATTTAAAAAAATTCTGTCGAAAACGAATTTACGCGACAAATACCTTAATTTAAGATGTTAAAAGTATCTTTGTACACATTTTCTGTGTTTTTTTGGGGTAAAAAGTTTTGAGGTTAACTATGAGCTCTTATGGAAAATACTTTATATATCTTAGTTTTTAGTAACTTACCCTTATGGCGCATCTTACGATTCTCAAGTAACTTAACGCTAAACATCTTATTGCAACAGAAACATCTTAATTTAAGATACTTTAAAGAACTTACAAAAGTATCTTACTTTTCTAAGATGGAAAAAATATCTTCATCGCTGCTAAAATGTATAAAGCATCTTAAATATAAGTAAGATGCTTTAGAAAACATCTTATTGTAAGATGTAAGATACTATTTTTCCATCTTACATCTTATTTTAAGATATCAAAAAAGACACCTATTTTTGCGGTGTAATTAAAATTAGTAAGAATTTTTACTTTTTTGATTAGTAGTTTTTACTATTTGAATTAGTAAAAGTCAGGTGACGCGAAGGAGCGCTCTTAGCGTTCAGTTTCGGTAACACTAAACGGCCATTTGCTTCCTGTTGTGTAGTGTCAAAGGTTTTTCCTGAGCAAGCTGCAATCTTTTTCCAAGATTTTAAAATTCAAAAAATATTTATACAAACAACAAGTGCGTGAAGTGATATTGAAATCATCGTTCATCACTTTTTTAGAACTGCGAAAGTGTGTATACACATTCTCTTTATTTTCTTTTTTTGTTTATATATACCCAGATAGCCAAGCGTACTGATCGTCATTTTCCAGTACGGCGTACTGAGATTATTCTCGTATTGTACCAGCACAAAATAATTAAGTATATACGTATTGGTACGGTACCAGTATAACGACGGTATGTCGCACGACTGAAATTGTAAAATAAAAGTACTCCATAAAAGTATGAGGCTAGTATAATACCATTACGTTGTACTGTCATTTATGAAAATACAGCATATTCGTACGATACAAGTACCATACCGGTACACCGTACTCTGCGTGGTAATGCGAACATAACCTAATTTACTTTACAGTTGCCAATGACATATGAGCCGTTCGCTAGAAAAACGACTTAAGTCGACTTAAGCGGTTTTTAAAAATTTTGTTATCAGTATATTCTACAAGACATATAGATTACATATATCAAGTTTCTAAAGTTGTAGGTCACTATTTATGAATTAATTGAGGTGTTTAAACTTCCTGGGTCCCGAAATTGAAGCACTTACGCAAGCGCGCGTTTACGTCCTCTGCTACCGCGTACAGTGGGAAGAAATGCAGTGTTTTGGACAAAATTCTGCCGACAATACTGCCCTACAATGGAAAAACTGCGGCATGTGCAGTTTGTGTTGAAACGAGATATTTAAAGAAAACTGTTTATCAAAATTACTGGTATATAACGTTATATTATGAACAATATTAATATGTGTTCTTAACAAAACGAATACGCTCTTTTCATTTCTGCAAAAAAAATTAATTATTTAAACAATCTATAATAAAAAATGGACAAGCGAGTTTTTTATAAGCGAATTCCCATTTTAAAAGTGAGTAAAGTACCTTGCGCTGTAAAAGTCTCGAGGACCGGCTCACGATACAGCGAAAGAACTACGCATAGCACACTTTAATACGTGGTAGGAGTTGAATTTCCATAGATTTGCTATTAATTATTATTATTTTTTTAACAACTTTACTAATTACAAATATTAAACTTTTCTCACATTTTTTTAGTAAATATTTTTATTTCTGCAGATATAGAAATAGGATAAAAATTAAGTTTTTAAATGTCTATCTTACGTAACAGAAAGTTATTTTCAAATAAAAAAAATGATATTAAAAAAAATGTTATTAAATGAAAAATATTGTTTATTCAACCAAAAAGAGCATTTTTGTAGCGCAAGCGCAGTTGCGTCTAGGGACGGTCGTTGGCATCTCTACGAACACTCTCCCGAACTCAGCCGAAGTGCTTATTTACTGTTTGCGCACTGTTTTACTGTATTTCTTAGTTTAACTCCATCGGTTTACAAATGGAAGAACTCCGCATAAGCACATGCGAACTCATCATTTGTACGGAGCTCAGATCTCGACAACTTTTCCCAAACGAAAAGTACGCAAAGCACTTTACTCACTTTTCTATTCGATATCTTGTGACGTATTTCACAGAAGTTTCAATATTTAGCAAGCGCAAAGTCGCTTACCTAATTTATTCCACTGTAATTCGTCATTTTTCACTAATTCTACAAACTAAAACATTAATTTATTATTAAAAATTTATAAAATTTTTATTTTTTACAATTTTTATTAGATGCGAATTTTCATTACGATTCCATTGATACCAAAAACTTATTTTTGATAAAAATGTCACTTACCGCAGTTTTTCCATTGTAGGGCAGAATACAAATCTCCACCGATTTCAATTTTCTTTTTTTTTAAATACTAAAGAAGGTTTTTCCTACAAGCCTTCACTGCTATAAATTTGAAATTTTCAAAAATTTTGTATTATTACAAAAGCGAGTAATTTTTTCATTTTGTTAACTAAACTTGTGCATTATAATGTTGATATTTAATTGAATATTACTAAAAA
Source organism: Leptopilina syphax (assembly GCA_032872505.1). Classification (NCBI taxonomy): domain Eukaryota; kingdom Metazoa; phylum Arthropoda; class Insecta; order Hymenoptera; family Figitidae; genus Leptopilina; species Leptopilina syphax. Next base: position 16,789,102 of record CM065469.1, on the reverse strand, counting down.
ATATATCGTAAGACTTTTTAGAATAATAAATATGATTTAATACATTAAAATAAAAGAGTTCTTTCATAAAATACTTAATTTTGTTTCATTTTTAGTGGTTCGCTGGAAAAACGACTTAAGTCATTTGTTATAAAATAATGTTATTAAAGTAGCAAAACATTGTTTACTTGACCTTCTTTTCTTTTAAAGAATTCTTTGATAATACCTTTGTATTGGGAAAAATGATCGATATAATTAATACGTAAATTATATTAGTAATTCGTTTCCGAATCTTTAATTTATTTTTTTCGTCAAAAACTTAAGTCGACTTAGGTCGTTTTTCTAGCGAACGGCTCATATGCCTCCAGTGCACATGGTGCAATGATTTTTTGTTGAAAAGCTGACTTTTAGGATGCAATACAAAAGTTTTAATATTTGTAACATGTGTCATGTTACGTTTGCAGTAAACATTTTTCAATTGTTAATATAAAATAATCAAAGCATTTAATAGATTATTTTATAGTTAACAATTACCATATATGTTATATGTATAACATCTTGTTGTATATACATATTGGGTATAGGGCTTTTTCCCAGAGGAATATTCTCGAGAGCAAAAACAATGACCTCACGCGTGCCGCGGAGTGGACTTGTCAGAACAGAAGCATGGGAGACGAAAAGACTCAAATTACATCTTAAAATTGTACCATTTCTTTTTACGTTATCTAAGCTAACGAGCTTCTAGTTGCATATATATGTAAACATGTACATCGTTATAAGCTTAAATCTTTTATATCATTTCTAAAGAATGAGTATTGACACTAACCAAAAACATTATTTTTATATCAGTTATATTACTATTATATTATTATTATTATTATCAATTTTGTTATTGACTGATGATCTCATCTACGAGAGTCTTCAGAGAACTCCCCTACTTCTTTGTAACAGAATGCGTGCGCATATTCTAATGCATTACAACGTTGCCATGCACTATGCAATTTTCTAAGAAGATGCAATTCCCCCACCAATTGTAACATAACGCGTGCGCAAAAATATTAACCAATGAGATGTATTTAACACCCCCATTAGTCCCAATAACATATATATAGTACTAGAAGCCGTTTATAAAAACCCTTGGACCACACCTAATTTTGTCACTTCTTTTGGGCAGTTCAAGTCAAATGTATTTAAACCAAGTTCAGATAGTGTCCCATCAGGCAGATGCCAAAGTTTGTCCCCTGAATCCGAGTTCTGATTTTCGTTGTTAATAGTTAAACAAATTGAATAACACTCATTTGACGAAATCAAACAGCTCGACTACTCAGAACACTCTGAGGCAGCTCGATGTAAAATTTTAGTCAAAAGCTTTATTTTATTTGAAAACGTTCGTCAAGCGATAACATTCAAAATAAAATCAGCCTACGACTCCAAACAAATCACCCTTGTGCGTATCGAATATCTCTCTCGAAAGATTACTGTTGTAATCGGTAAGACAAATTTATTAAAACTATACTATTCCATTTAATTAAACTCTTTTATTTTATTCCTTCCTCTATCCTATTTTATAATAAGAACAATATCAATAACAGTTCCCTTAGAGCTGAGCATTAAAACGTCCCATACCATATATATATATATTTTTTTTTACAATCAAGACTTCAATTTTGTTTGTGAAAATTTGCTAACGACCTCCGAATTAAAGTATATTACTTTACGTCCGCGACTATCAATTTTATAAACGTAACAGTCATTATATTCAAATTAGAAATCAGTGGTTTAGTTTCTGTTCATCTATGTGTAATATGTGTATACTATTAATCTCAAGTGGTTTTGCTTTGTCATGATGCTTATTTTTATCATTAGCGTTGTCTAATTACTACAACAATGGACAACTTCTGATTTTTAAACTGTTTTGTGCTTTACACTTGAGAAAAAGATTTTAATTCAAGAGTTACAATAAAATATATAGAAATCGCAATATTTTTTAATAATTTTTCTTATAGATCACATATATACATGTGTTATCATTTATAGGTTAGAACGTCCAAATTATTTTCCTTACAGTAAAGTACTTTAGATTATAAATTGGCATTATTCACAGTTATTTAAAAGAATGTTTAAAAATTAGCAAAGCAAAACCACTACAGAATTATTTAAGGGGTTATGCCACTCTAGGATTTTAAAAAAATCGATTTTTATTTTTTTGCATTAAATAGTCCCTTAGGGTATCAGAAATAACATATCGTAATATTACAGCTAGGGAAAATCTCTAAGAAATTTATTTTCGTAATTTCGTATTTTCGTAGCGGCGAGGTCCTTTTGTTAGCGCGCTACGGGAGGTGATCTTTGAAGGATCTAGAGCAGGTATAAGGCTACTTTTCTGTCTAAACTATAGTCTATTCTACACAATTTGGCTTCACAAACAGTATGCAAGCGTCTGTTTCAGTCAGTTAGGCATAACCAAGCATGTGAAGAGCATATTAACTTTAAACGCGATTATCTGAAAACTACATTTTTCGAGTTGGCCGCACTAACAACTCGTACAATTTTCAACCGATTAAGTTCAAACTTCACAAACATCTTTGAAAATATATTTTTTAAGACATCACGTAGGATTTTTTTTTATTTTGTATTGTTCATTTGTTATTAACAATTTACTGACGATTTTTTGGTAGAATTTAGAAAGGTTAACTTTAGAAGTGCGCCATTTGACCATAAATCAATATATCGAAAAAATCCTACGTGTTGCTTTAGCTATTGTTATGTACAATAAATAAAAAATTATATACTCAAGATATTTTAAAATTTACGGGAACAGTTGGTGCGGCCACGGACCATATGCGCCACAGAGATGTCGACGGAAAACCCCAACAACGTCGCCATTTTTCATTAAATTATTATGAAAATTTATATTTTTAAACTTTAAAAGATGTACAATAAACTCCTCATATTCCAATTTTAATTGACTTTATAAATTCTCTGAAAAAAATTCACAAAAAATGCCTATTATTTCGGTTTCTAGAGTGGCATAACCCCTTAATTAAAATACTTCAAAACACTGATTATTCTAATAAAAGTAAATGGAGTTACAAGTTACATGATTTACATAATATCTTTAGGTACAAAAAAATAACTCTTTTAAAAAAAATAAATTACTTCAAAATTAAATTGATCTTAGTAACGATTCTTTCAGAAAATTTATCATCAAATATTAAATTAAAATAGTTAATACTTAATACAGACTAAAGCACAAGAGGGGGAGGGATATAAAAGGCTTTACACGCGGTACTAGTATAGTACGAATACAGTAACCGTACGATAAACTAAATTACAAAAACCTTCAGTACACCATACTATTATCGTACTCGTATTATACGAGCATAAGCATACTGGTACGACATACTAGTACAGTACCTGTTACCGTGCGAAGGTAGATGGCGAGTACAGTACCAGTACGACTAATACGCCATAATCGTATTGTACATGCATCGTACTAGTACGCTGGTTATCTGGGTATATATATATGAGGCATTCCATTTCAAAACGACCCCCTTCGTAAACAATTGCCAATGTAAGACAATTTTTAAATGAATATTTCTTCCATTCTGTAGAACCAAATTACTTTTTATATTAGTGATTTCGAAAGTAGAATTTCTGAACTTTCTGATAATAAAAAAGTATATTTTTTTAATAATTTAATTTAAATAGAAAATTGAGTTAAAAAGTTAAACTTTGAAAAATCTCAAAACACGTTACCTCCGATTTTAATAAAATTCATATCAATCGAAAGCTTGAATATTCTTCTTTTTATTTGTCAAACGATAATAATAAACATCTCAGTAGATTTTGAGAAAATAATTAAATTTCACAAACATTTCGAAGGTTATATTGAGAAAACCATTTATTAAGTATAGGGCGGCATTTGTTTTTCCCAATTTATGCATAATAACCTTCTAAATGTCTGTAAAATTTAATTATTTTCTCAAAATCCACTAAAATGTCCATTATTATCGTTTGATAAATAAAAAGAACAATATTTAAGCTTTCGTTTGATATGAATTTTATTAAAATCGGAGGTAACGTGTTTTGAGATTTTTCAAAGTTTAACTTTTAAACTCAATTTTCTATTTAAATTAAATTATTAAAAAAATATATTTTTTTATTATCAGAAAGTTCAGAAATTCTACTTTCGAAATCACTAATATAAAAAGTAATTTGGTTCTAAAGAATTAAAGAAATATTCATTTCAAAATTGTCTTACATTGGCAATTGTTTACGAAGGGGGTCGTTTTGAAATGGAATGCCTCATATCTTTAGACGCCGGTATTTTCATCATTGCATGCTGGAAAGATGAAAACGTGCATACAAAAAATGTGTATTAACTACATTTTTATGGTGTAAATTATACTGTCGATAAAATAGTTAACATATAATATTCAATTTTCTTTTTTAATAATTAAAAAATAGTATATAAAATCCTCACCTCAAACATTCTTTCCCTTTTTCAATTATAATTATAATCTGAATAAAAGTTTAAATCAATCAATATAATTAAATAGTTTTACAATTCTTTAGATGGCATGTTTTAATAAAATCAAAGAAGCGAGTAAAAAAGACGCACGCGGGAGCATGCGCATTGACATTCTACATTCTACTAATTCAATTAGTAGCGAAAAATAACTTTTTCAATTAGTAGTTTTCTACTAATTCTTAGTGGAAGACTTTTCCCCTTTTCAATTAGTAGAATTTGACTAAGAATTAGTAGAATTCTACTAATTTAAATTTAGAGAGTAGGATTCCTAATTAGATCATGTAAACAATTTAAGAATAAATCGACCTTAATTGTACTCTTTCAAACATTGGTTCTAACAAAATTTAATTATTCTAATATTATATGGTTCTCTAGTTTTCAAAAATATATTGATGCAATTAATAAAAAAAAAAAAATGTTTAAATATTATTTTTAAGCTCCTAAAAGGTATGATTGACTGCCCGTTTATATTACAATTACTTCCATTTAATGTTCCGCAATATACTATAAGAAATTATGCTCCTTTTTATCTACCATCAGTTCTCAATAAACAGTCACCAATATACAGAATGTGTTCTCTTGTAAATAATCTCTACTTCAAAATGGAAGATGATAATGTTGATCTATTTTTTATGTCACTTAATAAATTTATAAAAGCAGTTCGGAGTTATGTTAGTCAAAATACTTTGTAAGATTAGTTGCCTACACTGAGAAAACTGGAGTATTGGACTAAACATCTGGAGGGACAAATCGTTCATATTTGAGAGTTAGCTATTGGATAACAATCTAAATGTTTAAATACACCATTGACAGATATTTGTGCCATTTCTCTTGGAGGGAAAATGAGTTTATAACAGAGGGACAAATTAACCATATTGAGAAATCCCTTCCTTATCCGGCGCGAAATGAATAAATATGGCAACCTAACCTCTAAATTAAATACATAAAATGTCAGAAAAATCATTTCGCGCGCATCAGATCGTACACATTTTCTGCGCAACTTTTAACCCTCAGATATAATAGGAGAGAATATACAAGTAGATTTCCATTATCAATTAAAAATGTATTTTAGAAGGACTATTTAACTCTTTTCATAAGCAAAGGAAACATACACTTTTTGAACCTCTGAATTTGACTCTCCAGTTTTCTCAGTATATACACTGCAAAAAGAGGTGTCTTATTCTGCAGTGATAGTCTAAAGAAATTTTTATGTATCATTTTTGTAGCCCTATAATTGATTTATACTGTTGGGCTTTGTAATTTCAAATAAAATAAATAAAATAAATAAAATAAATAAAATAAATAAAATAAATAAAATAAATAAAATAAATAAAATAAATAAAATAAATAAAATAAATTCAAGGTAGGAAAATATTTTGAAAAACAAAAATTTTAAATCGAAAACTTGAGAAGCTAGACGAATGTGTTTTTGGTCAGTTGGGATCCTGGTTGGGATGCTTGGAGGAATGGGAGATTTACAAGTTTAGTTACCACTGATCACGCCCTCGGGACTCGACTGATGGGTTATAGCAAACTTCGATATAAAGCTCACGGGACGGCTCTTGATGTTGAAATGGAACACTAATTCTTTTGCAAAACTGAATTTCATATTTGCATCGTTTAAATTTTTAAATAATTGCGAAATTTTATTTTTATTATTATTTTATTAATATATATTATTTTATTAATATATATTATTTTATTATTTTCTTTACCTTTATAGTTTTCCATATTAAGTATTGATTGGAATTTAACCAATTACATTGATACTAATTTTCTTGATGATTATTGTTATAAGGCGCAAACACATCAAAAGCCGAAGTCAAATAAGAAGTGAGTCGAATCACTTTTTCATTGACATCATTCTCAGTGTATATACCAGCCCAGTCATACGTCAATAAATGTGAAACAAATTCATCTCCAGAAATATTTAGAATATTACGAACAAATTCAGATTTATTTTGATATTGTAGTTTGTATTTTTTTATATCAAACTCGATGTTGATCAAATCATGGTTAGATAAAAATGGAACTAAATGCTAATTATAAGATAAAATTTTATCAAGATCATTGACAAAGATTGCATCTAGTCTAGTGCTAGAATTGTTGACATGGTGTGTAGAGCTGTGAGGGACAATACATAAACCTGAAGAAAACACAATTGAAGTTAGATATTTAGTAAGCGGAGAAGTAGAATTTAAGTTACAATTAAAATCACCCACAATTATTATATTATTAAAAAATTGAATTAATGAAAAAATTCTATTCTTAAAATCAATTCCAAACGATGCGTTCGGTGGTTTATACACAACCCCTATTAATGCACTATCATCGTTCGTCTGTATTTCAAGGAATAAGAATTCGGCAGTAGGATACCGTCCCTCAGAACTCATACACACCAGAGAACACTTTAACTTTTTATGAACATATATACAAACTCCACCCCTGCAAGCTTTCCTATCTCTGCGAAAAAGAAAGTAATTATCAAGTTCAACTAAATTTGACATTACACTCAACAGCAACAATATCATAATTCGACCGGTTAAAAAAATCTTTGAACTCAATAAAATGTGCCCGGAGAGACTAAGCATTTACATGACAAATATTTAATGACTCCATTTTATTACGAAAAAATAAAAAATAAGTGACAAATAATAACTCAAACAAAGTAAATCTGTAATATTAGAATTATATAGTAACATTATGAATAAAGACAACATATGCAATCTTAGGTAGGAACAATGAGTGCTAAAAAATTGAAACATTACATAGAAATATTTTCTTACAAAATTATATAGAATCATTAAATTGATAACAAGTTTAATAGAAATAATTTTTACTTTTGAATACTTATTATTAACAAATGTAACCAAATCAATATTTTTATTTTTAAAATAATAATAATAATAATCATCAATAATACAATTAACTAAAAAAATGCAAAAAATTAATCTCCATTGCAAACCTCATAACAATTGCCAGAATGAAGTAAAAAAATCCCTCTGATGTAAATAAAAGAAATGAAAACATACCAAAAATACATAAGCATTTTGATGATAATAACAAAAATTTCAATTCACAAACGAAGACTAAAAAATCAGTGATGTCGATGAATTTGAAACGAAGATCTATTTGAATTCGTCCAAATGCTCCAAACTAACGAGCTGCAATCTTAACGCACCATCTTCACGTCGACAAAATATTTTTCCTCCCGAGATCCATAGGTACTTAATCTTGTTACTCTTCTTAAGATTTAAGGCTGCAGCATAAATTCTACGATTATGTAGAGAGAGTGGTTCACGAATAAAAATGAGACGTTTTTCAACTTCATTCATTCCGCAATCCTTAGTAGAAAAGGTAGTTTTATGTTTCCTTTTATCAATGATTTCGTCCCTTAAATTCTGTTTGAAAAGTTTCACCATTACAATTGGCGGATAGAGAGAATTTCCATCTCTTTTGCCTATACGGTAGATGTTAGAAATGTCATAAGTATTGACTGAAACGTTTAAAGCGGCAGCAATATTACAAAACAAGTTGTTAATTTCATGATCATTAAGCTTCCTCAATATAATATATACCAATTGTTCAATTTTTTACTTTAGAATAATTATTTTAAAGTGTTAAGATAAAATGTCAAAAAATACAAAATTTTAATTTTTTGTGAAAATTTAAAATATTTATTAATTCTATAAATTTTAATAAAATATATACTTTATATACATGAATCGATTCGTTTTTATGTCAGGAATGCAATTTTGAAATGAATTAATAAAAATTTTAATATAGAAAAAAGTTACTTCAAAAAATCCAAAAATTATTTTTTCAAAAATTAAAAAATTGTTGAAAAAAATTTTTTTTTAAAATATTTTTGAAAATCCTTTTGTCTGATTTTTGGTATTCGTGACCGTAATACACCTACAAAATTTTATCAAAATCCGTCAAGACGTGTAAGAGAAAATTTGTCCACAAGAATCGGTGACATACACACACACACACATACATACACACATACATCCGGACATTTGTTCCTCTCGACGAATTATATATACACTTGAAAATTTGTAAAAATAATTGGTTCTAAAAAATTCGGAAATCGACATCACTATAAGGCTTCCTTTATGAGGAAGCAATATGAGGAAGCAAAATATTAGTTAAAGATTCATCTCTTTGCAAAGGTAAACCATGAATTTCTAAAGAGGTTTGGAGTTGTACTTGTTCCTGGAAATTAAGATTACGTTCAAGTACAGTTATCTTGTTTTCGAGTGCCACCTTATCCGATTTCGCTACTTCAATTTCTTTTTTTTGTGCTTCAACAATTATTTCCAGAGAATCAATTTTGTGTTTGTTATAACCAATGTCGTCTCCCACTATACACTAGTGGGAGTGTGATAGAGAATGTAATTATTAGATAATACTGCAAAAATAGGACTACGAATTAAAAGCACGTGTATTCAACAGTCGATAAAACAGACTCTGCTACTCTGACGTGAAGTCGAGAAAGCGTAAATGTTTTATAAGTTACACTATTTACCGGTCCCAATCGGTCTCAATATTATAAAACTGAAGTTACCGTTGTTCATTTGACGAAATATTTACTTTAGCTAATTGCTTATTTTAATGTTAGCAGTCCTTTAAAAAAATTGCAAAAGGATCCAATTCGGGGAAAGCAGTGATATCGATTTTATCACGGATTTTCAAAAATTCCCTGAAATTCAACTAAATTATTTTTTCTCGCCTTGAAAGCATTTTTTCTCTCTTGATAATTATATATTTTACTATCAGAAGCCATTTACAAAAATTGCAAGAGAAAAAAGTAATAATTTTGAATTTTTTCTCACGGATTTTCCAAAACTCCCGGAATTCAGTTTCATCCAATATTTTCAATTATAACTTGCCATCAATAGATAAAAAAGTTTAGCCTAATAATGTGCCATTATTGGTACATGCTACGCCCCGTTACCAGCAATAAGACATTTTAAATATAATATTGTCCCAGTAATTTTTGACAATTTTTGGCAGCCATTACCGGACAATTGACAGGCCCGTTTTACAGTCTTGGATTATCGCACTTGGAGCTTAAAGAAAACCATACATTTGCTTTGTTTCTGAGATGCACCAGCACGTGAAGGTAACTAATATTGGTTGTTTTTGGCAAATCTTTAGATTATACTTCAAGAGCTTAGAGAAACTAAAAAATTTCTTGTTAATTAAATTTCATAAAAAATATAAAACATTTTCATTTTAGCATTACTCAATTATCTTGCATCATAATTTGTAAAAACAAAAAACATCTAATTCGGAAGTAATAACCTCAGTAGCAAGAAATATTACAGCAATATTGAGAACACTGCCTTAAAAATGTTACTGGAACATTACGTGCTACTGGGGAAGTAGAATAAAAATGATTATTAGCTATCAATATTTTCATTTCTATATAGCTATAAAAATATTTGAACTTTTAAATTTAAAATTCCTAATTTTTTCTATTTTTATGATAAAATTGAAATTAGAATTACCAAAAATACAAATTAATTAATTAATCAGAAAATATCAACACCAAATTGATACATTCAATTCATATGAACATTTTTTTGTTAACTCGTGCATAACTTTCTTGATTTTAAAAACTGAATATTGAAACAATATTTTTGTCTAATGTAGTAAATTTCTTACTTTACATACTGGTCTTTAGATAAAAAACTTTAATAACTTTTCCTGAAAAGCTTGCTTGAAAATCAAGAATCACTATTTTTTTAAGAAAAAAGTTGATCCAAAAAAACGAAAAAAAATGTCAAAATACGTCTTTTTTTAACTTTTATTGTAGAGATGGGTTGTATTTATCTGGAAAAGTTTGCTAAAGATAGTTTTGCATCCATTTTACAAAAAATAAAAAATTTGAATTTTTTTGATTTTTCGAATTTTTTGAAAAAATGTCATAACTTTCGTTCAAGTTAATATTTTTTAATCGGATAAGGCTATGATTTTAAGTTACGTTAATACCTAATAGAATGCCAAGTTTTACTTTAATTGGTTAAACCGTTTTCAATTGATGCACGAACAAAGTTTTGCATACAGACAGACAGAAGGACAGACAGACAGAAATTTTTATTTACATTCTTCGAATTCTAATGTGTCAAAACGAAAAAATATATAAAAATAGTTAAATAAAAAAAACACATCGTGTTGCCATGGCACGCGAAAAATTGTTTTCGTGTCAAAACAAAAACACTAAAGCACACATTCTTTTCTCAACCGTGAAAGCAACAAGACGCAACATTGTTTTCTCCTCACTCAAAAAAACATACACAGAGAATTGTATTGAATTAAAATAATTGTTCCCAGTTATAAATAAAAATAAATAAATTATAAACAAATTTAATTTATTTCTTCTTAACATCGAGGAATATTCCAGCACTTCTTTCCAGAAAAAATCTCCTCTAAAGATTCTTCATCCAAAGAAAATTTCAGGTTTTTTTCTTTTTTCCTAATCTTTTCTTTCTATCTCTTTTCCTATTTTCTTTGTTTCACGATCCTCTCATAGGATCGAAAATGAACCTTTTTTCTTCTTTCTCGATCCTCTCCGCAGGATCGGAAATCCTTTAATCTTTTTTTCTACACTGAAAGAATTTTAGGCAGGCTGCTGGCTTTTCATGTCCGAAATTAGTGCCCCTTGCGCAGGGCTCGCAGCTCACCTCAAAAAAGCGAGCATCTACTCCCGAAAGGTGAGCAACTGCCCCTGAGGAGTTGCTGCTTACCTTTCGGGAGTAGATTCTCGCCTTTTTGAGGTTAACTGCGAGCTTGAGGCAGCGAGCTCTAGCTAATTTATTAATTATTTAATTAAAATAAAAATAAGCGTAGCAATACAATTTTCCAAATCGATAAAATTTACATTTTCCATAATATATTTTGATAAATATTACATCGTGAAAAAATTCAAAAGTGATTTTACATAAAAACGCATGGTGGCCACCTTGGGGCCAGGACGACATTTTTTAAAAGTTATCAAAAAATTGTATAAAACACAATTTTATCGATATTCATTTATAATATTATTGTATTATATGTAGGGGAGGGTAGGCTACATTGAACCGGGTATTTTATAAAGTCCAAGAACTAAATTAATTTTACAAATTTCGATCAGGTTTTTGTATCAAAATTAAGCTGAAGTACTCCTTTAGTTAATACACACGTTACAAACACAAATTATTATGATTAAATAATTAAATTTAATTTTTTTCTAACAAGTTACACTTTTCTTATTTTGAAGGATCTGTGTCTACATTGAACCACCTCTAATAAAACACCACAATTTACTTCAAAAATAATATTTCCACTTACACATTGTAAAAAATCTTATTTTTCACTCAAAAAAATAGAAAATTGTTGTTAAAAAGTTATTATTTGTTAATATAGGAGATTAATATATTTTGATGTCAGTTTAGGTAGGTAAAGTGACAGTTTGAGTTTATCTCGTTCACAATTGTGATGAAAGCATGTCTTCTAGTATTTTTCTTACTAATTAGTTAACTTTACAACTCTTAAAATTGAAAATTCTTTGTTTTTTTGGGTGGTTCAATGATGCCGCACTCACTGTATTCACATGACATTCACAACAAAAATTGTTTATAATAAATTTATGTAAGAGTTAAAATTCTTTATCACATCGGAATATTGAAGTTAACACCCTAAGCGAAATAAATCACAAGTTTACTAATTTTTAAAACTTTCTATTTAAAAAAAAACTTGATTATATTTCCACAAAATTTTTTGTTTTGTACGTGAAAAACAGTTTTTTTAGTTTTTCTTCATAAATAATAAACCTACGTGCCCGAAATTTTTTAGCATACAGTTCGGTCGCGCTAATCCGACACCTGGTTAATCCGACACTCCTTGTAATCCAACAACAATCAAGATGACCGTTTTCCCCCACCTAAGATAAGTGGGGGGCGCGATGGAAAACCTCAATATGATAAAATAATTACACTTGCTAGTATTTATCGATTTATATATGTGACCTGGTCTATGAAAAGGGATCTTACGTGTCAAAAAATCATTTTTTACTTTTTTGTTGATTCGGATAGAGTGTAAAACGCTCTTTAAGATGGTGAAAACCAAAAAGTCATAAGTTGATTAAAAGTGTTTTAAAACATTTTTTAAAGTCAAAAGAAACAAGAGTAAAAATACGAAAAAACTGATTTTTTGTTATTATACAGATTAAAATAACGAAGACGATAATTTTTTATTATTTTGAAAAGTTGACAGTTTCTTTGACAACTGTCAACAGGTAAAATTAAAATTTGATATCATATTCGTAATCAACGACCTCAAAAACCTTACCGTCAACCGGGGTTATTTTGTGCACCAAATAGCTTTTTTTTATTCAAAGATTTATTTAAATTCAGAATTAAGAGAATAAAGAAAATCAACTTTTGATATATGTTGTGGACATCCTTCTGAAGCTTTCCTATAAATTTGGCAAAGAAAATAATTTTTTTGTCTTAGTTATAGTCATTGAAAGTCGTGCACACAATAACTCCCTGGATGGGGCTATTTTGTGCATCGAACTTTGTTTTCCTATAATGTTGCGTAAACATTTTTTTAATCGTTTCTGCTTCATGAAATCTTTTGTGTATATATTTGAGAGTAAGTTAAAAAAAGAATGACCTAGTAAAATTTTTTTGTAGATATATTATACAAAAAATGTAAAATAAAGCACTAAAATTTTGCTAAAATCTGAATTTACTAAAAATTAACAATCTTTCTGTAAATTGTATATTACGCAGATAGTAAATAACATTTTTTTCTTTTTTAATATATATTTTATAATAATATACTAATATAATAATAAAATGATCGTTTAAACACTTATAAATAACTTTAAAACATCATTTCAATAGGAGCTTTTTTAATAGTTTTGAATGATATTTTTAAAAAACTTAAAATAAATATTTTTAAGGTTAAATAGATAACAATTTATTATCTAATATGCTTTTCAAGTTATTTTAAGAGAAACGAGAAAATAGTTTTAAAACTAATTTGAAAAACTTATAAATATTAATTAATGTTAATTTTTTGAGGTTACGTTGTGCACCGGTTGAGCTTTTAATCGTTTTAATGATTTTAATTAACGTATTTACAGTTTTTTGACAGAAAAGTAAGACAAAAATGTATTAAAATGATAAACAGAATCTTCTTTACTTACTAAATAAAACATTTATGAAAAATATTTTATTTTTTTAAGTGCACAAAATAGCCCCATGGAATCCTGGTTTTTCAATTTTTTCCACTTTTCTCTTAAAATAATGAATAAAAAATTAGCGCATTACGTATGTATCATCACAACACACTTGACAACAAATATCTAACTCAGTTTATGAAACACATTAAAACTCTAGAAGATCTGGTATAATTTTTCCGAACTTTCAAAATTTTTTAAACAAATTTTCCGTTTTTAGGAATTTTTTTCTCTTAATTGACAAAGAATTAAATAATAACATTTAGTGCTCTCTATTGTCATGTAATCAAACTTTCATTTTACAAAATAGCAGATTAAAATAATTCATTTTAATAATTTTTTTCATCAAAAAACTCGCGTGCACAAAATAGCCCCAGTTGACGGTATTACTGTCTTTTTTATAAAAAACGATCACTTTTTAGAGAAGTTGACAGCTGTCAAATGTCAAATTGTCAATTTAACATCATATTCGTAGTCAGTGGCCTCGAAAACCCTTACAAACATGTATCACTTATTTATACTTATTGTTGCTATTTAGAAAACTTAGATTATTTTTCCTATGTTTGGGGAGTTTGTTATTAATGTATATAAACAATTATTAAAAAAAATTTCATTACTTTTATGTTTTTTATTTTGATACTGTGATCCACTGTGAAGAAAATAAGCCTAAATTTATTAAAAAATATTAATATTTAAAAAAGTTACAAGGGTTTTTCTAAGTTAAACTTTAACTATACTGTTTTCTCGAAAACTTGTTTTTGTACGTAAGGTCCCTTTTCACTGTCCACGTCACATATTAATATTTTATTATATAAAACAATTTAATTGTTATTTACTCATTTTATATAAATATGTAGTGCTCAAATAAACAAATTAAAATAAAGAATGATTATAAAGATTATAACTATGGATATACAAGTCTAAATGTCGGATTACAGAGTATATGTTGAAAAATTTGTCCGAACTACAGAGGTTTGTTTAAGTACTCGGTAATCCGGACAAATCGCTAATTCGACATTTTCGTGCAAAGCAAATGTCGGATTAACGCTACCGTACTGTAGTTTGTTTCAGTAAAATTAACTTATATATTAAATAAGAAAAAATTTCACTCAGTCATTTCTCAGAAAATTGAAGTGGTTCACTGTTGACGCTGGTTCAATGTAGCCTACTCTCCCCTAAACAAAATTACCACAAAGTTTAGAATTTTTAAACTATTAACTGTAATCACAGTATCACTTTAAAAACAATGCTTTCAAAAAATTTTTCCCCGAAATTTAACGATGTCTCTGTTAGAAACAAACGCGTTTAGTTATACACGTCTAAACTAAACAAAAAACTTCTTCATAAACAATAAAAATAAATGCACAAGAATTTCCCTAGGGTGGCCACCTTGCCCGAGTCGAAATTTAGACCCTACTTAGCCTCTGAAAATGTAGGGCTTATTCAGGTTTAGCAGTCGTAAAGTAGGGTCTGATTTCAATACAATTTTTAAAAACTAGACCCTACTTTGACTCCCAAAACAGGCTGAAATTTGCCAATCTTCCATTTGGAGAATCAAAGTAGGGTCTACTTCTAAGAAACCTATACCGTACTTTTAAACCTCGTAGACCCTACTTTCATACTCCTAGACCCTACAATTAGAAAAAGAAAAATTTGAAGATTTGCTCAGATTCAATTGAAGCACTTGGGATGAGTAAAAGTGGAATTTTATGTGTTTTATAGCGTCTATATACACGAAGTGTATATAGACGCTATAAAACACATCAGTATTTATGAATCTGGAGTACTTTTTGCATTTGCAGTGTTTCAAGTAATTCAATAAAAAATAATTTAAAATTTTCTTTTAGAATGTAGGGTCTAGGAGTATGAAAGTAGGGTCTACGAGGTTTAAAAGTACGGTACAGGTTTCTTAGAAGTAGACCCTACTTTGCTTCTCCAAATGGAAGATTGGCAAATTTCCGCCTGTTTTGGGAGTCAAAGTAGGGTCTAATTGTATTAGAATTAGACCCTACTTTACTACTCCTAACACTCAATAGCCCCTGAAAATTCAGGGTGAAAGTAGGGCTTAAATTTCGACTCGGGTGGGGCCTTCTACCTAACTTAAAATTTATTTTATTCACTATTAATAATTTTTTATTAAATATTTAATTAATTTTATTAAAAATTCATATTATTTTTTTCTATTTAACAATAATTAAAATTATTTCACTTACTGTTTTATTAATTTACAATAATTTAGATATTTTGTTTTCTTATAAGTTTATAATTTAATTAATATATTTTATTAAAATTTATTTTTTTCTATAAAACGTTTAATACCTGCATTCGGAGTGATTGTTTACTTGAATGTTTTACTGATGAAAACATTATGTACATTAGGGTGACCGTTATTTCCCAACACAGAGAAAAATGGAAAAATGATTTATGCAGTCAGTGTAGTACTCCTTTATAGAATAATATGTGACAGGTACATACACACTATAGTATTAGAAGTTTTATAGCTGAACACTTTGGGACTCAACACAAGTTATCCCATTTATCACCTTAAACAAGACTGTTTATATAGTCTAAGAGGGAATAAGAGTATAAAAAATTGGAATGAGAAATTACTTTCTCATCTAATTGTTAAAAGAAAGCGGCAGTGTACAAAACACAAGTCAATAATAGAAGCGAATATTGAACAACTAGTACACAGTCCAGTTCTTTTGAAAAATAAACGCCGTGCACATAAAGTAGATACCTACTCGAAAACCACAAGTTATTCTCTCTCTTACACTGATGGTCGTTCACTTATCTTACCGTTTCACTTACTCTTACTACTCTCAATTATTATGCAGTGCAGTTAAGTTAATTAAATTATTAAATATTGCTTTTAGAATAATTAATTATACATTTCATTCAAGGTCAATTCACTATTTTGTACACGGAAAAAAAAGAATAATCAAATTTACCATGAGGACTGTCAAACTTGAAAAAAGTTAAGAAAAAATTAATGTTTTTTATTTATTTATTATTAAATTCTAATAACCGTCTCAAATTTAAACTACACTGTTAGAAAATTCTGTTGTGATTTTACAGCAAAAGTATAAGAAACAATTATCCATCAAAATAATAATGTAATTTTACTTTACTAAAGTGCTGTAAATTTACAGTATACCATTTTTTTTAAATATTCCCTACTATTAATTCGGAAATTCTACCATTTGAATATTTACATAAAAAATCAAAACTGTTTATATTGTTTTCTGATATGTTATAATAAAAGTAAATTAACTAAAAAAAATTTTTAATAGCATTTTATTATCATTATTACGGAAATGCGACGCCACGATTTGAACCCTTAGTGCTTAGTCGTATATAGTGTTGTCTATCTTGTATGGAGCCATCAACCTTGGGAGCTGCGCCTAGACGCGCTCGACCAAGGGAGGCTATGAAAGTCTCTTGCAAAGTATTATGTATATTGGCCCGACGCGAAATAGTCATTATAATAATCAAATTATTTATTATATGAATGTTGAATGACTTTTCTTCGATCGACAGTTAAAAATGAATTAATTTAATGTGATAATCGCAAATTAATAAGGAATAAAATATTATCTTTTTGTCAAATTAAAAAAATTAATGTTATATTTATTAAAATCATACATCTCGAAACTAAAGAAAAGTTAAATTAAAATTTTGCATAAGACAAAAAATAAAAATAAACTAAATCTGTTACAGTATCAAATATAAGAAACATGTGTACCATACTCTATTTTTCTTTTCAGTCTGAAATTATTCACTACTAAAATGCAATATAATTAAAAAATAGTTTTTATTGAAACTATTTTTAAGCTTAAAAATAATTCAGCTATACTTTTAGGACTTAAAATCATATTCTCAAGGTTAAAATTCAGTCAATGCTAGTTATAATGTAAAAAACCTCAGCTAAAATCACAAATAGTATATTAAGCAACAAGGGTATAAAGGCAGCCATTTGTTTACGGTGATTTTTTTGACACGAGTGGAGGTCGAGGGCGCCGTAGGCGCCCCGAGACCGGAACGAGTGTTACTTACGATATTTTTTATTCCTAATGCACAAAAGTGGCGATTTCAGGTAGCAGACGACAGGGAGTAAAAGTCATTCACTTGTTCGATTTATATGAAAATGGTGGCCGTTTTCTCCCATGGGCAAAAATAACGCATGGGATCAGCTGTTATGTTTGCCTCTTGGGAGAAAATGGACGCCATTTTCATATGGTCGAACAAATGAGTGATTTTACTCCCTGTCTTCAGCTATCTAAAAGCGCCATTTTTGTGCATGTGGGATAAAAATGAATATCTGTATCGTATCTGTAAAATTCTTTGAGTTTTATACTGTGATTTCGCAAACAATTTACTGTAAATAAAAAGTACAATTTTTTTTGTTGTGAATTATTCAAATACAATGAAATCTTGCTGTATTTGTAAGGTTTTACTGTAAAAATTACAACATTTTTGTGAATTTACTACATTTATGTGTTATTACAGCAAAAACTGTAAATTCACAGTACGTTTGTACTGTAAAGTTGCTGTAAAATTACAGAAATTTCTAACAGTGTAGTTGACAATATTATTTATTCAATATAATAAATATTGTTGACATCCATACTTACATTAAGGTAGTACGCTCGCGACAGTCACTCTCAAAAGTAAATTTTAATAAAATGCTATAATATGGTGCAGTTACTGTAGCATATTTTTGCTTGAACTGTACTGAATACATAGTCAGCCCTATGTACAGACACACTCACACACAAGTATACTAGTCAGGTTAGAATATTATATTATATTATATCTTTTAACTGAAACGGTTAATATTGTTAAATCTTTTTGTTATAAAATTCTCAAACATTCATTTATAATATATTAGTTTTTTAAAACAATCTATAGAAAATTTTAGAAGTTATTAGAAGAAATGTGCCGTTTACTTGCACTTTTCATAGGTTAACCATGTTAAATAACAAACTTTGAACTTAAATATCTTGATTTAGAAACGGTCAATTTTTTTAATATTTTGCAAATACATAGATCTTGTTATTAACTATTCTGATTTCAAATTTCATGAAATTCTATAGAAAAGTGCGATCACGAGCGTACTACCTTAGTTACAAAGTAAAATTCACGCATGATCTAATTTATTTCATTGGTAAGAGATGTTTCTTAAATAGGAAATTTCCCCCATCGATTGCGTAGCCGAGAGGCTTAATGTAAAAGCGTGCGATTTATAATTATGCGTATATCTAGTTGTATGGTTAGGTAAATGTTCAATCCCGTATGATTGTAAGACTTTCCGATGCATTTAGTTGTTAATTGTAAGTATGAAGATGTGGGAAGAATAAAACTTGTGAATTAATGAATATGAATATATAAAGAGTGCATTTAACATATTTTTCTTTTTCTTAATGATTGGTTATTTTTTCTTTTTATATAAAATTGACGAAGTGAATAAAAGGAAACACTCGCTTCGCGTCGCGTCGGCCATTTATTTTGACAGGTTCCGCGCCTGCTTTCCTTTATTGTGAAAGTTTCGAAGTAGAGGACTGAGTCCAGTTTCTTTACTATGCACACTGCAGCGCGCATTATAATCTTCGCCTGTGTTTCAATGCTCTTTACAGTAAAATTTGGAACTAAGGCCCTCTATACACTATAACAATACTTTCCCTATTTAATTAACATGGGATTTTTGCACTTTTTAAAAAATAATTTTTTCTTTATACCTCGGTCGAAAGTAGGGGAGCTTGGGGGAATTGGAGCCCTTTAAGGAAAATTTAAAAAAAAACCAACTTATCTTTATAATAATACATTGTTTTTGTCATTTTCTACTCATTTCGTTATCTATCTTTAATTATGTTCAATTAGAAACTTAAAAAGAGAAAGTAAATTGGAAAAAAAAATTTAAAAAAAAATACATTTTGTGCAACACTTGTAAGGAAAGTAATACTTTGCATGCCTGTAAAGTAGGCGCAAAACAGTACTTTGCTGCACTAGTTCGGCAAAGAGCTTACTTTGCTGCACTAGTGCGGCAAAGTGCTTACTTTGCTGCACTAGTGCGGCAAAGTTCTTAAACTTTTGGGTTTTTTTGGTGATATACATAGGTATTTGTTTTCTATTTGTAGAATACCTGTTTTTACAGTAATATACGCGTAAAAAACCACGAATATTACGTGCGGTAACATACGTTCCAAACCCTGCTAAACAGTACGTATGTTGGCGTCAACTAGCGTTTCCAAACAGCTTTTTTTATCAAACCAAAAGGTGTTGCACAAAGTACTGTGTGCAACACGTACGAAAGAAGATTTTCCAACTTCGTGCAAATTGCTGCCCTCGCTTCGCTCGGGACAGCAAACTTTGCACTCGTCGGAAAACAGCTTCTTTCTGTACTTGTTGCACAATATACTATTTTGCCATCACCCAATTTGTGGGGTATTGGGAGCTTTCACTTGAAATTTAAAATTTTTTTATTTTTTAAGAATATTTTTTGTTTTCTAATAGAAAAAAGTGTTAATACTTACAATGAAGCCAAAACTTTAGACTTAGAATAAATTTTTTCCTAAATTATAATTTAATACAAAATTTAAAAAAAAAAATTTTTTCATTTTTTCCACCAAAAATTATTTTTTAATTAAAAGTTTGTTCATAAGGTGATATCTTTTACAATTTTCAAAGAAATAACGAAATCCGTAACATAGTAAAGAAAATTATTTGGGCTGACACCAATTCTCCCATTACCCCACAAAATTTTTACAGGACAAAATTTGAATAAAAAAATAAAAACATAAACAAATTTTATTATTATCTCGATTTTTATACAATTATACATATCTACACATATTCACCTAAAATATAATGAAAAAACAGAACTAAATAATACGATTTTAACTACTTATGGTGATGTTTAGAAATATTTTGCATTTTACAACGAAAACTCAAAAAATACATTTTCCCTTGTCTTTACTAAAAATTTGTCAAGAATGTGATCGTTTGTTTTGGAATGATATAAACAAAGGTTGTAGAAGATTTTCTAGACATTACAGCGAATTTAAAGGCTTTTAAGTACGCGAAATTTAAAAGCTCCCATTACCCGCAAGCTCCCATTACCCCACGCTCCCCTACGTGCTTCCCTCTGCGATTTCGCAGCAGAAAGTCAAACATTTATGCTTTGGTTGATTTTCACACACGCCCTCTATTACAGCGGGAGTAAAAGAATTCTCTGTCGGTAAAAACACAACTGTCGGTAAATAAGAAGATTTCGAGTTTAATGACAATTTAACGAGTAATTGTTATTGCAATATAAAATGAGACAAAAAATTATCAAGAAAACTTTTTATACTTTATAAATTTATTATCCACAAACTCTGAATATTGAAATGAACGAAATCTTTTGCTGAAATAATTATTTTCAAAAATTATTTTAATAAACATTAAAAATAAAATAATTAATAATTTTGTAACTTCTTTTTTAAAACGTGCTAAAATGTTATTATAAAATTCTAATAATTTGAAGAAATAATAAAATTGTGTTCATTAGAACGTTTAAAATTTTAGTAACATAAAATTAATTTTGTACTAACAGAAAAATTCTTTTGAAAATATAATATTAATTTATCTTTCACATTTTTTTTTCGTGCCTGCCCCCGACCAGAAGCAATCGCTTCGCTCGTGCATCAAATGTCGGGGCAGGCGAATGTTGTTTGCTAGAGAGAGACAGAGAAAAAACCAGAGCTTCACGAGTGTCCGCTAGAGGCGTTGAAGCGAGGAGCAAAAGTAAATAAAGATGGCCGGCTGTCAAATGAAACTCGATTGCAATTTTCTTAAAAAATAAATTAGCGACCGTACTTTCGAGCGTATATAAAGAAAAATAGTATACATTACACAGGCAGAAATTTTTAAGCCCTAAACTACTCGATGATGCCCTGAGCTTCGCCTCGGGCATCATTTCGCGAAGTGCAGGAATTACGAACTTTCTGCCGTTATAATGTAATATACTATTATTTCGTTTATAATACTCTTTGACTAACCAGCAATGCTTGATTTTGCTTCTATTATGATTCCTTTAGATAGAGAAATTTTCATATTATCGCGAAAACTTTATTACAAAAGTTTTAAAAAGATCAATTTCATTTTTATTAATTTTTCTGATTATTTGGCTAAATCTACTTATTAATTAATTTTTATTCGGTATTTCATTAAAATTTTCTTGTTTTATGCATCCAATTGGACCATAACAATAATTACAATTCACAAACTGTCCAAGAATCACACAGTAGACTAAATCCATTTCAAATCAGGTATGTCGACTAACTTCATGTTATAAAAAAAAATTGTTTTGGTTGTCATTTTTTTTCTTTTGAGTATAATTTAATTTTCTTTTTTGGGTCTTGTAGATGGTCTTGTCCTCTTCACAATCCAGTTTGACATTTGAAAAAATATTAAAAATGATAAAAATAAGGGATGATTTTCCGAAAATAAATAAGATCAATTTGCTCAAAAACACCACCTTCTTTTGTTATCAATTTTTTACTACAAATTCTTAAAATCATTATGAACACTTCCCATGAATTTCTGGCGGGCTAAACCATTCTGGCAATCAGGAGAATTTTTTTTAAATTTATTTTTACAATTTTTCAAATTGTTAACGTTTACGTCAACAATGTTATAACGATTCATTTGTTTTTAAAAATGCAAGTTAACAATTTAAAAATTTGGTTGATATTTTTTAATCGATTATCGGAAGAGTAATAAATGAAACACTATTTCATTAGTTGTGCAACGTTTCGGCGTCTTGGTTTGACACCATCATCAGGCCACTTTATTAAACAATGAAAATTTTTTATAAACAATTGATTTACACATAAAAAAATTAAGATTTTTAACACAAATTAAACAAAATAATATCTACCTGGTCATTTAAAAAGAAAAAATATTATATAAATTATTTAAAAAACTAATTTGTTACATTTGTAACGCGTCTAGAAAAAATGTCCGAAATTAAAACAAATAAATTAGGACAGAACACTAACATCTCATACGGATGACAAAACAAGACTAAAATCTAAAGGAGACAATTTTGCACTTCATATAAACAGCACGTGTGGAGTCTATGAACTCAAATCAAAACAATCGAGATAAAATCATTCTTTCAGTTTTCTTAATAGAGGAAAATAAGTATTGCTTAGAAACTGTATATCCTCCTTCTTGTTGATCGTATGATCGTTAAATTTAATGAATAACATTTCTGAAATTAATCGTTTTTTATAATTTGATTCTATGTCTACAATTTTGACTTCATTAAAATTGAAAGAATGATTAAGCGTAGTTTGATGCTCATTCACCACAGATTCAATTTTTTTGTTTTTATGTTCTTTAATTTTTTTTTCTAAACTACGCTTAGATTCACTGATGTAAGTGGCTGAACAATCATTACAATCAAATTTGTAAACTATACCAGTTTGATTCCACTTGTTAGTAACATCCTTTCCCAGTTTCACAACGGAAGTTAAAGACTTATTAACCATTGGAATTGACATATATCTTTTATCAACATATATCTTTTTTTAGTAACTCTTGTAAAAAACATTATGTCAAATTTCATTATAATTATTCTCGCTCTCTGTTAAATTTGGAAATTAAGGATATTCATTTTCATATCAACTTTATTAACAAAAAATTGATTAAATTAAAAAACATTATTTTAAATTCACGTATCATAAATTCTACTTTAGATAATTTTTTTAAACTCTCGGAACAAAAATTTTGTACCATCCGTGCAAAATGTAACTTAAAATTTATTAAAAAATTTGAAAATTTGACTTAAAAAAACACACATTCAACGAATTTCAAACAAGAACAATTGGTTGATTAATTTAACTGATACTGAAATTCCACAAGATGTTATTGATGTGGTTTCTTTGGGTTCTAATTACAGTTCCTCACAACATATATCTAAACAAAATGTAATTACAGTTATTAAAAACCTGGAGCATACAATTTCAAATTTAGAAATAAATTTGGAATCTAAAAATGAAATCAGAAATAGAGTTTCAAACAGCGTTATTAATAATCTAAACAAAAAACATCATGTCACTAATGAAGAAAAAATTTTTGCTTCAAAATTGAAATCTACCAATAATTTTCTCAAAAACAATCCTGAACTTTTTTTCACAAATTCTGACAAAGGCAACGTTTCAGTTTGTATTAAAAAATCAGATTATATATCTAAAGCTAACACTCTACTCTCTGATCAAAGTACTTATATAGAAATAACTAGAAAAAATATTTTGACTAAATTACAATCAGATACTTATAAAATTCTTCAAAATCTTAATTCAAATGATTATCTTAAATATAAGTATCACAAAAATCAATTAACTATGACAAACACTACAATGGCAAAATTTTATGGTTTGCCTAAAATCCACAAAGAAAATGCACCTCTTCGACCGATTGTCTCTCTTGTAAACAGTCCAACACATTTTCTAGCCAGAACTGTATACGACGAATTAAAGTCTGCAATACATTCACCTAAATCTCACATTAACAATAGCTTTGAATTAAAAGAAAAATTAAAAAACATTTCGTTGCCAGATAATTTTGTTCTACTTTCACTTGATGTGAGTTCACTTTTCACGAACGTTTCATACGAATTGGTTCTCCAAAGCTTAGATAGAAGAGTCACAAATATTCAAAATTTTTGTAAAATTCCATTTGTTGATTTAACGAATTGTGTTAAATTTCTTTTCGATAATACCATCTTTATTTTTAATGGAAAAACATATAAACAAATTTATGGCACCCCTATGGGGTCTCCTATATCACCACTATTTTCAGATATTGTCATGAATGACCTTGAAAGTGATTGTTTAAAAATTTTAAAAAATAAATTTAATTGTATTCCTGGTTTCTATTTCAGATATGTGGACGATATATTATTAAGCGTTTACACTGATCACGTTGATTTAGTTTTAAATGTTTTCAATTCTTATAACAAAAATTTAAAATTTACATACGAATTAGAAACTAACAATAAGATCAATTTTCTCGACATGACGTTAATTAAAAATGACAATAAACTTATTACTTATTGGTTCCGAAAACCGACTTCTTCTAATAGAGTGATCAATTACTTTTCGGGACATCCAATTCAACAAAAAAGAAATATTGTTTATAATTTATTGGACAGAGCTATCTTGCTGTCACATGACTCTTTTCATAAATGTAATACTGAAAAAGTGGTTCAAATTCTACTTATGAATGATTATCCATTGGAATTTGTCAAAAAACATATTTATATTTATTGTCAATTCCAATGGTGCAAAAATCCCATGATAATTAAATGGGAAAAGTATTGTTATTTAGGCAGGGTTAAACGGCATCGTAAATTTTTTTTCTAGTTTCTAGAATTGTTTTTAGGTCAAAAAGGAACAATTTTGACGATACCCAAATGAAAATAGCTAACTTGGGAAATAACGGACACCCTAATGTACATTTTATTTATTGTTTTATTAATTTTTTTATTTGAATATAAAAAAATTTAATGTAAAAAAGTTTGAAGTAATTGGGACGAACTGTGGATTAGACAATTATGTTAATAAAAAATAATCCTATTTTGAAGAAATAAGAAAATTAAATAAAAAATATTTTTCATCATTTTGTTTGTCTATTAGAGCATCATTTTGATACTTGATAGATAAGTCTATAAGATTGAAATTGAGCACCTACATTAACAAATCTTCTTTTTTTACGGAGAAAATGGAAGAGCAACAAATCTCTTCTACTTCCTAACCGTTACAGATAGCGAGCCATTAGAGTGTCATTTTTTTCCTCGTTTATGAATGACCAGCTGCGGATAAGCCCTGTGGAATATATCGCCACAGGACCACAGAAGCACCAACGTTCCAGGCGCTGTGGTCATTTGTTTGAATTATTTTATATCCTGTGATTTTTTACTATATCACTATCTTCCTATAGATAAACCAAATCTATAGTTTATTCGCTATATACAAAACCAAAAATTTCATTTTTATTTCTCAAATTCAATTTCAAAAAATAATTTTTTGCTAAACATGAAATCTTAAATTTCTAATATGAATGAAACTAAAGGGTTTTTATATTTTATATTTTACTATATCTATGTTTACTAAATTTGATATAGGTATTTAGAGTTAAAAATAAAAGAAAAGAAAAATATTTTTTTTCTTTGAAAGACATAAAGACTGTTTTCTTAAAACTAATAAATATAAGGGATTTTCTAAAACATATTATGTAAGTTAATAAATATATTATATACGTATATAAATTTCTACATTATGATGACAAATTTTTATTATCATTTGGCATAAGTGCTGAGAAAAGTGACATTATATCGAAATATAACATTAAGGGGGACTCGAAGAGGAAAAGCTTGTTACTTCATCAAGTGGGATTTACGTGTAAAACCCAGGAAATTTGCTCTATTCAAAATAACGATAATTTTCTATTATTATCGCTTAATGTAACTTTAATATAGAATAAGAAAAATGAAAGTCTTTTTTCTCTTTTTTCATAATATAAACTTCAGAACTTTATTTATTAACTCTTACTATTTAGACGAAATTTTATTTCAAGGCACTTTATGCAATAATTACATTTCTTGAACGGACAGTAGTAAAATAAAAATTTTAAAAAATATAAATTCTGGTAAATACTAAATATTGAGTACGAAACCAAAATTCTTTGATAACTTCTAATTCTTTAGAAGGTAATGTATCAAAAATCATATTTACGACTATTGAATAACGGGAATTTGTGTCCTCTCGGCACGGCACGTGGGACGGTTTACACCACGAAGGCAAATTGCATTTGCATAAATTTCTGTGTGTGTGTGTGTACCGAGACAATTTGGACTCGTAAACATAATTAATAGGACGCATTAATTTCGTGATTTTTTCCACTGGCAACGAAGACATGTTGCCGAGACGGTTCCAACTGTCTCGCAATTTGGCTAAATAATTACGAAACTTAGCCCCGCGAAACGCATTTTAGAGTCGTGGCGCTCATCGCACTAAAGTGGCACACAAGTCACCCGTCCTATGTATAAATCTTAAATACCACTGCGAAATGCTTATTGTTCCTCTGCATATATGTACAAAATATAATTTAAACATTAAGAGGAAAGACAATTTAAAAATTTTTTCCTTTACTTCACAGAAGATTTTTAGGCATAATTATCTATTATATAGAATTTTCCAACTAGAAGATAAATTCCTCAGTCAAGGTCAGTCAGTCAGTGTCATTTGAAAAAATGACTTTTAATGGTCGGTGTTTAGTTTGACAGGTATAGAATTTGCCAATACGACAAATTTGCATATCGTTAAAAATATAATTATGAATGCATAAAGTGAGTATAAAGACTGAAATACTGCAAGGTCATCTTAGTGAGAATCAAGAGGATGGATCATTATCATTTCAACCGTATATATTATGATTAAATTGTGGCGTCTTCTTAACTCTCTGCTGATGCTAACCACCGTTATCGTCAAAAATCGTCATTCTGGACGCCTGGTGGGGACTATGGGAGTTACGTTCTTTGGCGATAGAGTGGGGATAAGTTAGCATCAGCAGAGGGTTAAGCGATCTCCAAATTAATGTAAACAGGAGTCAAAGCAGAGATTTGTTGAAAAATTTCCTTCCATAATTTCCTCGACTTTGTTTTCCAAACCATCCACTCGAAGTAATAGTCTCATGTGATTCAGCGTTGACTCTTTGAATTTTAGTAGATAAATTTGAAATGGTGGTGTTTTAATTGTGTAATTCAAAAGAAAAATACTCTCGAACAAATTGTAGCTCCTCTCTGATAAAGGTACGAAAGTCATTATACGAAGGAGAGGCAGATGGAAGAACAGTACACTGGACAGTTACCAGGGATGGGTACGTAACATACTTCATGTATGTTACCCGGGTTTAACTCGTTTGGTTTGTTACCCTACGTATGTTACATTTCATGACGTCAGTCAGAAGTAAGCATAACCTCAATTTTTCTGGTTGTCGCCAATCCGGCACTTGGCCTTGTTTATTATTATACTTTTAATGAATCATAAGTCCTGGAAATTATTGTTTTTAAAATGAAACGAGGTGGAAGGCCTCTTAATAAACTCTTTTTTCAACAACTTAGTTATACTCCTACCAAATTAGAAAACGGGAGAGTAGGAAAGTAGTTTGGATTTAAAGTATTAATAAATTTTTTTTTTAAATCTGACTCCACAACCGTAAATGGAATGTTACATAAAAAAACATTCCTAGACTAAAGTCTTCTTTTGATAATTCCATTTTAGATTGTTTTCCTGTTCCTAAAAATATAAAAAATCCGTTACTTAATTTATACGTTTATAAGACTTTCTACAGGATCAAATATCTATAACATTAAATTTTTATAACTTAATTTCTAGAATCCAAAATCATTCTACTAGAAATTTATATACTTTATACATGTAACTATAAATTATCAATCTTATAATTATTTTACCAGGCTGATTATTATATTTTTTATGAATAATTTGAGCTACTTACCTTCCAGTTATAGGCTTAATACAACAAAACAACGTGTTTAACACAAAAGTGAGGTTATGACGCACCTTTGATGTTTGCTACGTTTGCGACAATTTGTTATGTATGTTACTCATTTATGTAACATACGTAGAAAAACTCGAGTTTGTTACATTTACCCATCCCTGACAGTTACTTTCTTGAGATTTTAAATTTATTTTTAATATTAATAAAACACGTGGGTAGGACTCAAGAATGAAGCACACAATACGAGAAAAATTTCCACCAGTTACCAGCAATGTTGAGACGGGCGGCTGAGCAAGTAGTTGCAAGTGAAGACGAACAAGGTTGATAACAATGGTGAACTTACCGGTGTTGATTCCACGTTGGATCACACGAACTCGAGTTCAGGTCAGCCACGTCGCAGAAGAATGCAATTTGGTGTTGTACACAATAAAACTTCAAAATAACACTGAATATAATATATTTTAAGAAAATGAAACTTTTGGTTATATACAATGGTAGGATTTCGTGACACAGCACGACTTGAGTCGAAGACCTCGCAAATCTTTCTTCATCTCTCTCGTCGTCATTCGGCGGCACGCGGTATTTTTCTGTCGTCTGCTAGAGGAAGCATAGACGACACCTATATTTCAAGCGCGGGAATAATTTGAAATAGTAATTAGTAAATTAAAGAGTTGACGAATAGAAACCACGTGTTAACTAAATAAATGGAGATTGATCTTGTAACGATTTAGTTTGTTACACTCCCTCCTTCTAAATCGCGGTTGCTCCTCGTCATTCTTAAGTTCAACCAATTGTTTACCATCTGTTCGTCCATTAAATAAAGAATGATTGTCATTAAATTTTATTAACATAAATCAATATTTTGAACTGAAATAAATATTTTTTCTTTCTTTTTTTATAAGTTATTATTATGACAACTTGCAACTGCTTTAGTGAGGATAAAAATAGCTATTTAGTGAATTATACACACACATTCATCCACACATTTGTTTTTATTATCAAAATAATTGAGTTTTTGTTACATATATGGAATGCTAATTGTATAAGCTAAATTTTATTAACTAAAGATTTGTAGAACACTTTTGGTTTAAAGGAAAAAAAATTATTTTCGTGAGACGAACAAAGTTATGATGAACGCGTAAATAATAAATAATGTCTGTAACCATTTTGGTTTAATACTTGTGAAACAAAAAAAATATATATATATGAATATTTTTTTTGACGTATTTAATAACACGTGAGATATTGCGTCGGAGAATTGTGACGCTAACATGTCATCAAACAACGCGGTACTTAAAGATTCGGTGGGGGGGTGTTGTTTTCCTCGGCAGCTTCTGGTGGTGCGGTTGCAGTTCCTTCTTCTTCGTTTGTGTCGGGCTGATTGCCAATAGCAAGAGGGGCACTTTGGGAGGATACTGAGATTGCGTCATCTTCAGAAGAACTGCTTGGTGTCGGTACAGCTGCCACTGTTGGTCCAGGTGGTCTCATAGTACGAATTCCGGAGAATCCAGGTTGTTGTACGGAGCAAATTACAGACGGTGCTGATGGTCGTACCTGGTTTGGTACAAATCGATTACGGTTGCGCTCAGCTTCGATTTCCGTAGCCACCTTTCTCCTGGTTGCAATAGATTCTTCTACCAGTTGTTGACGGCAAAGTGAGCAGTGAGGATCTGGCATATTTCGTGGAGATCTGCACCTTTTGCACTTGAGATGCTCGGGCAAGCTTGGTTTTGCATTGACGAAGTGCGGCCAGGGGCAATCACGTGTAGAAAAATCGATGCAAGAGTACTCCTGGCAAAATTTTCCATTATATTCTTGTGGACACGCGTATTGATAGTGTCCCATTGCACCGAAATTGAGACAGCCGGGAGGTGGTTTGGGTCTCAATGCTGGTTCACGTAGTTGAGCCTGAGCGTAGTAAACCTCGCTTAACTTCTGAGCAAAATATTCCTTATAACGTTTGCTCAGTTTAGCCAGTGGTTTAATTTTCTCGTGGTCTGCAAGTAAGCTGTCCCAGTCGTAGTTGAATGCTGTGAGCTCTGCTTGGAGTTCTTCAACCTTCTTCTGAGATTCTTGTAATTTTATTTGAGTAGCTTCCATTTTTTCGTAAGTATTTTGGCGCTCTCTGGATTGTTAAAGAAGGGCTTGTACTAGTCCTTCATTAGAAGCGTTTTTTCCAGTGGATGTTGACGCTAACAATTCATACTTGTTCTGAAGATCGTCCGCGTGTTGAAGAGCTTCCTTAAGCCGTGTATTGATGGTCTCAAGGGAGGAGAGAATCCCCTCTAGCTCCTCTCTACGAAGAAGGACAAGTCCAGAAGTCTCTTCTAAGGGAGTTGGAATTGGGTCACCGGGGCTGATTCCAGTTGACGTCAGTTGGAAGCGTAGTATTTTGATTTCCGCAGTGGTTGGAAGTCGTAACGCGTTATTCGATTCCATGACATATCTGAAAAATTTTTACACAATAGTACGCGATCTAAGATTTTTTCTAGCAACTTTTAAGTCGTTGACATGATATTTGCCAATTTTTTTGCCATTTTGATCGCCGATAATGACTACCATGGGAGATAATTTTTCGATTATTACTGCTGGTCCTTTATAACGCGGTGCCAGTTTAGAGCTGAAGCGCGAGCTGCATTGGATAAAGTATTGTTTGGATAGAACACGTAATCTCCGAGCTCAAAATTTATATTTTCTTGTTTTGTTTTATTATAAATTTTATTCTGTTTCTTACTAGCTTTTGCCATCAATTTTTAAACTTTTTCACGAAGTACGTTTACACGTTCTACGCGTTCTAACCAGTCAGGGGTATTCGTGTCAATTGTCGAATTTGTTTTTGTGTCATTTACTTGTTCACCAACGCGTCTTGGCTCACGAGCAAAGTTCAAATAAGTAAGGGAGACTCCTAGTGAAGTGTGTACCGTAGTGTTATATGCAAATTGAATTTCTTCTAAAAACACGTTCCATTCGCGATGATTGTGACCAAGGAGACTTGCAATCATTGTTTTTAGGTTACGGTTAACACGTTCAACCGGGTTTGATTGCGGATGATATACGGGTGTAGTTCGTTGAACAGATCCGATTTCTAATAAAAATTTCGAGATCGTACGGTTTACGAAATCCGTTCCGTTATCCGTAATAAACGTGTTTGGTGTTCCCTATTTATTTATTAATGTATTTAAGGATTTTACAATTTTAAGACCATCCGCTTTCGATAGTGGAAAACATTCTAAGTAACGCGTATATATGTCTTCGCATACTAAAATGTATGATTTCCCTGTTTTTGACCGAGGTAATGGGCCTACAATGTCTAACGAAACAACATCCCAAGGTTCAGAAAATTTGCGAGGATACATTAAACCCTGATGTGGATAATTTTTTGACTTGCATTTTAAGCAAATTTCCCACTCGTTAATGTATCTTTTTACGTCCTCACGCATACCAGGCCAATAATAATGTCTAAGAATTAGTAATGTTAGTAATTAGTAATGTTTTACCAATTTCAAAGTAAAACCTTTTTCCATGCATTGTTATCACCTATGCATTCTTTAAGGTGATTTGGTTTGTAATAGTATAACGTGTTGTCGCTATCAAGTCTGTATTTGTTGTGACGGGCGGGATTGCTTTGAACACGTGTTACCATCTCATCGTACAATGACATATTACGAGTAAGTAGTAACTGTGAGGAGGGCGTGTCTTCCGAAAATTCTTTATAGAGGCGTGACAATGTGTCCGGCGCCTCGTTCATAGTACCTTTACGGTGCTCGATTTTCACGCGGTTCGCGGATAATTCTAAAGCCCAACGAGTGAGCCTGCCACGAGAATCCTTGATACCTTGAAGTCAAATCAAACTCGAGTGGTCAGTTATGACTGTAAACTCGTTGGCCTCAAGGTAACAACGAAGTTTCTTGATAGCAAAAATTACGGCCAAGCATTCCTTCTCAGTAGTGGTGTAGTTTAATTCTGCACCTCTGAGTGGTATGCTCACGCACGTAATTAAGTATTCGCGATCTTCGCCCTTTTGTGTAAGGATCGCTCCAATCCCTGTGTCACTCGCGTCCGTGTATAAAAAGAAAGGTAAATTAGGGCGCGGTGCGTTTAAGGTTAGAGCATTTTTTAATGTTTTTTTTGACTTCTTGATACGCGTGTTCATGTTCGTTTGTCCATTCCCATGGGACCTTTGGGCTTGCTAATTTATTTAGCGGCCCTTGAACACGTGCGATATTGCGTAAGTGTCTGTGGTACCAATTCACAGATCCGTTGAATTGACGTAATTCTTTACGGTTTCGAGGGGTTGGACGCTCGAGAATCGGTTCTATGCGCTATAGATTTGGTTTGAGACCATCTGTGTCGAGGAGAAGACCGAGATACTCAACGGAAGATTTCGCGAAATGAGATTTTTCTCTATTTATCGACAAACCTGCATCTTGAAGGATTGTGAAAATAATGTCTAGCAACAAGATATGCTCTTCAAATGTCCTTGAGATGATTATCTAATCATCTAGATACGCGTGAACCTGATCTATATAACGTTCTGGAAAATTGTGTTCTCTGATATATTCTACGAATTTTTTTTTTAATCGGTCAGTTAAGGCTTGAAATGTGGCCGGCGCGTTTGTTAAACCGAAGGGCATTCGGACCCATTCAAATTGTCCTTTTTCCGGAATAGTGAAAGCTGTATATTCACGTGATTTGGGATCGATAGGAATGTGGTGGAAGGCGTCGGTGAGCTCTATCGTACTAATGATATTAGCTTCTGATAACGCGTCTAGTATTGCATCCATACGTGGCAAACGATTAGCCGACTTTTTCGTATTTTTATTTAATTTACGGTAGTCCATGCAGACTCTCGGCCTGCCGTCCTTACGGTATGTCAATACTACAGGGCTAGCAATAACGATAACGTGTGTAGTTAAATTTGTGACACCTGGTCCCGCTGTAAATTTAGACAATTTTTCGTCTAGAAATTCATTAAAAGTTTTTCTTTGATCTGTTGTCAATTCAATCAATTGAATTTAGGGAGTTACGCGAATTATTTACTGAACTCAAAGGGTTTTATATTTTTGAACCTTTTATGGACCAATAACACCTAGTGGCGTCAATTATGACTTTCCACGTGGTTAAAAAATCCATACCTTAAATGATGGGGATGGAAAGTCCATCAAGGACTGCAAACCAAACTTCATCATAACAGTCGTTTATTTGAATTTCGAATTTCACTGAGTAACATGGCGTGGTCACGTGGTCGCGGTGAGCGAGCTGTACGCCAGCGCGGGTTATCTCGTCATGAACGGGTTTACCTTTTAAAAATTGTTTTATTTTATCGAATGATTTTCCTGACATGAACGTGCGATCACTGCCGGTGTCGAGGAGAGCGGGGAATTTATTTTCACCTATCATTACCGTAGTTGAGATAATATGACGTTCTTGAGACGGTGAGGGCAATGCTGGCCTTTTGAACACTTTATTTTTGAATTTATTTTCTAACGCGAATAAGTGGTTTGGAAAATTATTCGAAGGCAATGACGATAGTGAGGAAATGCTCGAACCAGGTAATCGCGTAGGATTGGTAGGGGAAGGTTCCTCATCAGAGTCAAAGGCCGAGTGTTCAGTTTCGGATTCCGAGTAGTGACAGTCGTCATAGTCGCTTTCAGAATCGCTAGTGATATTCCCACCGGCATGCGCATTGTGCAGCGCTAATGCATTTCGGGGAAGACACGTGGATTCATCAGCATTATTATGACAGCTGGTTGTCGGGATTTGTTTGTCTCCGTCAATAATCGAATTTACAGGATTTTGTTCATTTTCAATTTTGTGAAAAGGTTCGCCATGGAGATTTATTCTCTCCTGGCGTCCTTCTCGTTTTATTGGTTGTAATGATTTTGAGAACTGTATCCGAAATTTTCTGGATAATTACAGTTGGTATTCTCGTACCAAGACTGCATCTGGGGGGCGGCGGAGGTGCATTCGGCGGAAAATGTGACTGAGATGCTTGCGCGTTACACTGACATGACAGTTCGGCTGGCAATGTGGGGGAAAATTGGAACCGCGTTGATAATAATCATGATTGTTGTAACCGTGATTATTGTAATATCCGCGTTGATAACCGCGTCCGCGATTATTATTGCCACCACGATGACCGTTACCACGACCGCTGTGCTTTTATGATTTTTTATTGTTATCACTGTCTCTACGCGAAGACAATCGACGTCTTTCCCTCTCCTTTTGCGACGAAGCAGAGCTTGAGGAGTATGAAGATCGAGAAGAAGATCGGCGACGCGATTTACTTTTTTCGGAAGTTGGTTTCTTTGATTTAGTATCGAGGGCTAATTTTGGATTTTCGGTTTTGGAATTTTCGCCATACAACTTTTGTTCAAGTTTGTTATGTTGGCGTTTATAAATTTAAAAAAAAAAAATTTTTTTAATTTTTTTAATGTTTAAAACATTTTTTTTAATTTTTTATTTTTTTAAATCAATTTCTCTTAATTTTGTTGTTAATTGCATTGTTGCAATTTTTTCCTCATATTTCCGGATTTTGTCAATTAAACCGTCGTATGTTATAAAAATATCGCGATCGAATTGCAAAATTAATTCGTAGTGAAGAGCGGAGTAAATTTTGTCCAATTGATTTTTTTCGGGGACTTTTTCTTGGAGTTTGTTGAAAAGAGATTCTATCCGAATGACGAATTTGATACCGGTTTCGGTTTCGAGTTGTACCGCGCGTTGTATTTTGTTTGTGATTCTTTGATCATCGTTAGAATCGCCAAATGTTTTCCTGAATTTTAAAGAAAATTTAGCCCACGTTCGCCATGTGTTTCTGAATGTAGAGAACCATGTGTTAGCTGTGTCGGAAAATACTTGTGACATTATCGGGAGCGCGTCGTCAGGATTAATGGCTGATACGTTTAATTTACGTTCGAACTCGTCAAGAAATTCGTCTGCGTCTAGTTTGTCGGGGAATTTTAAATCCCATGATTTTATGTAAATTTGTAACATTGTTACGTGTTTGTTGTGTTAGTGTTTCTACCTGTGGTGAGGGAGTCTGTGGTTGGACAAGATTATTGGAAGGAGTTGGATTAAAAAAATTTAGTTCGTCTTGAAAGTGAAGAGTGCGATTAGGAAGAGGAGCTCTTATCGAAGGTGTCAAAAAGGATAGTGGGGGCACAGTTGTGTGTGAGGCCCTTGCCGTACTCTGTGATGTTTGAGTGGTGGCAAACGCGGTGGTTACCGTGGCAGTAGTACACGTAGGGGGGAGCGACGTTGGTATGGCAACGTGGTCGCCGCTGACGTCGTACGCCCAGCGCGAGTCATGCCAAGGCGACTGCACTTGTTTTGTTTGCAACTGAGACACTTTTTGACTGAGGGTCTCTATCGCTTTTGATGTCTCTTTTCGCAATGCGTTTATCTCGTGATGGTTTTCCTCATGTAACGATTGCATTTGTTCGCGTGATTGTCTTAGGTGTTGAGTAAATGTGGTGTACATTTGCTCTTTAAATTCGCGATTTTGTTGTTGCAGATTTGCTGCGGTTAACTCGATTCGCGAAAAAAATTGTTTGAGTTGGGTTGACGTTATGGGTGTTTTTGGATTTTTAATTTTTCTTCCGCGTTTTGTGTTGAATGTTTTTGATATAGCGCTCAAATTTGGAAGGGCGCTACACATTTCGGAATTATTTTGATTTTGGTTCGTGTGTTCGGTTTGTTGTTCGCTTAATTGTTCGCCTAATTGTTCATTTCGAACGGTTTCTATTTCAGCGGAGTTGTTGGGGTTTTCGATAAGTGGCGTTTGTTGTTGGTTCTGTTCTACAGGTTGTTGGGTACCGAATGGAGGTGTTCGCAACAATTCGTCTCTGTTTTGGAACGCGTTTGTTTGACTTCTCGTAGTTACCCTGTGGCGTCTTCTAGTAATTAATTATTTATTTTGGATTTTAGTAAAATTATTAAGTTTAGAATAATTTATTTAATTATTTTCAATTATTTTTTTAAAGAATTTTAGCAATAAATTTGATTAGGTTCAATTACATACCAAATTTTGAACAATGAATTTTATTTTATTTAATTTCACAGAATTGTACTTTGAAAATATTATTTTCTAATTTTAATTTGTAAGAAATTTAGAAAATTAAATCGGTTAAATGACTAAGCGAGCAAGAAACTAAGCTGGGCTGTGATTCAAAACACAGCTGTGTTTATATTCCGTTGTGTGGTTCTCCTTGAGATTACGTGTTTTGTGTGGTTTCTATGACCACTACACGTTTTTTTGCAAAGAGAGGCTAATTAATTATCTCCTATGGCAATTAATTCGTTGATACACAGAAAAAAAATAATTATATGTATTTTGGCAAAGCGAAGCGAATAAAATTATTTTATGAATCAAAAAAAAGTTCAAATAATTATTTTTGATTTTTAAGCTAACAAACAATAAAAGTGAAGAAAATAATTATCAATTTTCTTTGCTATTGTTTTTATAAGCGAAGCAATGATCAATTTCTTTTTTCATACAAGCAAAGCAGGCATTCAAGCATACTAAAAGCAATTAGCGTTTTAAATAATAAAAAACATTTTTATTAATAATAATGAGAAAGAAATGAGAGCAGTTTCATTTAAAGAATTTTTGTTACTAGTGAAAACTTTACTCTGTGAGTTTATTTTAACGCGTTATAAAAAAGATTGGATTATTTATTAAGAAAAGAAAAAAAGCAATCTTTTTCCTATAAAGGGAAATTATTTTTAGGGTTAGAATAACAAAGAAATGCGTTTTTCTCAAGGAAAATACCTGTATGGCGTGCTATTGAAAGGCGCCATTGTGAAAAGTTCCAGAGAAAATGCAATTTGATATTTAATTTTTGCTTAAAAAGTTATTAAAGAACGTTGGGCGCCATAAATGTGGCGACTTTCTTGAGATTTTAAATTTATTTTTAATATTAATAAAACACGTGGGTAGGACTCAAGAATGAAGCACACAATACGAGAAAAATTTCCACCAGTTACCAGCAATGTTGAGACGGGCGGCTGAGCAAGTAGTTGCAAGTGAAGACGAACAAGGTTGATAACAATGGTGAACTTACCGGTGTTGATTCCACGTTGGATCACACGAACTCGAGTTCAGGTCAGCCACGTCGCAGAAGAATGCAATTTGGTGTTGTACACAATAAAACTTCAAAATAACACTGAATATAATATATTTTAAGAAAATGAAACTTTTGGTTATATACAATGGTAGGATTTCGTGACACAGCACGACTTAAGTCGAAGACCTCGCAAATCTTTCTTCGTCTCTCTCGTCGTTATTCGACGGCACGCGGTATTTTTCTGTCGTCTGCTAGAGGAAGCATAGACGACACCTATATTTCAAGCGCGGGAATAATTTAAAATAGTAATTAGTAAATTAAAGAGTTGACGAATAGAAACCACGTGTTAACTAAATAGATGGAGATTGATCGCGTAACGATTTAGTTCGTTACACCAGATAGAAGTCGAATACGTACTTAGAAGGCTTTTTTTAGAAACAGTGATAACCAACTCTGTCCGATCAACATTTGGTACACTTAATCAAAACTAATGCTGATTCATGTGGGCAAATCCATGAGGGCCACACAGGGGGCCCGCATGGATTGCCCACATCATTGACTTGCAAAAATTTCTAAGTCAAAATTTCAAATAATTTTTTATTACTTTAAAATTAATGTTTATAATGATTATAAACAATGAAAAACACATATTTAACATAAAATTATTTACATTTTTTTGAAAATATTGAACTCACATAGGGCAAATCCTTCAAGGCCACGCGAGGGGCCCTCATGGATCGCCCACATCATTGACTAGCAAAAATTTCTAAGTCCAAACAAAAAATATTTTTTTACATAACAAAAATTAATGTTTATAATTATTTTAAACAATGAAAAACACGTTTTTAACAAACATTTAATGTTACTTTTTAAAAAATATAAAACTCACATGAGGGAAAATCCTTGAGGGCCCACGCGAGGGGCCCGCATGGTTCGCCCACATCATTTACCAGCAAAAATTTCTAAGTCCAAACAAAAAATATTTTTTTACATAACAAAAATTAATGATTATAATGATTTTAAACAATGAAAAACACGTTTTTTGTTATGGTGTATTAGTGTCAACAATGTTTTATTGAATCATCAAAAGCAAGTCACCAAGACACCTACAATAAAGCAATAATTTTCAAGTAGGTCCCTTCCCGAGTCAAAATTTAAGCCCTACTTTCACCCTGAATTTTCAGGGTCTGTTGAGTGTTAGGAGTAGTAAAGTAGGGTCTAATTCTAATACAATTAGACCCTACTTTGACTCCCAAAACAGGCGGAAATTTGCCAATCTTCCATTTGGAGCAGCAAAGGAGGGTCTAGTTCTAAGAAACCTATATCGTACTTTTAAACCTCGTAGACCCTACATTCTAAAAGAAAATTTTGAATTATTTTTTAATGCATTACTTGAAACACTGCAAATGCAAAAAGTACATCAAATTCATAAATACTGATGTGTTTTATAGCGTCTATATACACTTCGTGTATATAGACGCTATAAAACACATAAAATTCCACTTTTACTCATCCCAAGTGCTTCAATTGAATCTGAGCAAATCTTCAAATTTTTCTTTTTCTAATTGTAGGGTCTAGGAGTATGAAAGTAGGGTCTACGAGGTATAAAAGTACAGTATAGGTTTCTTAGAATTAGACCCTACTTTGCTTCTCTAAATGGAAGATTGGCAAATTTCCGCCTGTTTTGGGAGTCAAAGTAGGGTCTAGTTTTTAAAAATTGTATTGAAATCAGACCCTACTTTACGACTGCTAAACCTGAATAAGCCCTACATTTTCAGAGGCTAAGTAGGGTCTAAATTTCGACTCGGGTTAGCACAGTGGTTAGAGCGTTTGTCTAGTAGTCCGCAGATCGTAGGTTCTATTCTCGCGTGCGTCAAATTTTTTTTTTGTCACGATTTAATTAAAAAAAGTAAAAATCGTTAAATAACAATGTTATTTATTAATAATTGGACTTGTTTATTATTAATAAATAGTTAATTTATTAACTTAATTTTGAAAAATAAAGTTGAGGATAAGTTGAGGGCAAAGATGAGGGCAAACGCGAGGGCCACGCAGGGGGCTGACGAGGGCGCCCTTGCGGATCGCCCTCATCGATCAGCATGTCGTTTCCATGAGGGGCCTCGCCTGGATCACCCACGTGGGCCCCTCATGGATGAGGGCGATCCATTCGGGCCCCCGGCGTGGGCCAACACCACTTTTCCACACGGGTTGTTCTATATTATTATCAATTTTTCAAGATGGGTCGACCTGCAAGCCTAAATATTTCGAAACATTGATTTTACATCATTTTTAAAATTTTATGTAAAAATTTTATTTTTTGTCAATTTAAATTATTTATATCGGTTAAATTTGTAGCTTTTTAGGTTCTCTTTCCGATGGTATGTTTATACCAATTAATTTTTTTAATGAGTTATGAGCAAAAACGCTTAGGTGTGCAACCTGCAAGCTTTTCCCCTAAGGAAAAAGAAATTTACTTAATGTTTGTCATGGACTTTTGTAATTATTATTCAAATAAATCAGTATTAAAAACTCGAATAATTGTTTAAAAAATTAAGTAAAATGCGGAATAAACAAAATATGAAGAAAGTACAAAAAATTGCGTCACTTGATTATCATAAAAAATAAAAAAAAATATATAAACGAGTGTAAAAAATTCTTTGAACTATTTTCATGAACGAGAGTGTAACTATAGAAATACAAATGCTCATATGTACGTATTCGTGAACGGTTGGTATCCTGGGGCAGGACTGCCATCCTAAGCCGGCTTGACTAATTGGCAGCGTTATAATCATGGGTACACGGTTAGGTTGGTATTACCGCGAGTTATAGCCCTGTCCTGAATCTCCCCCCTTCCTCTATCTACACCCCACCCCCTGCAACATCCCTCAACCCGCTGTCCGACGCCATCCCCGTCACACATTTGTGCACTAAAGTGTGTGAGAAGGGGGAGGTCGTTTAATGATCCCACCGTTTACGCAAATTTTCCCATTATGCAACGTGGTTTTGGCCGGCAAACGGAGCGATTCGCGCCGAAACGAGCGTCATTTTCTAGCTGCCGGAATCCTACAATATCGTGTCATTCCATACCCCATACCCATTTACAAAACCCAAGAGTCAAACTTTTTCATCGATAATAATTAGGAAATTATATTTTTCGAACAGCAAAAATTTTTGCAATTTTTGTTAATCTAAATTATTTTTTTAAAATGTATGAAAATAATGAAACGAATGTATTCCAAGAAGTGGTTTACTTTACAAAAATCTGTTCCAACATTTCAAAATTTAAATGCTTTCCTTATCATTGAGTCTATTAAAGTAATAGTAAATTATTAATTAATAATATAAATATTTTCTACTGAAATAGAAAAGAGTTTCGAAAAAGGAATATAAAAAATGTTTTACTAAATATTAAAAACATTTTTCAAAAGTAGAAAAGTTAAAATAAATTCTATATTTATGTCTAAAATGGAAATATTAAATAATATTTAAATGTTATGCATATAATCTTTTTTAACAAAAAATTTTTATAATTGGATGGTGAAAATTATTGCCAAAGGCGACACTGAGCATTTAATTAATTTCACGTCCAAATAAGATGAAAGTTAATTATTCAATTTATACTTTTATATACGTATGGCTTTTTATCGACATTTATCAAAAGAGAGAATTTTAATGAAAAAAATTGTTTTTAATGATTAAATATTAAATGAAATATTAATTCTACCTGTCTAAATATGTTTCATTTTTGCGAAGTTATCGCAAAGACTCAGTATTTTAAAAAATATATCTATCTACATATATGTATACAAAAGTCATATACTTGTAATAAAAAATCTAATTCTTAGAGAAGAAACTTCTCCCTAAATATGACACTTACAAGTAATTCTACCCAAGTGCTTTGTATAGAAATTTTGTAGATTATTGAAAAATATTTTAGGTTTGTTTTTTGTTTCAACACACATAGTATTTTAAGGGATGAAAATAAAAGTTGAAGGTTGAGTTTTCGATGAATTCAAATTTGATGTCAGATTTTCAAAATTCAAAACGGTGGATTCAAAATGGCGATCAATAAAATTTAAATGTTGTCGAATTACACGGAGAGAAGAGAATAGTGAAGGCGACTATCGGTTCAGTTCTGATAACTAAACAGTCTTGTTAATTTTCGACGGACAAATTTAACAGTCGCATCTACTAAACTATAGTAGGAACGACTGTCAGTTTAGTCAGAGATACTAAACAGGAACTAAACCGCCAGGGGCGCTACAATCGCTCTCCATGTGTTTCTGCTACTAAACGCGTTTTGTTGTCACGACTAAAACTCTTCTCTCAGTGTAAGCTGAAAATACTTACTTAGTGCTTTTCGGTGTTGCTAAAAAAAAATTTTCATATTTTCAAAAAACAATAGGGTAGGGGAGAGCGGAACAAAATGGGGTACCTTTTTAGAATTGGTTGTTTACAGAGAACCAAACGAAAAAACCAATTCAACTAAACATCAGAATTCTTCTTTGTACACTTAGCTTTAAGGAAATAGTGATAATAGCAAAAAAAGTTTTTTGAAAGAACTTATATGGGTGATTCTACAAAAGAGGGAATTTTGATGTCTGAAGCATGTTTTGTATATTAATTTTGGAAAGAATAATAATTTTACTTTTAATGGAAATTGTAAATCTTAATGGTTTCTATTATAGCACAGAAAAAAAACCGATAAAAAAAAATATTTTTTTGCAAAAAATACACATTATAGTGCTAAATTCTCATTCGTCTGGCATATCCCTTTGGGAGAATGACAGTTCATATTGAGAATAAATATCACTTTTCAAATGTTTTGCGGAAAATTCATACTGAATTAGTAATTTTGAATAGTTGTAGATTACTAATATGGAAATAATTATGACGTTTCTCTATATCTTATTTATAAAATATCTTCGCGAAGTTTGTCCCCTGAATTTGTTATCATTCATCTGGCAGTGCAAAAAATGTAAAAATTATTAAAAATCAACATTCTGAAGAAGTTACTGTTCGTTGTAGTTGTTAATTAAACTAAACTAAATGTGATACCAATCCGGTTTTATTGAATCTTCTAATCTATTAACCAAGATTTCTCAATTTGTGACGGAGATTGTGTTGTGACCAGACAAATTCTCATTCGTCTGGCATGCATTTTTTAAAAAAATATTTTATTTTTTGGTTATTCTATAGTCTTATGTTTTGTAGATTATTATTCTCTATAAGATAGTACTGAAGGATTTTTTCATTTAATGTTATTTTTCTATTTTTTAAACAAAAAATGCCAAATTCTCATTCGTCTGGCACTTTTGAGATAGGATGTATACTATATCACTA
This sequence comes from Leptopilina syphax, assembly GCA_032872505.1. NCBI lineage: Eukaryota > Metazoa > Arthropoda > Insecta > Hymenoptera > Figitidae > Leptopilina > Leptopilina syphax. Next base: position 16,746,375 of record CM065469.1, on the reverse strand, counting down.
AAAATAGTGTAAAACTAACAATTTTTAACTATTGTTTGATTTTCTGGTCTTAAAATAATCCTAATTAAATTTACAAGAAATTGCTATAACTGAATTTTCAATTTTCATTCGCATAAATAATTATATTGACATAAACAAACAAATGGAATAAGTAGGTATTTCTTTATATGAATAAAGTTTAGCCCACTAAAATCAAAGTAGTTCTTTATTATTAGACACTTGAACTTACTTTTACAATTCTATGATTTGTGAAATTGTGCTTATAGAAACAAATAGACCATCCGTAATTTTTTAAAAAAAATTATTAATTAAATTACAACAAAAATTAATTAAACCGATGACTTTTATTGATCCTCGTAAAAATCGTTACTTGGGGGTTTTCTGGGTTGCTGATTAAGAACCTAATGTCAGTTTTTAAAATTTTTCAATTCAAAATGGCGGATCCAATATGGCCGACGATTTTGGAGAAACTTAACATATTCGTCTGAAAATCGTTACTCGGTGATTTTCTGTTTCGCTTATTACCAATCCGAGGTCAACTTTTTTCAAATTAACCATTGTTTTTACAATTTGTTTAAACAATTTAATTATGTTTTTTACTTCTACTACTATATTTATAGTTCATAGATGTATAAAAATAAATAAATAAATTTTAAATATTTTTTAATAATAATCATAATTAAATAATTACAATTTTTTATTATTATTATTATTAATTATTAATTAGTTAAATAAATTAAATGAAAATAAATTAATAAATTATTAAAAAGTAAATTCAAAATTAAACTCAACGTTAAAAACTAGAGGTGTACTCAAAGTATTTAGTATTCGATTTTTTCTGGTACTCGATTTCTTTTCAGTCCTCGAAAATTTCCGTATGCATCAAGTATTCCGTATTTTAAATAATCTTGAACTATCTGATTCAAAAGTTGCGAAAATGGTGGTAACTTGTAAATTGTTGGTTCTAACTTTTCCTCTAGGTTAATAACTTATTTAACGTTTAAATACATTTTACAAAATCAAATTTAATAAAAATCGAACAATTTTTTTAAAATTCACTTAATTAGATTCTTACTCAGCGACCTCAGAAACCCCAGGGTAACGATTTTTAGACGAATACGATAAGTTTTTTTAAAATTCGTCCGCCATATTGGATCCGCCTTTCTGAATTTTGAAAAACTGACAGTAAATTCTTAATCAGCAACCCCGAAAACCCCCGGGTAACGATTTTTAGACGAATACGATAAGTTTTTTCAAAAGTCGTCCGCCATATTGGATCCGCCATTTTGAATTTTGAAAAACTGATATTGAATTCTTAATCAGCAACCCCGTAAACCCCCGAGTAACCAATTTTATAAAAATCCATTCATTAATTTGTATGTTAATGTGAATTTTCTTGACACGATTTTAATTCTGTGGAT